>JAGXJF010003117.1:0-173173 GCA_019208055.1 Stipa capillata
GCAGCCGCGCGGCAAAGTAGTTTCCGCCTCAGCAAGCTCGCCTCCCGCTCATCCAGAGTTGCCCTCAGCTCCGTCAGAGTCTTTTTCCTACTCCTCCAGGGCTTTCTTCTCCTTGGAGAGGGCAGCCTGGAGTTGATCCAGTCAGGCGGTGCGCCAAGCGCGGCCCCTGGGATGGCTCGGCGGGAAGCGAGCTCGCTCTCTCCGGAGAACTCCTCAAGCGCCGAGGGCTCCTCGCTGCCGGGCGCCGAGCTCCCCCGAGCAGCGCTAAGACCCGCCGGGAGGCCCGGGACTCCCGAGTCCCCGAGCTCTCCTTCGGCCCTGCGCCGCATCGGTCTCCGTCCCCGCGGCCATTTTCGAGTCGCGAGGGCGCGGATCCTCCGGCATCAGCGGCGACAGGAGCGGCCGCGACCGCCGGGACGACGTTTCGGGCGTCGGGGCAGCCTCCGTGCTCGGAGCATCTCCCGTGCCCGGAAGATCTCCGGCCCCCGGGAGCAGCCTCCGTGCTCGGGGCATCGCCAGTCCCCGAGGCATCGCCGGTGTTCGGGGCAGATCCGGCCCCCGGTGCATCCCCATAGTCCCTCGGGGCCTCATCAGCACTCGGGGCAGCCGCATCTCCCCGCAGTGACTTCGGCTCCCGAGGGTCTCCTCGGCGCTCGGGCCCGCCTCGGTGGTCGGGGCTGGATTGGCCCCGGCGATAGCTCCTCCCTTGAGCCAGCCCTCGGTGCTCGGGGCAAGTTCGCCCCCTCGAGCCGCCTTCCGAGCTCGGCTGAGTCTGGGGCTCGGGGAGGTCCGAGCCTTCTTAGGCGCCCTGGAATCCAAATGAAAAGCTCGGGTTAATTCCCGAGCGCAGCACACTCCGTTTAAAGACAAAGAAGCGAGTTTTTGTGACTTACTTCTTCGAAGGCCCTTGCCATCTCCAGCGCGTGGTCGGGACTTCGAAAGTCCGGACCGGTCGTCGGCGCTGGTTCCTTCCGCTTTTTGCTCGCGGCCGCCGCTTCGGCGGCCCCCGAGCTCCCTTGTGCAGCGCCCTCGGCCGTCGCCGGTTGGGCACTGCCTTGCCTCGAGCTCGCTTGCGCAGAGCCTTCGGCCGTCGCCGGTCGGGAGCTGCCCTGCGCCCCTGTGCAGCGCCCTCGGCCGTCGCCGGTCGGCACTGCCTTGCCTCGAGCTCGCTCTGCGCAGCGCCCTCGGCCGTCGCCTGTCAGGGAGCCGCCTTGCCCTGAGCTCCCCTGCGCCGCGCCCCAGGCTCCCGCCGCCGTCCGGCGGGGAGGTGAGGGACGCGGTTGAGCCACGGCGGCGGAGATGGCGGAGGACGGAGGAGTCGGAGGAGAGGGCGGCCGCGCCCTCTTCCCCTTCGGGTCCGCGGGATCCACGCGGTCGGCGCCGGCCCTCGACCTGCCTCCAGCGGCGCCCTCGTCGTCCTCGAGCGCCATATGGCGGGCCATCTGCGCCTTTCTGGCCGCCTCCTGTGACAGCGGCCCCTTCGCGTCGAACTCAGGGGAGCGACGCCCGGATCTCGTCGCGCTTCACGTGTGAAGGCAGAGCGGGAGGTCCGGCCGGGACAGCTCAGCTCCCGTGGAGGCTGCGGAGCCCAGAAGCATCTGCAGCAATGTCTTGATGGCGTCGGGCCCAAGCTCCCCCGCCAGGCCGGGCACCGTCCGGCCGAAGTCGTTGTGGCCGGTGTACATCCACGCTGCGCTGGCCGCGCTCCCGCAGCGGCGCCAGCCGCCGCCGGAGGAAGTCCCCGACGACCATTGTCGCCGTCAGGCCCTCGGACCGCAGGTGCGCGATCCGGTCCACCACCGGCTTCAGGAGGTCGTCGTCCTCCGGCAAGAACTCCCACGTGCTCCGGTGCGGCTCCGCCGGGCCGTCGGGGAGCTGTAGCCGAGGTGTGGATCAGTGGCCATGTAGCACCATTGCTGGCGCCAATCATCCCATTTGTTCCGGAGCTCTTGCGGGATGTAGGATTTCTCCCATCTTCTCCCGAAGTTGGAAGTTGCAGCTCCCGCCGTCTCTCGCCGGTCGGAGCCCCGGCCTTTCCCCGACGACCGGAGCACAAAATAGTGGCGGAAATAGCGCCACCGACGGCATCACCCCCACGAACATCTCGCAGAGGTGAGCAAAGATCGCCAGCATCACCACCGAGTTGGGAGTGAGGTGGATCAGGTGGATCTCGAACTCCTCCAACACCGCAATGAAGAAGGCGGAGAACGGTGACACCAGCCCCGCCGCGATGAAGCTGGCGAAGATCACGGTCTCGTGCTCTTCCGGCTCCGGCGGGTATGTCGCCGGCCGCACCTCCCATGGCTCTTCTTCCCCCGTGGAACCAGCATCATCCGCATCTTGTCCATGGCCTCCTCGTTCAGAAGGCGGGACTTGGGGAGGACGCTGGGGGCGGCTGCGGGCGGCGGGGTCGAACGGCGCTTGGAGCTCCTTGACTTGCGCGGCATGGTGGCGAAGGGTGTGGAGAGAGAGGAAGTTTTTGGCTCAAGGAGGCGAAAGGGCGTAGCGAAGGCAGAGGGCGCACGGAAGAAGAAGCAGTTGCAAAAGGCGTGGAAAAGTGGAGGCGTACGGGCGGCGGAGCATTTAAAGGGCTGGGAAGAATTCGAAAAGACTGCAGCACTTCGGGCGCCGCGCGGTCGTGGGGGATGGGCTCGGTTTTCGTAACTGATTGCGCCCCCCCACGAGGCGCGAAAATCGGGGCGGTTTCCCCTCGCGCGCCGCGCGCAGGGAGTCGGATCAACTTCCCCGACGGTTCCCCTTCGGTGGGCCGGCATCTCTGTTGGCCCAAGAAGATCTTTTGGGCCTGCCCCCAATCTTGCCCCCTCTCTGGGCTGGCGTTATTTGGGAGCAGGCCCGGGGGCTACTGTCGGCGGTACGGGAACTAGGGTTCCCTGGGCCGTCGGCGAATGGGCCCAAACTCGATGCCACGTCGCCCAAGGGGCGTGGGAATCGGGAGTAGGCGCTCGGGGGCTTGCCCCCCGAGCGCTGTGATCCGCTTGGCCCCTGCGGGTCCAGTCAAGTGGCCCACCTGCAGCGAGCGGTCGGGGGTGCGAGCTCGGGGTTCCCCGAGCTCGGGGGACCCCGAGCACCTTTGCTTCCTCCCTCGGTGCCGCGTGGCCGGGCGCCCCGAGCGCCCCTCAGGGGTCCTACCCCAAGCGCCGCCTGCCTCCTCTTGCGGCGCCACGAGGCGGGGTGTCCCCGAGCACCCCTCGGGGCCCTTTACCCCGAGGGGTCTTCGTGGGTCCACCAGTACACGTGGCGGCAGACCCGCGGCGCCTTCCGAGGGGCCCCCGGCGGGCCCCTTTCCACGTGCCCCGTCAGGCGCATTTAAGGCCTGTCCAGTGCCATTAATGCCCGTCAGCAGGCATGCCCGCTCCAGGCCCAACTGCGGGCGTCCACCGACGTGATAAGGCCTGTCACCTATCACCTGACACGCTTTACGACTTTCGGGCACGGTACGGCGCGCCCAGATGCATCCCTTGGGCCCGTGGGGCCCGGGTGGCTGTCTCCGTGGCGGGTTGCTTTCCCGTTAAGTCATCTCCAGTGCATTTTTAGCTCATGATGAAGACCCGGCTTCCGAGGTTGGTCTGTCAGACGGACGTCTCTTCCGCGGCAGCTTTCGGCGGCCGGCATGGCGTGCCCACGCCCCGCATAAGCCGCGCGTCCTACTGCAATTAATGCCCTAAGGCCACTGTGGTAAACCCCCGGGTATATAAGGGGAGTGCCGAGGCCATGCAAAGGGTTGGATCTTTGCTAGGTTAGACTCTTTTTTAGTTGAAGCAACCTCTGGGTTAATCCTCTTTTCAGGGAGATCTTTCCTTGGAGAATGACCCTCTTAGAACAAGCAAGGGCTTTGTAATCTCTAAGGACGATTAAACACACACACACCCCAAACCAGGATTAGGGTGTTACACCTCATGGTGGCCTGAACCTGGAGAAAATCTTGGTCTCTGTTTTTCATCTGTTAAACCTGGCCTGTACACATCGTAGCTTCGGTTCCAGCTCCTCCCCGGCCGAATCCCAAAGGGGGTCCTTCCCGGATCACCGACGCCGGCGTTTAGTCGTCGACAGCCACACACCCATAGTGTCTTCAAATGCATTCACAGGTGCCACCAAAGGTTAGTTTGCTGCACCACTGATGTCTATGGAAGACAGTCTCTTTGTAGTTTCAAGCACATTAGGTGATATCAATCAGCCTTGCTGCGCTCCCTGCTGCATTCCGAACACCGCCTACGTTGGGTGGAATGACATCAATCGGCATATGATGCACTACTGCTAGCACATCCAGGGTGTGCCCTATCTTAGGAGAAATGATCTCCACAGGCCTCGCTGCACTGCCTGGGGGTGCATTCACCGCAGTCAAAGCTAGGTCAATAGGCATGGTTGGACTTCCACCAGATGTGTGTTGTCTATCTACAAGACAAGGAAAGAAGCTTGCTCCCTGCATCATGGCTGCGACTCCTTTCTTGTATAGGCACATGGTCAGATCTTATTAGCACAACTTTCAATAAAAACATAATAATCAGAAAGGAAGCTATGGAGCATGTTATAACAAAATTGTCATGCTAAATAAATTGCTCAGAAACTTATCAATAACATAAATAAGTACAACATAAAAGAAGAATGGCAACACTAATATATGTTAGTTATCAAAAAAAAATACAATGTAATTACAAGTAATGTCAATAGGAAGATATCACTAGCAATGGTTACAATTTATCACAAATACATTCAGTTACTGCAAAGGTCTAAAAACATTTATGTGAGAATTTTCACCTTCTTGGGGCAGCCTTCGTACTTGTAGCAATAGTCTTCTGTCTTTTAGGCGTTGATGCTTCAACAACAGATGGTATTACACCAAACTTACAAACAATAATTTCTCTGATCACCTTGTCATGTTCAGCCACACTCAACCTTTTCCTCTCCTAGCTTTCATTCTCCTCTGCCAAACTTTCATCACGTCGCCTCTAGTAAATTAGTTGATTCTTGTGGCAGGGTATCTAAGGCGCTATAAGGTGCATTGTTCCCAGGTGCGATGCTACAAACTAGCGCACTTGGTGACTCAACCATTTTCCCTAACTTGCGACGCCTCTGAAATTTCTTGAGTATCATTGCCAGCACAACACCCTGTCCCCTCACAGCTTCGGCTGTTGTTGTTGTCCAACGTGGCGTCCTGTTGGTCTTGAGACAGAACCCCCATGGTTTCCCCACTAGCTATTGTGGTGCTTGGGTGTGTCGATAGTATCTGTGATGGCAACACCTCAACATTCCTCCAGAACCCATCCGCCAACATCACCATCAAACCCTTGCCCCTCACCAGCTCCTCTTTGTCCTCCCTTCTATGCCAACTCCACTATGAACATCCTCATCATCTCCCCCGACCAATCACTGTATTCTTCATTCGAGCTTCCATCCGTTCCATCAGACAACCTTTCCCAAGCATCCTCCTCATCCCAACTATAGACGAACTCTCTTCGTATATTCTTCGATGTCTGGCAACTCATCATCACTATCAGACAACATACTTCCACCTGTGCATCTGTTGCACTAGTTGCCCTAATAGTATTAGTCATTCGCCATCCCGCTGCAGCAACAGTTGCCCTTTGGCCTACTGCATCGATGCTTGCATCTGCAGATTGCAAACCTTAGTCCAATTCCCAAACTAACAAAGCCATTTCTACGCACCATGATCTTGCAAACCTATCCAACCCTGCAGTAGCACACCCATCAAATAACCATTCTGGATGTGAAACTCCCCATCGGTCCAACGACTTTGACAAATTCTTGCACAGATGCGTTCATGAAAAAAATAGTGGCTAATAAGAAAAGGTGGAAAACACACGCACAAAAAGAGGAAAAAAAGACCTAAAACCTCCAGTACCTCCTTTAGAAAGTTAGTAGTAGTGTTCACTTGCATCCACTTTTCAAAGCCATCTGCTCCCCCCCCCCAAATACTGTAATTGATGCTAAGATCATGTTTCAAATGCACGTGCAAGAAGAAAAAAATGATAAATACACAAAGGTGAACGTGAAAAAAGGACTAAATCTCTTATCCACTGACAAAGTTATTGTTACCAGGAGAATACACTATTGTTCCGCAAACACAAATATGTAGAATTAATTACCTCCAATGTGCCAAAAGATTTCCCATCTCTTTGTAAATTAGATACAGTACAACATCAATCACCTCTTTTGACCACACATAAATCACAAACGACACATTGGGCAGGTCAAGATCCAGATTACTCACATCCAACGAATTGACATACATGAGCTAACAAATAAGTCCAATAAGTAATAAATATGATAGATGGATATGAAGAAAATTTAGAACTAAAGTACTAACATAAAAACACACACATGAAGAACATATCATGTAGTAGAACAGATAAGCCCTTATGTATTACCCTTTGCAAGCTGCACATGTAGCTGGTCCACTACAAATTTGCACTGTAAACACATAACCAATATTTGCCTATTGAAAAAAAAGAAGTTTCCTAAGCATCAACACAGGTGTAATCACACAGTGAACCACATAGTTACTGCATCTCACAAAAACACTTACCAGCACAAGGTAGCACATGTTGCTTACTTTGTTGCAAGTTGTGGGGTGACAAGGGTGTAGATATGGTATACATCATCAGATTTTCTTGAACCTATCATTTGCCACTTGTATCTGCAATAAATTCAGCCACTCTAGTTGTTTTTGGCATATTCCCATCTTCAACAAAAAAAAACCAGCCAAACAACCCTCAATTTCCGACTCGATTGCATATATCACTTCTTCATCTTCCACGGGGAATCCCCAAAATTTTATGAATAGATTCTTCTGTCATGGGTTTCTTGCCTTGCCCAGGCACAACCACCTCTCAATTTTCTATATCATACAACTTCGCAAGCCAATCAATGAGAGGGTTGTGGAGAAAATGACACTTGATGTCGAGAAGACCACCAAAACCCATCTCATAAATTGCAACTCAATATTGATCTCTAAGATTGTTGGATCGATGGCTTCCGAACAGGGGGGATGAATGTTAGGAACTTAAATTACTGTACAAAAATCTGCACCCGAGTCATAGAGGACTGGAATACAAATTGTTGCCAGCCAGGCGGAAGAACTATTAAATCTTAGACTTTCTCCAATCACAGATAACGATGAGGGAGAGCAATTCTTTAAGTATGCTAGGGTGGGATCAGTTTGTAAATGATTCCCATCACTTACTTGCCATAGCCAAGAGGAATCAAGAGAGAAGAAAAGCAATGAAGATCACAAAACTTGAGAAAAGAAATAACTCAAGAACACGATAGATTTTGAGGAAATCTTTCTATTGATTTTCTTGTATTTACAAGCCTCTCATACCAGACCAAAAACACTTCATAGTGTAGCTTTTACAAAAGATTCACTATACAGCTCTCCATCCACACCCCACAGGATAAGTACCCCTTACCCTCTATTTATAGTGGAGAGTCCCACCTTCTTTCACTCCAAGCAATTTTAGAAACCACTTCCTCGGGCATCTCAGCCGTGGTCCCATGAAAAACTTCTTAGTGAGTACACTGAGACTTAACTTGGTCTTCACGACTTATCTCCAACCACTTTCTTGTCCTGTATCTACATGCTTTTAAGCCACACGACGTCACTGTCACCTTTTGACCGCATCTCAGCCCTCCAAGCTTTATGCCAGTCCTCCCAGACATCGCGCCGCCCAACTCGCACCTGCACATCAAGCGTCAAGAAAAGTGTTCCGAGCAAAAGATTTTCTCTTGACCCAAGTTAGTCGACACAACCTATTCCGTCGATTTTTACTGAGACAAATCGACCAAACTCAAAACATCAATCTAACTAAAGAGGTCGGAAGCCAAACTTGAGTTACCAGAGTCAGAAGTCGACATCTCCGACTTCAACTAGTGGCTTTCGACTTCCCACTAGAATCTAGATGCACAGATGCTGGTAAAAAACTAGACTCGGACATAAGAAATCTAACCGAATCTTCGAATTCACAATAAGTGTCTAGTTGGTCTGAGGTCCGAGTACTGAGAGAGAACTCAAAGCCTTTTACAAGAGCACCTAGTCGTCCGAGTAGAAACCTCCTCAAAAAGTACCTAGTCGGTCTGATACCCGAGTCTAGAGAAAGAACTTGGAAGGTACCTAGAAATAGTACTTAGTCTCAAATTAGAGTCTAGATAAAGAACTCAGAGCTAGTAACTTGTCGGTCTGAGTACCAGAACGAACCCGGAGCCTCCGAAGGTACCTAGTCGGTCTTATACTGAGTCCAGAGAAAGAACTCGGAAGGTACCTAGAAATAGTACTTAGTCGGTCACAGATCCGAGTCCAGAGAAAGAACTCGGAGCCTTTCATAGAAGTGCCTAGTAGGTCTTAGTCCTGAATTCATGGCTTCTTAACCTTAGCACAGTACCATATAGAAGAAGGTCCGACTAGGAAACTCCCCACTAGATACGTTCTGACTAGAACAATGAATTCCTGACTAGTTAAGTTCCGACTAGTACCCTTTCGACTAGTTGAGTTCCAACTAGGACAACGAATCCTGACTAGATGTGTTCTGACTAGTTACGTACACACTCTCTATGGCAATATATTCATCACCTGAAACGTAGAGAAACAGTACAGGTTCCAACTAGATTCTACAGAGATAACTATATGTCTTCACAATTGCACATGGTGAGACCCTGTTCCTAACATGCGGTGGTGCCTACAAAAAAAAATATAAACACCTCAGGAAAAACAGAATTCAAGGGATGCCTCCTAAAAAAAAGGAAAATGGCCATCACTTAGACAGAATTTTGAAATGATCTGATACATCCATTTTATTACGCACAGTCATAAACACAATTATGCATTAATGTATACACAAGTTATCATCATAATGAAGGAAAAATATACCATGGTATATATAAACACGCAGAACTACGCTATGGCTGAAATTCCAAATGACAATCTTCGTCGTGGAAGGTTCATGCGTGAGCTGAGTGCCAAGTTGCAGAAAGAGCTTGCCCTTCGTGACATCAGGGATTATGAGGACCTTGTGAACAAGGCCATAGTCATGGAAGACAAGCTCAATAATCTCGAGAGGAGTCGTAAGCATGAGAGGGAGTTGGCTAGAGCTTCCAGCAGCAACTCTCAGCAGCATCATGCTTGGCAGGCACCTTCTCCCCAGTTCAGGGCACCTCCACCTTCTCGCCCATTCAACCCTGTGGCACGTCAGCCACAGCAGTATGTTCAGCAGAGGCCAGTTGGTGGGAACCAAGCTCCTTGTCCTGTTCAGAATATGGCCAGCATAACTTGCTACAACTGTGGGAACAAAGGGCATTTCGCCAACAATTGTCCCCTTCCCCGTGCTCCTGGTCCATTTGCTCCTAAACCCCAGGGTGGCTCGTAAAATGTGCAGCAGCAGGTCGGAAAGCCACAGCAAGCTGGCCGTGGCAGGGTGAATCATCTCTCAGTTGAGGAGGCCGAAGCATCGCCTGATGTGATACTGAGTACGCTCCTTGTTAATTCTTACCTTGCCGCAGTTCTTTTTGATTCAGGAGCATCGCATTCTTTCATATCCAGCAAGTTTGCTCTTAATTGTGGCATGTCCCTCATTCCAATGCATCTTCCTCATATTATACAAACACCTGGCTCGGAAATGAGGGCCGAGCACGAATGCGAAGGTGTTCTATTAATATTGGTCAGAAGGTCTTTTTAGCCACTGCCATGGTCCTTCCGTCTTCAGACATTGATCTTATCCTTGGGATGAATTGGCTCTCAAAGCATCAAGCAGTAATCAACTGTGCTCAGAGATCTATCATTCTCACTAGCAGTGATGGAGACAAAGTGGAAGTTACTCCCAAGCTCTCTAGCAGTTACCTCCATGCCTTAGAAGCCACTCCAGTCCCTTCTCTCCTCGATGTACCTGTGGTATGTGAATTTCCAGATGTCTTTCTGGAAGAGTTGCCTGGTATGCCACCGGATCGAGCAGTGGAGTTTGTTATCGACCTCCCGCCTGGCACTGCCCCGATCTCCAAACAGCCATACCGGATACCTCCAAACGAACTAGTGGAAATGAAGAAGCAACTCCAGGAGCTGGAGAACAAGGGCTTCATTCGGCCCAGTTCTTCACCTTGGGGATGTCCTGCTATGTTCGTAAAGAAGAAAGACTCCAGCTTGCGGATGGTGGTTGACTAGCGTCCACTGAATGAAGTGACGGTGAAGAACAAGTATCCTCTTCCTCGCATCGATGATCTATTTGATCAGCTAACCGGTGCTTCTGTGTTCTCCAAGATTGATCTTCGTCTGGGTTATCATCAGATCAAAATCAGATCTGAGGATATCCCAAAGACAGCTTTCACGACTCGATACGGGTCGTATGAGTATACAGTGATGTCCTTTGGACTAACTAATGCTCCGTCCACTTTCATGCAATTGATGAATTCGGTATTCATGAAATACCTGGACAAATTCGTGGTCATCTTCATCGATGACATCTTAATCTATTCCAAAACCCAAGAAGACCATGCTAACCACCTAAGGCTTGTGCTCGAGAAGTTGCGAGAGCACCGTCTTTATGCCAAAATTCACCAAGTGTGAATTCTGGAAGTTTGAAGTGGAATTTCTAGGCCATGTCCTATCCTCGGAAGGTGTAGCTGTTGATCCAAGCAAAGTCCAAAACTGTTCAGGATTGGAAATAGCCCAAATCTGTCTCGCAAATCCAAAGCTTCCTTGGATTGGCAGGGTATTACCGCCGATTTATTGAGGGCTTCTCCTCTCTTGCCAAGCCCATGATCGAGTGCTGAAGAAGGAGAAGAAGTTTGTGTGGTCAGCCAAATGTGAAGAAAGCTTTTAAGAGCTGAAGAAGAGGCTAACCACCGCTCCCTCTTGGTCCTCCCAGATCTCCAAAAAGGCTTCGAGATCTATTGTGACGCCTCACGCCAAGGTCTTGGTTGTGTTCTCATGCAAGAAGGTCGCGTGGTAGCATATGCCTCTCGGCAATTGCGACCACATGAAGCCAACTATCCAACTCATGACCTAGAGCTCACAGCTGTTGTTCATGCCTTGAAGATATGGCACCACTACCTCATCGGTAGCCGTTGCGAGATCTACTCCGACCACAAAAGTCTGAAGTATCTTTTCACTCAGCCTGACCTGAATCTTCGACAACGAAGATGGCTGGAATTGATTAAAGACTACGATATTGGTCTCAACTATACCCCGGCAAGGGTAATGTCGTTGCAGATGTGCTAAGCCGGAAGGCCTATTGCAACAATTCTTTGGTTCTGGAGCATCAGCCATCTCTTCATGACCAGTTCCAGCGCCTTAATCTTGAGATTGTTCTAGTTGGGTACCTTGCCACCTTGGAAGTGAAACCTACTCTGGAAGATCAGATTAAAAGCCGCTCAAGTGACAAGTGTGGGTATCCAGAAGATAAAAGAGAAGATGAAAAACGGAACCGCCACTTGTTTTGTGGAAGATGAGCATGGTGTCCTATGGTTTGGCAATCGTCTAGTCGTACCTAAGGACAAGGAGTTGCAACCACTCATTCTTCATGAAGCTCACAACACTCCCCTCTCCATCCATCCTGGCAGCACCAAGATGTATCAGGACCTTTGTCCACGGTTCTGGTGGACTCGTATGAAACGGGAGATCGCTTAGTATGTCGCTGAGTGTGACACCTGTCGCCGAGTTAAGGCAGAATACCAGCGACTAGCAGGTCTCTTATAACCCCTTCCTGTACCTGAGTGGAAATGGGAAGAGGTAGGCATGGACTTCATTGTCGGCCTACCCAGGTCGCAAAAGGGAAACGATGCCATCTGGGTGATCGTAGACCGCCTCTCTAAAGTGGCTCACTTCATCCCGGTCAAGACAACCCACAAAGTGAGTCATCTCGCTGAGCTTTACATCTCCAAGATCGTCTGTCTCCATGGGGTTCCGAAGAGAATTATTTCAGATCGGGGTCCTCAGTTCACCAACCGCTTCTGGCAAAGTTTGCATGAAGCCATGGGAACTAAGTTGTCATTCAATACTGCTTATCACCCTCAGACAAGCGGTCAAACCGAAAGAACCAATCAGATTCTGGAAGACATGCTCAGAGCCTGTGTTCTTACCTTTGGTCCCAGCTAAGAGAAATCTTTGCCCTTCGTAGAGTTCTCCTACAACAACAGCTTCCAAACCAGTCTCGGCATGGCACCATTCAAAGCTCTTTATGGGCGCAGGTGCCGTACTCCTCTCAATTGGTCCGGAGCCGGTGAGCGGAGGTAATTTTATCCCCATTTTGCTTGATTGCTCGTAATCGAGTGCAGTGGAGCAGGGTTTGTGTGGTTTTGGCATAGTTCTCTCATCTATTGTCATGCATTTTGGTGGTAGTTTTAGCGGTAGATTCTTGCATGTGGACGGGGTGGTGGGTTATCGTGGTGTTGCTGATGGAGGTTGCTTGATGGAGGTTGCTTGATCTGTTCGTAGCAATGGTAGGGGTTTTGAATTTTTGTGAATTTTTTTGTGGCTTGGTGTTTTCCTCCCATGATTTTATTGAGTTTTTGCTGGGGGTGAGCAGGGGCGGTGGTTGTGGGGTTCCAGATGTCAATTTTGCGGGCAGTTTCATGCAGTTTTTCTCACTTTTCTTTTGGATTTTTATCGGCACATTCTAATTGATTTGGGGTGAGCAGATATGGTTGCTCGGCTAACAACCACATCTGTTTAACCTGTTGTTTGTTGGTTCTGTGAGTTGATTTTTTGTAGTTGTTTTCATATTTGTTCATATGTTAGACTTTTATTCACATTTTGTTTGATTTTTGGTCAGAAGGTGAGGCAGTTCATTTAGATATGTGCTCTTTACATATGAAGTGCCATTAATCAAGTTTGATAACTAAACACCAATCTCCTGATAAGCACTTAGGAATTATCATGGTAAATTTTTAATTTTATTATTTAAATAGATTAGTTTGTGTACCTTGCCTGATGGATGTAGTTTAGTTCTCTGTAATATTAGTGTTGTGTTTTTTGTGGCCATTCGGTTTATAAATGCACTGTATGTACTCTAATTTGAACAAAGGGCGAGGAAGAAGATTTTTTTCTGATAGGGATAGGGTTCCGACCTTGCCAGATGTAGGTTTCGTTAGAGCTATTCTTTTCTAGGCACGATTCGGTGACCATTCATCGCTAGTCGCATGTTGGTCACAAAAGAAGGATCGAAGCCCTTAGCCATACCTTCGTTTCGAGTACTTACGTGCTCATTTCCGATAAATCTCTTGAGAGTTATAGCTATAGTCGCCTTGCTGTCCAGATTCCATTTTTATTAAAGGATGCAACCTTGCTCGATGATTATGGAAGTATGTATGCTAAAATCGAGTCATTAATGCTATATATAGGGAATATTGCATATGTGTTGGATCCCCAAAAATTCCATTTGAGTTAATCGGCATCTCATCTTAATCTATAAGAACCCAACCGGCGCTTCTAAAAATGTTACATAAGACTCATGCATGTCATCTATATGTAACATATTGAATCGAAATTCCATCTTATTAAAAATACGCCTTACTGGAACCTATATGATCATAGCTGACACCTTAAACATGTCTTTTGCATCCCATGAATTTACCACTATCCTTAAACATGGTTTTATACATGCATCCTTGCCTTAGTTACATATTACTTATTATGCATGAATCTATATTATAAGGTTATCACTTCCTTCATAGCTACATATTTGAAATCATGCATGCCTCCCGGTTAAATGTTAGTCCATGCTAAGGTTCCTTGGTCACCTCTCATGAGAATAGCTAGTCCACCATGAGCCGGTACCAACACAGACATGTCTGTGGTCCCCTGTACAACCGACTGCCTCGTGGCTTGCTAGGGAGCATCAACTGAGGGGTACTGCTGTACCACCAATAACTCGATATCAGGCTCGAGCAACCACTACTTGTACAGCCGCCCTCCCAACCATGCTCCCCCGTCTCTCTCATCTCACTTAACAAGGTTTCAGATTGATTAAGTGTCAAGCTAACCTCAGCATGATAACAACATCACAACATGTTGAACTAAGAATAACATGCTTGTGTTGATCTTATCCTTTATCTTAATTCATCGTAGTCGCATATCAAACTTATCTACTCTATTAATCCTAGCATGCTTAGGTCAATTTCATGTTTCGCCTAACTTGCCGTAGTTGCACTTCCTGCATCTTGCCATGTTAAGCATAGCATCATAGTCGTTTTTCTTCTGCTAGATATGACTCGCATCTTCATGGCGTTTTGGCTCTTTTGTGAATCTTCGCCAAGCTCCCAGGCAAGCTCTGCTGCTTGTTGAAAATTCCAGTTACTTATTTACCTGATTGGGTGTTGAATGCTTGCTTGTTGTCTGTCTGATGTTTGATCTTGGATGCCTGAATTTTTTTTATCGATGCTTTAATTAATCGGAATCCCTAAGTGAGATGAGAGACGTGGGAGCATGGTCGTGTAGGACGGGCTGTACAAGGTTGTGGTTGCTCGAGCCCGATATCGAGTTTATTGGAGGTACAGCAGTAACCCTCACTTGATGCTCCCTGATAAGCCGCGAGGCAGTCGGGTATGCAGGGGACCACAGACAGGTCTGTTTGGTGTCGACCAAAGAATGTCTGTGGGGTCACCGAGCAACCGGGGCCTCATTGATTGGAATTGGGCTGTGTAGGGGACTACAGACATGTCTATGTTGGTACCGGCTCATGGTGGACTAGCTATCCTCATGAGAGGTGACCAAGGAATCTCTGTAGGGTCATCTGCCAACCCAGGTCTCTTGAGTGAAATTGAACTGCATGATGTTGATCTACTCGGTCATCTCATCAGTTCCTGTTGATTAAATGATGTTGATCTGTTTAATCTAATTATTGGTTGGCTAATGTTAACCTTGTGATGTTATCTTAGGAGCTATATTACTCGATGTTGTTCCTATTTACTAGCCTGGCTAGGGTAACTTACGTATTTCTGTCGTTGCCTTGATCTTTATTTCTCGTAAATGCCATGTTAGGTTTAATTGGAAATGTATGGGGTGAGGTTGTCCAACATTCCATGCTGGGTGTAAGTGATTGGAATGAGTAGCAACTTGCGAGTACGAAAGTACTCACAGGGAATTCTATTTCCGCAGGTGAGCTTGGTGGTGATGAGTATCGCGCTTTCCCGTTGTCCTCATATGCCTGATTTCTAGTCAGGTTTCATTGATATTCATATTTTGCGCTATTATTCTAACCAACATCTTCCTCACCAGAGGCGCAATCTCCCATGATGGTGTCAGCTATATATTCGCGCGAAAAGGATACTCACTTACAAAGCTGTTAGGCTCGAGTTATATATATGTTAATATAATTTCGTAGTTTTCTTAGTACTATGTACACTATTGTTGAATGTTACAGTCTACGAGACTATTCAATGCAATTCTGGTGAGTAGCAAATGAAAGTAAGGCTTATATAAAGTTTCATGTTTGGCAACTTATTTCAATTTTTTAGGATTGGTGTTGATGGGAGAGAGCGAAAGGTTCTCTATTTCTTATAGATATTTCTAGTTCAACAATATCCTATCTCGTACTCAATGAGAATCACCACATGAGTTCTATAATAAAGTTGTAGTACGGGATAGAGGAAAAACCCATATGTATGAGAATGCTTTAAAATTGACCATATTCACATGCTGAACTTATGACTACAATTTTCCACATTCCTTCAAATGATGTTTTACCTCTCCTTCATATTCTTCCCCTTTCATGTCATTTGTAAAATTCACATGCTTCCCTGGAAGGGGATGCTACATACACGTGCTGCTAGCATACAATATTTGCCAACATAACACATACATAATAATTTTCTACTTGTAAAATATTGTACGCGGGTTGGAAATTCAGAGATAATAGCCTAGGTGATGTTACATAGATCTTCATGTTCCCAAACTCAGTGGATATCATGTAAGTTAGGATTCGACATATAAGTATTGCTACGAGCAATTTGTTCTATCATTACCCTGTCATGTTTTCTTGTGCAGCAAGAGGAGAGAGAGGAAAGATACGACTTTAGATAGAACAATTTAAGCCTTTTAAATTATGGTGTCTGGGAAAACATACTAATACATAAAAGTTCATTTAAATATAACAGGATTAGGCTAATTTTCATAAGAAAACCTTGGTTCTTCTGAACCTTATAGTCTATGAATAGTACCTAAACTAATTGCAATTCGTATTGGTGAATAGCATCTACCATAAGGAAAATAATGTGATGTTTATATATCATAGTTCAACTTTTATCCTTGGCTTATCCATACTTCAATTATGTGTGGATTGTGCTTTGCTATGAACTCCATGTTCTATTCAACATGCTTTGTTATGAACTATGTGTTCGTTCACTATTTGTGCTTTATTATGAAATATGTGTTCCATTTATAAACACAATTAAATTTAGTCTTCTTTATGCCAACTTGGGTATAGGTGATCAAAAATAATGCCAAGTTAAACATGAACTATGTCTTCTTTATTTTGATTTTCCCATCTTAATGATGCCTACTTTACCTTATAGTATTCACATGGTTCTATTTGTGGTTCAAAAATATGATATGAGTGTAACAAAAGTAAATATCTATTCCCTAGTATTTTCTAGCAATTTTTAGGATTTGTTCACACTTATTTTGCAATTTTTGATATTCTAAACTCAGAACAATAAACCTTAAACACACAATGCCAAAAAATAAACCATAATAACATGCTTCAAAAGGGTCTAATAATTTAGAATGTTGAAGTTGTATGTCTACGAGCACACATAAACCTCAGAATATTTGATCTTCTTCTTGAAGTTGCTTTATAAGCCGAAATGTTCAAATGCCAAAACCATCATGTGATTTCTTATACAGGTGCGGTAAGTGCACGCATGCTCTAGATTAACTCAGAAAAATAAGAGTGAATCACTTCGTTGATCTGTCATTTTGTGAGGTTCTCCCCCTCAACAGCTATCACTACCATCCAAATGTCTAGGAGAACATCATCATTAACTTTTATGGGAACATTGTCAATGAGCATGGCAGAATCAATGTTATCTTAGAGAGGCAATGATCTTTTCCTCTATCCCGCCATTATTGCCCTTCTTGAAGTTTGGCTTCCTCATACTGCAACTTATAGATTTAGGCGGCTTCATGCCTAACCATGCTACCCGTGGGGCGGAAGAAATGTGCAGTACAAGCAAACTAAAATACATTCTATACAGCCTAAGTGCGTTGTGGTCTGTCTGCTTGCCAGGTGTGCATGGCCGGCAAGCGTGGCTAGGCCACATGGGCCTAGGTGGCGTGGCCTGCCAGCCCGCCAGGTAGCTGAGAAGTGTGGCTAAGTCGTACAGCCTTTGCGCATCATGGCCCGCCAGCCCGCCAGGCAGCGGGTGGGCAGCTTTGCTTGCCTGCTCGCTTAGCTTGCGTGCCTACAAGAGAGGCTGGACCGCTTGGTCTGTGTGCAGCCTGGTCCACCCGCATGGCCAGCATGTCTGACAAGCAAGGTTGGACCTTGGCGGCCGTCGTGGCTAGCCCATGTGGACTGGAAAGCGTAGCTGGGCTGTTGTGGCTGTTGTGACACAGCACGTCCACCCACCGGACCCACATGTTCGGCAAGCAAGGCTAGGTCTATGCATGCACCGCGGCCCCACTCGTCCGTCGGACCTGTGCTGTTGGCAAGCGTGGTTGGTTCAGCATGTGCACACGCACCGTGGCCTGCCTGTCCGCCAGACCCATCCAATTGGGAAGCGCCGCTGAGTTGCGCATGCGTATGCACCCTAGCCCGCCCGCTCACCGGACTTGCACGGTTAGCAAGCATGGCTACGGCTTTGCATGTGTGCCACGTTGTCCTTGTCCAGGTGTCGTACCAAATGTGTACGGTTCTCACTTGTATATAGAGTTGGTGATCGTTCTAGCCCCACCAGTTAGTGTTTTGTGATTGACAGATACCATCCATTAAATCAGACTAGATATGGTCTCTGGTTATCAAGAATACGCAAAAATACCAGATAGAAACAGCCATGAAACTAATCTATTGTAATAAATATCTAAATTTCTAGCACGTTAATTCTATGTAATCAAAAGCAACAGATTGATTTTCTATGCATGCATGGATGCATGCGCGGTCGAAGTAGTAGGCTAGTAGCAGCCTTCGTGCGTGCTCCCGCGGACGGTGCGCCAAGGGTGGCCAGATGGCCATGGCGGGTATGCTTGTCCTCGTCGGCCGGTCGCATGCCTGCGTGGAAACGACTTGATGATCGGCCTCCATTGCATGTGCCCATCGGTCAATACATGCAAAGTAAATAATAGACCGGTCAACTAATATATTATCCCCTTTAAGTAGGCTATGGGTCAACTAATAGTGATAATGTATTACCGATGTAGATCAATCACATGTAACCATGTAAAAAGTAAATAAGACATGAACACAAAGTGTAGAGGGTGTTAATTTTCTTCTCATTATAAATTAGATATCACAAATATAATATCAACTTGTGTAAAATAAATAACGATTATTCTTATAAACGCTTTCTAGAGTTTCGGTAAATATCTATATATTTTTTTTTGAGAAACTTCCGAACTTTATTGAATCACAAATCTAAGAAGGCAGCAAATATCAGGGGGGTCATTAAGCCACAGGTGGCGACCAGGGGACAGACTAATCACTGCTTTAGCAACGCTATGAGCTTCAGAATTGGATTCTCTATACTCATGACTAAAACGAATGTCAGAAAACTTCCCACGGAGGACTTTGATTTCACGAATAATCGTTCCAAACCTGCTTAAGCCATCCTGTTCCAAGCTCTTCACCACCTCCAGACAATCTGACGCAATCTGGGCTTTCTCTTCATGTAAATCAGCAAGGAGAGAGAGGCCTTCAGCACACGCAAGCGCCTCGAAAACCGCCGGATCCGTGATATCTGGGAAATGGCGTGCTGATGCTCCCAGGAATTCACCTCTTTCACTTCGGCAAACTGCTCCACAAGTCCCCAGTTGACCAGAACGCCGCATCAACATTAAACTTTACAAAGCCCGCCAACGGCGCTACCCACAGCCTCGACCTGGACCGCACAGCAGCTGCGCTCTGATGAGCACCCCCACCTCTTCTCGGCACAGTTTCCAGATCACCGAGAAACCTCTTGATAAAGCTGACCATTGTTATCGGACTCTGATACACCGCCTCGTGAATAGCTTCTCTTCCTGCGCGCCAAATCGCCCAGAGGGTTACCAAAAGTTTATTGAATTGGTCACTTGGCACAGAATCCGCCATGAAGAACAACCAGGTCTTTGCATCTGGCATCAAATTCACAGCAAGATAACCCGTTAACTCTTCATCAGTCAATGCCCAAACGCACCTGGCCATAGTACAATCAATCAGGGAGTGGCGCCATGAGTCCACAGACGCCAAACAGATAGCGCATCGACCTTGTGGAGCCAGCCCTCGCTGATGAAGAATATCAGCCGTTGGGAGAGAAGACCACGCCAGACGCCAAGCAAACACACGAATCTTGCTTGGTACTTCGTGTTTCCATAACGACAACCATTGTTTCTTCTCCCTGTCCGTATAGCTGAACTGCTGGCTCCCTATCTACATAGGATCTTAGAAAGGACGTAGCGTAGCGGCTGGCCCACGCTGGTTGGTCGAGGAGTTTCACAACAGCGACGAAGACAAGAGGCCCAAAACTGCGCAGCGTGGCCAAACTAATGGGCTTTGAGATTACAGAGGTCGCCATCTAAATGATTATATGATATATAGGCCTAAATATTGCCACATAATCAACGTTAATCAAGAAAAAACATTGGGCTGTGCCAGGGGCCAGGTTGGCCCCAATGTATCTCCTCCAGTGATCAGGGACCCATATAATTAGGCCCCGGTTTTAGATGATCTTAGATATTCGCAAAAGTTAGTGTGACCTGACCTAGCTGTTCACGGTGAAAGTAGCTCGGTGCAGCTGCATCGCTAGTATAGTCACATGGGCGCGCTGGTGTGATGGACGACAGGAGGAGCACAGGTCGGCAATTGTTCGCCCGATAGAGGCTCCATCAAATGCATCCGACATCCTGATCCACTGAGATCTCAATGAGGCGCACGGTATTGGCGGCTCATGTGGTGTCCTCCTGTGCTGCCTTCCTGGCGATGCCCTGCCTCATCGTGTGGGGATCAAGGATCCGTCGTCCTCCTCGTGTATCATCAGCAGCCCAGCGTGTCGATGAAGATCGCCAAGCTATCGCCGGCGGCTGTCATCGTCTGCGGTGTCTATTACAAGAACCAGATCCGTGTGGGGCTGATGTGTTGTGTCCGTGTGCGTTGTGTGAGTTGTGTTGGATCGACGCATGTCTACAAGGGTTAAATTGTTGCAAGGGTGGACCGTAATGTGTTATTCGGTCGTCCGGTTCCACTTTCTTTTAAGCTCAGTTTGTAGTTCTTAAACCATGATCTACTAAATTTAATTAATAAAGTGATATGTAAAAATTAGCGTCATGTTTAGCAACAAAAGACTCCCAAATATCAAAATAAAAATACTACACGTACTACAAGGAAGAATAATTTTTTTCTGTTAGTCAGGACGCAATTTTAAATTTATTTTATGCAGATTATATAAAAAGATAACCTAACAACAAAACATGTAAATTTGGTTCAATCGAACTGCATTAAAACACCACAATGTTAAACACTGCAAAGTAAACTTAAAAAAAAATTTGAACTGCCTTCAGGCATGGAAAATTTCCTTATCTCTTTTTGTGGTGGGTTGGAAAAATAATAATTTGTTTCCGGTCGAACCCGTCGAATCCTAACATAGAAATAGCTCGAATTTAGTGTCAAACTACAAAACCCAAAAATAACAGTGTCAGAACATGTGTGGCGCACAACATTTTAGCACAAATATTGTATACTTATATGCATGGAGATTTTTACAATTACGTTCAAAGAAACTTGACCTTTAAAATTAGTGTCAAACTACAAAACCCAAAAATAACAGTGTCAGAACATGTGTGGCGTGCAACATTTTAGCACAAATATTTTATACTTATATGCATGGAAATTTTTTACAATTACGTTCAAGGAAACTTGACCTTTAAAATTAGTGCACCTTTATACATGGATTTTATATCCACTGTTTTTAGGGTTTCTGTAGTTTACACTCTATTTGAGGCATTTTGTAGTTCGAAAAATCTCCTCTTAGAACGTTCGGAATCTGGTCTTAATCGGCGAACCACGCGCACGACATCCAATCCGGCGGTTTTCGAATGGGGGGCTGAGATTGAGGGGGGGTGGGTGAAGGGAATTGTCGGTTGCCAACTTTTACCGAAAGAAATGGGTCGCAGACATCCATAGTGTATGACGGTGGATCAAATTAGTTTGTAGCACCACATTGTCAGTGACTGAAGGTAAAGCGTCAGTGTCGGGGTGCAATTACAGTGACATAAGGGCATCTCCCCTGTTTAGTTTTGGAAACCGCACCTCTTCCCCGTTCGCTTAGCCCTCCCAGTTCTCTTAGGCCATGTACAATGCAGGGTGCTTATAGCTTAGTGCTTAAAGAGAGAGAGTAGCGTTGCGTCCCAAAAAAATATGTGACTTACAATGCAGAGTGCTTCATATGGGTGCTTAAGTTGCTTTAATATTCGTATAGCACCTACTCTAGCACCTGTTGTCTCCAATGCAGCGCTGCATTGTGTGGAGTACTATTTGTGCTTTTTGGAGTACTATTTGCTAGGCACCGGTTGAAGCACCTGTCACCTGTGTCACCCTAAGCACCAGCCTAGCACCGAGTGCTTAACTTTGCTTCCGTCGCCCTTCCTAAGCACCTCTCAAAAAAAAACTGGGTTTTTTTCCTGAGGCACCTGTCTAAGCACCTGCATTGTACAGGGTCTTACACAAAGCAGAGGAGGAGAAGCAGAGCTCGACGCTGAAATCAGGAGGTTTTTGTCGATTTTGGGAGGAAGCTGAATCTCAAGTTCGGGTGATTCGCGAACGGCTCCGCGCAGCTCAATCCAGGCAGAAGAGCTACGCTGATCCAAAGCGCAAGGAGGTACAATATCAAGTCGATGACTTCGTTTACCTCAGAGTCACATCGTTCAAGGGCACTCGCCGATTTAGGGTTAAGGGCAAGTTGGCCCCTCGCTTCATCGGACCCTTTCGTATCCCTGCCAAGCGAGGTGCCGTGGCATATCAATTGGACCTGCCCCCAGCTCTCACCGATGTGCACGATGTCTTTCATGTCTCTCAGCTGAAGAAGTGCCTCCGTCCCCTCGGCTCCGCCGCCCAAGCCTGCCACCGTCGGTGAGCTCGCCTCCAGCCGGCCGCGCCCCCTCCATCGCCTCCCGCAGCCCCCTCTGCGCCTCCTCTTTGCGTCGCCTGCCCCATCGCCGCTCAAGGCAGTGGCCGGCGAGCCACTGCCGGTCACTCCGGCCGGCCACCTCCCGTGAGACGCCCGCCCCGGTGCTCCGCCTCCACCGCCGGCCGACGTCGCCGGTGTGCCGCCTCTGCCCGGCCTCCCCTCACCGCCGCCCACGTCGCCGGCGGCCGGCTGCCGCCTCCAAGCCAAGCCACCGCTGCTCTCGGCCGTTGTCTCCGCCACCCCGTGGCCCTCCTGCTGCTTGGCTGTCGTCCCCGCCAACGCCGGTGAGCCACCGCCTCTCCCCGACTGGAGCACCGCCTTCCTTGCCGAACCCCTGCCCAAGCGCGGAGAAGAGGAGGCATACGAAAAAGGTGAAGCCGAAGGTGGAGAAGATGATGCCCGTTGCGAAGACGAAGAACAGCGGATAGTGCCGCTATCTCAGAGTGAAGATGGGAGAAGATGAAGATGAAGGAGAAGGTGAAGGCGAAGCTATGCCCGAAGCCGATCCGCGACTTCTACGGCATCGTCAACTATTTTCCTTGCGACCCTCGCGTCAAGGGTAATGCCCTAAAACCCGTATACGCGTGATATGTCATGATTTTGCAAGGAATGCGACATATTGAACGATTCCGGCCTTGCCAGATGTAGGTTTCGTTAGAGCTATTCTTTTCTGGGCATGATTCGGTGACCTTTCGTCGCTAGTCGCATGTTGGTCACAAAAGAAGGATCGAAGCCCTTAGCCATACCTTCGTTTCGAGTACTTACGTGCTCATTTCCGCTAAATCTTTTGAGAGTTATAGCTATAGTCGCCTTGCTGTCCAGATTCCATTTTTATTAAAGGATGCAACCTTGCTCGATGATTATGGAAGTATGTATGCTAAAATCGAGTAATTAATGTTACATATAGGGAATATTGCATATGTGTTGGATCCCCAAAATTCCATTTGAGTTCATCGGCATCTCATCTTAATCTATAAGAATCCAACCGGCGCTTCTAAAATGTTACATAAGACTCATGCATGTCATCTATATGTAACATATTGAATCGAAATTCCATCTTAATAAAAATACGCCGTACTGGAACCTATATGATCATAGCTGACACCTTAAACATGTCTTTTGCATCCCATGAATGCACCACTATCCTTAAACATGGTTTTATACATGCATCCTTGCCTTAGTTACATATTACTTATCATGCATGAATCTATATTATAAGGTTATCACTTCCTTCATAGCTGCATATTTGAAATCATGCATGCCTCCTGGTTAAATGTTAGTCCATGCTAAGGTTATGGCAACTAAGACGAAATCAAAATGTAGAATTAAGAATAACATGCTTGTGTTGATCTTATCCTTTATCTTAATTCGTCGTAGTCGCATATCAAACTTATCTACTCTATTAATCCTAGCATGCTTAGGTCAATTTCATGTTTCGCCTAACTTGCCATAGTTGCACTTCCTGCATCTTGCCATGTTAAGCATAGCATCATAGTCGTTTTTCTTCTGCTAGATATGACTCGCATCTTCATGGCGTTTTGGCTCTTTTGCGAATCTTCGCCAAGCTCCCAGGCAAGCTCTGCTGCTTGTTGAAAATTTCAGTTACTTATTTACCTGATTGGGTGTTGAATGCTTGCCTGTTGTCTGTCTGATGTTTGATCTTGGATGCCTGAATTTTTTTTATCGATGCTTTAATTAATCGGAATCCCTAAGTGAGATGAGAGATGTGGGAACATGGTCGTGTAGGACGGGTTGTACAAGGTTGTGGTTGCTCGAGCCCGATATCGAGTTTATTGGAGGTACAGCAGTAACCCTCACTTGATGCTCCCTGATAAGCCGCGAGGCAGTCGGGTATGCAGGGGACCACAGACAGGTCTGTTTGGTGTCGACCAAAGAATGTCTGTGGGGTCACCGAACAACCGGGGTCTCATTGATTGGAATTGGGCTGTGCAGGGGACTACAGACATGTCTGTGTTGGTACCGGCTCATGGTGGACTAGCTATCCTCATGAGAGGTGACCAAGGAATCTCTGTAGGGTCATCTGCCAACCCAGGTCTCTTGAGTGAAATTGAACTGCATGATGTTGATCTGCTCGGTCATCTCATCAGTTCCTGTTGATTAAATGATGATGATCTGTTTAATCTAACTATTGGTTGGTTGATGTTAACCTTGTGATGTTATCTTGGGAGCTATATTACTCGATGTTGTTCCTATTTACTAGCCTGGCTAGGGTAACTTACCGTATTTCTGTCGTTGCCTTGATCTTTATTTCTCGTAAATGCCATGTTAGGTTTAATTGGAAATGTATGGGGTGAGGTTGTCCAACATTCCATGCTGGGTGTAAGTGATTGGAATGAGTAGCAACTTGCGAGTACGAAAGTACTCACAGGGAATTCTATTTCCGCAGGTGAGCTTGGTGGTGATGAGTATCATGCTTTCCTGCTCGATTTGTTTGCCTCTCCAGCTAAAAAAGGTCTTGTGGGTATCTGATGGGTTAATGATGTTCTCCCAGACTATCGGGTCTACTTTTATTATTGCTTCCGTTGTTTATCTTATCGATTCTTGTGGCCTACAGGTCCTTGATTGTAACGTAAGTAATTGCCCATGTATGAGGGATGTGTTTATTTATTTGCTAAATCTCCCTGTAGAGCTTGAGTTATGCTTATCAAGTTGTTCACCACGTCGCTTCATACACAATGCGTGTATGGATGGAGTGTATGAATCGACAGTAGAGAGTTAATATTCATTCATCTGTGTGAGTCTAGCGATTGTGAAGTTGAGTGACCCACCAGCTGAGATGCGAATGTCGACTGGGCAGGGTGTGGGTGTCATGTCGGGCCTTCGGGTGACCCACTAGTCATGCTTCGGCCGATTGGGTTAGGGTGTGGACACAAACACCGGGCTCCTCTTCGTGATCGCAAGTTTCATCGCAGTTGAATTGTGTTACCTCCCTACAGCGTGTTCGGAATCGTATTTGGCTCACCGAATGATATCTGTTTCTGGTCGGCTGGACCAGCAGTGAGACATACAACCAGGTGGTCAGGTGGAGTTCGTATGCGGTGCTGGTTCGGTGTCGGACCCATAACGGCGGATACACGCGAGGGTAACGTGTGTCCACGTTATGTGGTTTCTCGGTCTTTTACGGAATATCGTTTCCTAAGTCAGGTGCGATTCTAGGCCCCAACAGACAGGTCCATAAAAACCTAGCACAAATGCTCACGGGAATGAGCATATTCCCCCAAGCATCTTCTTTGTAGCAAGATGACAAAGTTTGTATTGCACACGCAGATGCACTGAAGATTCTTGCCAATTACTTGGAGACGTGGGGGGGGGCAGAACTTCGGATACTCAAATTTCTGAGTACTTGGAAACGTCTAGGAAAAAGCAAGATGAGAAGAATTACATACTTTGCATGTTTAAACAATTGAAGAATCCAATGAAGCACACCGGAGCGTCCTGAAGGCAGCCAAACCAAAGAACTGGTGCACCACATAACTCTTTCAGTTAAGACATTGGAAGGAAACTTCCTCACACTAGGACTGAGCATAACGAGGGGATAAACGGTGAAAGGTCATCTAGGCCCTAATATGGTTTTGATGGTTAATGGCAACCTAAACTGGAATCTAATGTTTACATTGAGTGTAAGCAGAATCTACAGGTTCCATGAAGAAAGGTTATCTAGAGAAGGATGGCCACCAAAAAGGGTACAAAGTGGTTTCAAGGACAAAGAGATGGCTGTGCTAGGCAGCTGTGTCACAGCTGAGAAGAAGCCGGTGCTGTGCAGGGAGCTGCAAGCAGGGTGATGGTGGCTTGATGCGTCAAGGGCCGTGATTTCAGCTGGTGGCAGGTAAAGCCTAGATTTGCTAGTTTCTTTGAGTCCATAGGAATCACCCGTACTATCAAGAGGGATGAAACAGTAGCAGTTGTCTAAGGGAACCTTGCTCATTGCTCAGAGTGTTGGTCAAGGGGATTGGTGCTTTGAGGCCAATTGCCCTGTGTCAATAGCTTTGCACAAAAGTATGTAGCTGTGTGAAAACCCTAGAGCTTTAGGCACCTGTGTGACACAGCTGTGTCACAGGTGGTCTTCTGCTCTATGACTCAGGTACATCTTTGTACGAGGGGAGAGCTTGTAAATGCTAAGGTACCTGCACTGCGATAGGCGGTCTGATGTGTCAGAAGTCTGTCGGAGGTTCTCTCCTTATAGGTATTAGAGTTTGAAGTATACTGAGGGCATGTCATGTGCCAAGACCGGGCTGAGTAGTGCGGCTATCAGCTAAGGGTTCACCTGTGTGCACCGTCGGGGACACAGGTGTCGGTCTGCCTGAGCCGGGTACAGTTGGGCGTAGGGTGTAGCTATGTCACCGGTGGTTGACACCGGTGGCTCACTTAACCCTACGTGGCAACAGGGTAACGGTCAGGTGCCTGTGGACCCTATATATAGGGGACCAGGGGAGGACTCTGTCCTCAACCTTGCTCAAATCAGTGATTCACATACGACCGTTGCAAAGCCTCCAACCACTCCACAAGAGCCAAGAGCCTAAGGGTTAGTTTGAGTGGGTTTGTGAGCTAGAGCACGAGCAAAGGTTCCTCCAAGAGATTGCTGCTGCATCATCTGTTACTCTTGGAGTTTGTCTACTCCTAGACGGGTGTAGGAGTTGCTGGTATCACCCAAACTTGTGTGGGCTGAACCAGTAGTTTGTGAAGGTGTTCTGAGGTCTACCTGCTGCAAGGCAAAAGGATCTCCACAAGCAAAAGGAAGAGTCCTGAAGGATCAGGTACTCGGAGAAGAAGCACGTTTTAGTGCTGGCCAGCTCTTAGGAGTGGTCTCTCCAACGGAGATGTACCTTCTCTGCAAAGAGTTGGGAACTTCGGTGAAAAATCCCTGAGTCTCTTCTACTTTCCTGTATTGCATGCATATCTGCTTATCCTTGCTTGCTTGTGTCTCTTAGACTTGATCTGCTAAGTTTACCTTTTCACCTGTGCTAGATTACCTTTATACCTATGTGTGATCACCTGTTACTCAGTTGCTTCATTCACTTGTATTCACCTGTATCAGCACCTGTGTAACAAGCAGTCTAAGTAGAGCACCTGTGTTAGGTTAACTCTTCACCGATGTCTTCCACCTGTGTGACAGCGGTGTGTTAATTTACACATAGTTTCCACCTGTGTCACTCACCTGTGTCACAGCTGTCCACTATTAACTTGTGAAGTTAATCTGACAACTTAAACAAAAGATTAAAAGAGAGAAATTTTATAAGCCAACTATTCACCCCCCCTCTAGTCGGCATCTCGGTCCTTTCAAACGGGAATATGAATTAAATTTATGGATGATCATCACCATGAAAGGAATTAATCTACTAATGTCAATATAAGTGTAGCCTATTGCCAAATACAGCAGTATCTATTTGGCTCAAATTGAAGGCAAGAAGGCATCAGCATGTACTCTCCCTACATATAAGTAGTATGAATGTGGAATTTGGGAGAAGGAAGCTGAAAGTAGACTTATGGTGCCTATTGAGAATGAAATTTTCCTCTCCACATATGTGCAATGGTAGTAAGCATATAAAGAAAAGAAAAGATATACAGAAATTGTGACCCTATCGCGGGTCATAAAAGGTATTTTGGTACCTTAGGCATCTTATATAAACTGTAAACATTGGAAAACTATCTTCATGCAGAAATTATTTAGTAACTCGAACAATTACACAAAAAGAGAAACATCCCTACACTTGGATTGAGGCACATAATAGGGATGAAACATCCATGTACTTAAATTATAGTGCATGGTTTTGTAATGTAAGTAAAGGTCTAGGAATTGAGTGGAACCCATGGATACATAGTCTCAAAATAAATAGAGACTAAGACCCAATAGAAAACTGATCAGTCACGCAGGATCAGAGCACAATTGAAAATTGATCAGCTCAATTTGAATGGATCATCTGATCATCCCAATCTGAAGGAATCCCAACATAATTCCTTCCTACTTATTGACAATGATGTAAAAGGTACCCATATGTGGAAAACTCTATATGGCAAGCATATCCCATGACCAACCCACGAGTTTTATGAATATGTGTCTTCTAAAACTTCATATAATAAGGCCATTATGAGTCAAGAAGAGCTCATATGGAAACTCAAAACTTGGGAGTTGGGACCCATGTTTTGGAGTTACTACCGAGCCATTGTGAAATTATATGGTTCATGATAGTTGATTGGGCTATGTAAAGGGCACGAAGCATTAGAGCACACTTGTCTATCTTAACCCCTAAACTTATTCACGAAGATAACAACTTATGTTGCACAACTGAGATTGGTTTAAATGCACATTGATGTTAAGTATTACTCCATGATTTACCACTCACATTGTTCATGAATGAATAAAGTAAGGTGGATACACTGGAATCTCAAGAATTAGCTCATCACAATTTTTGGAATTAATTGTGAGAAGGTAATCAAGGAGATTATGTATTGTGTGTTAGTCACATCCTACAAGTAACATTATCCATAGTGTTTCTTCGAGTAACATACAAGTTAGGGCATAAAGATTCTAACAGAACCTACCTTGAGAGGGAACAAATACAAAATAGAACTTCATTTGTCATCCTTGAGCTACAAAACTTCATGGTTTTGATTTACTCGAAGAATCAAATATTGATAATTATATTGTTGTACGGAATATATTCTACAAATAAGAATGTAGATTGAAACATTTATTCTTGAAAGACTAAGCTCGAATTGAAATTCGATTTGTATGTGTGCGTAACACAGTGGGAGCAATCCCTGAATTGAGACATAACCAAATGATATTGTAATGATGGACATTACATGAAAGATTAGATCAACCGAAGATTGATCAAACTCAATGGTTGTACTCAACTGAAGTTTCTCATCCATAAGATTATTAATGAGTCAAGTAGTGCAATATGAAGCAGCGGATGCATGCACTCTTTCTCTAATTTTACCCACTAGGTTTTTTGGAGTTTTAATGAGGCATGAGCATTTCGCGATAATTGCCCAAGGGGGATTATTTCAAAAACTCATGGCCCAACTAGGGGCAGGCCAGCAAGTGTGTGTCACACCCCGCTTTTCGAAACCTGAAAATTAGGGTTTACAAAAACCTTTTGTGCTAATAAAGTTAGCTTAAGTGAACCTAATTAAAACTTTGACTTCAAAATATGAAAATGGTGCCAATCCCACCTATGCCCTTTTTCCCTCTCGGCACCCTCACCATCAAGGTACGGTGATCCTCCGTTCCTGTCCTCCCTTGACGCTTGTCGTGCCAAACTCCTAGTTCTTCCTTTCTCTCGAGGAGAAACCCTGATCCGTCTCTTCAAAGCTCTTGAATTACTTCCCTTGAACCCCTTTGTGATCCTTCGGGTTGAAAACTGCACTCCGCCCACACCTTCAACCTCCGAAACCCTAATCTGCTGAAACCCTAATCCTGGGCATTCTCCATTTGCTTCTGCCACCAACCCTATGCATATATACGAGTATCAGTGGCACTTCTCCAACCCTAACCCCCCCATGACCTCCTATGTTTATCCTAACTCCATCACAACCCTAGATATGCTTAAATTTCCAAGTGTATGTGGGTACATACACTCGAAATCCTAATTTGCTTCTCCTGAGCCAAAATGAAATCCAAAACCCTAGCCCCCCCCCCATCGGTTTCCCCTTTTACACCCGGTGAAACCTTATGGGCCATATACATGCTTCCACCACCCGTACATGTGCGCATATGTGAACACGCACTGTATACACTAAAACCCTAACTTCCTCTCCCTTATGCAAAGGGTAAAGCCCCATTCCTTCCACCCTGGTAAATCTTCTCCCTTAATGAGTGACACCTGTTTTACCATCTCCTCACATGTCACCATTCTACTAGGAGATTACCTTCTTACCATTTTACCCTTGTATCCATTTACCCTTTTACCTTTTTACCTTAGGGTAAAAACCTAATTCTACCATGCATAGTTTGCCCCCACCTCCAAAAATCCTCCAAAAATTTTGGAAACACCCTACATATATTCTCAACACAATTATGCAGATCAAAAATCTTGAATCATTTCCAATTTAAGTTTGAGACAAATTTGTCCCTTGAACTAGAACCTTCCAAAATAAATTTCCTACAAATCCCAAAAAAATTCCCAAGACCCTTGACACCTACATAACCACTTTATGAAATAATATTTGTACCTCCAGTTCAAATATTTCAAAATAACTTCAAATATCAGTTTGAGCCATTTTCGAGCTTTGGCTAATGCTCTAAGTTTTAAGCTTTAGGAAATTATTCAAAAATTATTGAAGATGCCCCTCAACATATATAACCCAAATATTTCTCATTCATCCTTGTCCTTCTCAAAAAATTTAAGTATATTGGCAATTGGACTTCTGCTGAATTTGAACTAGCATATTTCTACCATATTAAACAAAAAAGTTCATAATTTTTTGTGGAACATCTCCTACCTCTCCTGGTTCCATTTTTGCATAAAAACCTCACCTCTTTTTCTCAGAGTTTGGCCACAAAATTTTGGGAAAAATATCTCTAATCCTCATTGTTCCTCTCTGCTGTTATTTCCTCCCCTCTTTGCTACTAGCTCAACACAAAAGGTCCAAACTGAGTGGCCTATTCCCCTCTTCCATGTGGCCCTGGTCCCTTTTGGCAGCCCACCAACTCCTTCCTCCTTTGTACCTCGCTCCACCTCTCTCTTTATTCTCTACTCACGGTTCTCAATGCCAGCACACCGAGCGGTGCCTAACCACCACTATGCACCTACAGCGGCCGACACTAGCCCCTTTGCCTCCATAAAATCAAGTGAAGCTAGGCTCACCCATGCTCCTCCCATTCTCACTGTCGATGTATGGTATACGGGGGGTACTCGTACAGCACGTATTTGTATGGTAGCGGGGCGAAGACTCAGGTCAGCTTGACTTCCCGACACAGATTTACCCAGGTTCAGGCCCCCAAGATGGGTAATAGCCCTACGTCCTGCTTTGATTGGATTGATATGAGATCTGGCGTACAGGCGATTACAGTGGAGAACTCGGAGAGTTGGGGAACTCGGCGAGTAGGGTTTACAAGGGGAACTCGACGAGTAGGGAACTCGGCGAGGTTGAGGCTAGGGCTTAGGATCTCAAAAGGCTGCTAGACGACTAGGGCTTCTTCGATCCAATTGAGCTTGTCCCCTCCTTGAGGGGTGGGTGCTCCTTATATAGGCGGAGTAAGGCGGTAACCTCATCATGAGTCCTCGTAGTATACGAGTCAGACTCCTTCTTTATGCCATATCTTGAGTCCTCGTAGTACACGAGTTGGACTTCTTCCAAAAGGTGTGTCAAGAGTTGTTCTCCGATTCTGGTTAGGACACACCAACTTGGGCACGAATGCATGGTAGTAGGGCTACCCATCATCAAGCCCCCCATCAGTATGCGTGATGGAGCTGAAATTCAAACTAGGTAAACCCTGATTTGAGGTGACGCCAAGCCGGGCTGCAGAACTAGATGGGCCTAACCCCTTTATCGCGGTCTGAACCCGTTCGGCGAGATTCATGGATGGTGATGTCATGATTACTTTTTTGTGTCATAATGGTTTTATTCGTGCCCCGGGACGGATGCGTTTCCCCAGGCGTAGTACACTGAAGCGTCGGGGTGGTTTGCGATTCCTTGGGTATAGTGCGCTTTTGTCTTTGTGTTTGTCTTTGTGTGTTTGATGTGACAAATTCCTTGTTCTTCTGCGTATCCGTATTGCCATAGGATCACGTAATGTGTTATATGCCTCCGAGCCCCTGACTGTCAGTGCGAGTTAGTAGGAACTCAGATGGACAGTCTGAAAAAACTTCGCTGTGGTAGCCCTCAACTGTTTGTGTGAGTTAGCAGGAACTCGGATGAACAGTCTGAAAAACTTCACTGTGGTAGCCCTCGACTGTTTGTACGAGTTAGCAGGAACTCGGATGAACAGTCTGAAAAACTTCGCTATAGTAGCCCTCGACTGTTTGTGCGAGTTAGCAGGAACTCGGATGAACAGTCTGAAAAAACTTCACTGTGGTAGCCCTCGACTGTTTGTGCGAGTTAGCAGGAACTCGGATGAACAATCTGAAAAAACTTCGCTGTGGTAGCCCTCGACTGTTTGTGCGAGTTAGCAGGAACTCGGATGAACAGTCTGAAAAAACTTCACTGTAGTAGCCCTCGACTGTTTGTGTGAGTTAACAGGAACTCGGATGAACAGTTTGAAAAAAATTCGCTGTAGTAGCCCTCGACTGTTTGTGCGAGTGTAGCAGGAACTCGGATGAACAGTCTGAAAAAACTTTGCTATAGTAGCCCTCGACTGTTTGTGCGAGTTAGCAGGAACTCGGATGAACAGTCTGAAAAAACTTTGCTGTGAGAAGCTCTGTACTCGTGCCTCGGGGTAGGTGCCGTAGTCGGGGAGGCGAAACGAATTGAGGAACTCGTGCCATGCCTGGCCCCACGCAGATGCGAGACAGCTGTCCGCCGTTGCGTAGAAGAGGCGAACTGAGTTAAGAAACATCGGTTTAATCGCTTGTTCTTTGCAAGGCACTGGTGCCGCCGGACCCGGGGTAAAGGATTTGAGTTGAGGAACTCGTGCTCTTATTTAGCCCCCGGGCAGATTCTAGGCGTGAGGCCTGTGTGCCGATGTCGGGGGAACAACGTAAAGTTGAGGAACCCAAAGGGAAACTTGTCCCAGGACGTTGCGACGAGGCTTATGGACAGCTGACATGACTCGGGGTGGCGAAACGGGGCGTGAACCCGTGTACGTGCTAGCCCCCGAGCGCATACGAGGCGGTTATACAGCGACCAAACTCGAGGATGAGGAACGAGGCGCGAACTCGTGTTCGTGCCTAGCCTCGAGCTGTCAGATGCTTGTGTGCTATGGGACTGGGAGGGCGAATCGAGGTATAGACTCGTGTACGTGCCGATCTCCGAGTCTTAGCGAAGCATGTTAGAGGTGTTTTGAGTATTTGCTTGATGGAGGCCGAAGAATTTGGTACTGGTACGGTATAGATGTCCGTGGAAGCACGGGTTATCAGTAAGGAAGTCATCCGGGGTGAAGCCTCCAGGAAGCTATAATATTTGGAGAGTTGATCAATGTTCCACGTGTTGGGTAGCGTGAAGCCATGGTCGGCGAGTCTGAAAGCGCCGGGTCGCGCGTTGGCGACGATGGTGTAGGGTCCTTCCCACTAGGGAGATAATTTGTTCTCGTTGGTGCAGTGATGACGACGCCAGCCCCCGAGCCTGTGAAGGTAATTTATCTATATCGAAATAGAAAGTCTAGATCTTACTTGTTTAGTCGTTATCCGTATCATCGAAGTGATTGGGTGGCGTTTGCTTGATCCGGACGGCCAGGGTCCGCGAGTGGCGGCTTTCTTCCCAGTTTTTGCGGTGGTGACATCGTGTAGTGGGGCAGAGACGCTTCCTGTTCAGGTGGTGCTTGAGGTTGGCTGGATGCAACTCGATCTGATGGTGATCGAGTTCGGTACCAGCTTGTCGGGGCGCGATCTGGTGTCGGGTGTGCCTGGAGACAATTGTGCTTCGTAGATTCTGTGGATCAGAAGCGTATGGGTTGGAGCTTGTTCGGCCACATGGAGTGGCGACTACGCGTAGAGCGGTAGGAAGAGGTTGACTGCTCGCCATAGCGGGACGACGCAGAAGGCGGCGAGCTTCTGCTTGATCAGGAGGGTTGGTGCAGCTATTGCGGGATTCGGATGAGACATCGTAGAAGTCTTTGTCGTCGAAGCCCGTGTACACCATCTTGTCGGTGAGAGTTGTCGGAGTAGATCCAAGCTGACGTAAGGGCCCCACGGTGGGTGCTAGCTGTCGATGTATGGTATACGGGGGGTACTCGTACAGCACGTATTTGTATGGTAGCGGGGCGAAGACTCAGGTCAGCTTGACTTCCCGACACAGATTTACCCAGGTTCAGGCCCCCAAGATGGGTAATAGCCCTACGTCTGCTTTGATTGGATTGATATGAGATCTAGCGTACAGGCAATTACAGTGGAGAACTCGGAGAGTTGGGGAACTCGACGAGTAGGGTTTACAAGGGGAACTCGACGAGTAGGGAACTCGCGAGGTTGAGGCTAGGGAGTTTAGGGTATATACATACATATATATATATATATATATATCATGGCTTAGCCCTGCAATAGAAAAATAGGAAATCTCTTTATGAGGAGGACTTGGGAAGGACCGTGAGTGTCCAGTGTATGTTTGAAGGGACAATGATGTCTGGGGAAGGGGATGATTTGAAAAAAAAATTTATCAAAACCAAATCAAAACAGAGATGCTTTTGGTCCATATTGGAAAAAAGGAGATGCAAGAAGGAAGGGATGGTTAAACAATGAAGCCCGTCCAGGCACGAATATATGCTAGCCCACTATGGCTTGTCTACATTAACCTGTTGTAGCATGGTTTTTGAGAAATGGTGCGGAGACTTTCTCGGATCAATCAAGGACCAAACCTAAGTGTCGTTCACGCAACTTCACCCCGTATGTCCACATGTCCTTTATGAGAAAGGGTTTGACCCAACAATCGATCTGATGCTAGCGTGCGAACCCGTAAGCAGTGAGTAGTATGTGCGAATGAGGTAGTGGCTTTTGTAGAGAGGTCTTTCCATTGTGGGGTGAGGTTATGCTCGACACAAAGGTAGAGCACACACTCTATTTGTAGCGTTGTGGTGAATTCAAAGTAGAGGTGGTTAAATACATCTGGCGGGTTCACGTTAGAGCTTCCCCGGTGAAAAGTCTTGCTATAATAACCCTGTCGGTACACCTCATGCAGTGTACTCGTTAGTACTCGGCAATAAGGGGGACATACATCTTGTGGGTAAAGCTGCACAACCTTTGCACGGTCATGGACACAATTTGGTCAAGCCACACCCTTGTTAGATTGTGTTTTCTAAAACAAAAATAGGACATATGATTAAAGACGTAAGCATGACATGCTTACAGAGTGCTTTGTGAGCTCCTCGTGTGGGACAGGAGTTGTGGAAATGAGAAGAAAGCCGTACTACAAGGGTGTAGTACAGAAGGCTTGAAATGGTGTTGAGCCGTTACCCGTCGTGGTCGACATGATGAAGTATAAGACATTAGTAGATGCTATCTTCATGGAATACATTGCTCATTGGGGGACGAGCTTGATTGCAAAGATGCTTTGAAACCTATTACTCGCATATTTGGATGAAAACTTATTTTCTGCACAATATGCAACATAGGGTAGAGCCACCTTTTGTGAACTGAGCTGGTAATATCTCCTTGGGGAGTGCTTATGAGTATATTCACTATACTCACCTGGTTTGTTGATTGGCCAGACGGAGGAGACATCTACTCCGAAAACAATGATAGTGTTTGCAAGGGTTAGGGCGTAACCCTAGTCGGCTACCTATCGGGTATGGCATACGGATGGGCCACACCATCGCTTGATTTCGCTGCAAGATTTTAGCCGATGGGCTACAAGTATAAGACCTCGACCTACATGGTCTAGTACAAATCATATTTTGATGTGTGTGTGTGTATGACAATGACATACAAATTAACTTGTGTGTACTGGCTACTGATCATGGGACCAGTACGTGAAACACAGGGGTTTATCCGGCCTTAAAACCGGGTACGCCACAGTGTGCTACGCCCCCTAGGGGCCCATGTAGGCACTTACCAAAACACAAGAAATAATCAATAAATACAAAGAGTGGTCACCATTTATTCTACATAAGTTGACATTGTATTCACAAGATCCAATCTATAATGAGTATAGAAGCAACACCTCTACATCATGTGTCCATTTCTCCTTTACTTTTCACATGATTATCTGTGATTGATCTATGTCGCCAATGCAACACCCCCACATGTTCTGTAATAGCCTCCACCAAATTTCCCCCAAATGTCAGCTCTACATTTTCTTTGGACCCACATTATTTTTTGCTAAAGCTACATCACTATCTCTTATTTCCTATTTGTTTTCTATATTTCTTTTGCCGTTGGTTGGTTTTTACTTGTTATAGTAAAGTGCTAACGGTAGAAAAACAAATTTATTTTTTATACAACTATTACTATCTATATCTGACCAAATGTTTGGAAATAAATTTTTTTTTATACAATTGTTAATATCTATATCTGATGACCCCACGTACCCACTACAATCTAATTCCAGCTCACCAAAATAAGGCATCTAGATGCTTCACTTTTTCTTATTTCTCTGGTCAGTGAGATAATTTCAAAGTTTTTTTTCAAAATTATCATTAGGAATTTTTACCATGAAACAAAGGAGGTATGTACCTCTAGTGTCACCGGTTGTTCATATTTATTTATGAGTAAATTGTATTTTAGACCAGGTATTGTTACGGTTGTTATAGTTTGGACCATATATGTTAAAAGGTACAATTTCCACCATGGAGCCCAGATATATTATAATTTGGACCAAGTTTTATCGGTTCAGAGAAAAAACCGGTTGGTTCACTGATCTGGCCCCATCTATCAGGTCTAGTTGGAGGCAACATCAGACCTCTCCTAACCATATCCCTTCCTCACCATGTCAGATTCATCTTCTTCCCATGCTTCTTCTTCCTCTCATCTCTTTCTTCTCTCTTCGTCCTTCGTTCCACCTGACATGGGCCTCCTATCCCTTCGGCTTTGCATCCTTCTGCACTGCTAGTCCACCCCAAGCCCCCAGCCACCAGCAGGAGCTTCACGGCGTCGACACCAACCTGGTTCACCTATTCATCCTCGTAACCACGAAAGCACCGTCGACCATCTCTTCTTCTCCAAGTTCGACAATACTCTGGCGAGCCCGATCTCTTCATTGGTTAGGTAATGTCTCGAACCCTTCTACCATCATATTTCTGTAAGCATTTCTATGACTTCTATTCAAATATAATTTTGATTCTTCAGCCATTAGACACCATGCTAAGGTGCTTCTCACCACCACCACCAAAAACACGTCATCAGCTGTCCACGGGTACCTAAACATGAGACGTCACCACCAGTGTTCCCTACACCGTCGCGGTTCTGTTTTCAAGGTCTCCCAATCCCTCCACCACTTCCCTTGCCAAAAACCTCTACTCTAGTAGCCATGAATGAGCCATGTGTTCGTTCCCTTTTTCTTTGTTCGTTAATATGGAAGTGCTTCCCTCCCTCCATCTATATCCCTCTCCCTCTCTGTCTAGATCCTAGATCTGGTGCTTAAAGTCCCCACAATTACCTCTCTATGTCATTCCTAGTGCACCCGTACAGCATTGCTCCGCCATCTTCTTTCTCTAGCGAGCTGTTGTGAACCTCTGTCACGAGTGTTATCAGCAAGAGCTGCCAAGGGGAGCACAACTATGGTGGAGAAAGATCTCGGAGGGGAGAGAGAGAGTGTGAGAGAGTTGGGGAGCAGGAAGATGAAGAATGGGAGAGACTTGGAGAAGCAGCAGCGGGATCTATGAGTGATGTGGCACCTGAAATGTGGCAGAGAGAGAAGGGAGGAGGCAGTGACATGGCACCTGATATGTCGGGTCATATGGATGAATGGAATGGTTTTTCTCCGAACCGACGAAACTTAGTCCAAACTACAATATTATCTAGGCACCACTGATGTAAAGTGCAAATTTAATTATATATGGTCCAACACTAGGTGATAATATCTAGTCCAACATGTAATTTTCTCTTTATTTATTTATATAGGTTTTGCAATTATTTCATATATACAATATATGCAGCACAATTGCTGATTAGCTGATCGATGGACATGTAAATTAAAGTGATCTCTCGCTTTCAGTACGCATTGATGACCTGTCATAAGACATTAGTAACAGTCACTGTTGGTGTCAACTTGGGATGAGTTTAATATAAAATAATGACACTGATGTATTTGTGAGGTCCAAATTACACGTACCAATTGCAGGGTAGGGTGCAGCGATTACCAAACGGGACAACGACGCATAAATTTAAAAAAGAAATACTATACATCGTAATCTGATTTTTATTTGTTTAGACCAGTTTTAATTGTATTAAAAAAATTCATTGCACAAGAAAAATATTCTTGTACAACAAATTTATTACATAAAAACATCATGTTATATTAATTTAAAATTTTATTTTTATCCATAGCACAAATGTTTTCATCTCATAGCAGAAATATTTTTATAGATATCCGATCTAAACCCTAGTCTTCCCCATTTAGAAAATGTTCACGGATGATATGTAGCAATTGAAGAAGTTACTCAACCAACAAACCCTGATAATTTTTTAGTAACATCCGTGGGTTAGTTTCGAACAGTCGATGAATTTCCATTTCAGTGCCGGTAAAATAGAATCATGAGTTTGTGACAGCGGCATTGGTTTAGTCGGTTTATTATATTTTGACACATACAGAGTAGTCTCTTGTCTTAGTTTAGAAAAAAGTTTAGTCTCGACTTTTTTCTTTTACTTGACATGTTAATTTGTGTATTAGTTATTTCTGCGGTACAAATGAGGTAGAATTGTTGCTCATTGGGACACTTCGGGTTCAGAACGGTGCGTAGGATCGACCTACCCACGCAAAGGTTTGTTTGACAAGTGGGGAAAATTATCCGTACGGAAAACAATCAAATTGGTAGAATGATTGACCCCCTTACGCTGGAGTTAGCCCGTTGGTTTATTTGGATCATCTAGAAATTGGCTAAATTGGCAGGGATATATCTCATATTAAAAGTAGTATCTTAATCCCCTCCTGCATTGCAATTTAGGGGATCTATGTTTGGCAAATGAGCGTGGAACACAAACTCGTCAGCGGGTCCACCCTCTTATAGTTAATCACATTGCACCCAAATAGTTTGGACGAGCGCTATTTCATTTTTCCTTTATCCTAGTATTTTGTCTTCTCTACTTTGCCGTCGAGCTTTTTTTTCTCCACCTCCACCTTTCCAACCGCGGTTCATCGATAAGGGTGCCGCCTCTATCCCCATCGTAATTACCGCAAGAGAGGTGCCGTCTCCACCCCGCCGCACGGTGCAGGTGCTCCTATCGCCGGCTAGGCCACCGCAGGCATCCCTCATTGCTCTTGTTAATGCTCCCGTCACGAGCAAGGGCTCTGCCCATTCCCGGCACCATGTCGCTGCAATCTCAGTGATTGCATAGAAGAAATAGGCAGGACATTGGAAAAATCCCCAAAATTTGAAGACTTAGATCTGTTTTTTTCATTCTTTGAATTTGAGTTGAAATTGACGCCATGTGAACTAGAAGTTTCTATTATACAAGTTAAAAGTTGATTCTCTTGATTTGAAAGTGGATTTTCCAAATTCAAAAATTCATGTTACTTGAGATGAAAGCCAGGCTCCTTTGAGTGAAAAGCTCCGGTTCTCCAAGTTAAAAGTGCCAAATTTGTGATTGGCAATTCTGTTGTGCTAGTTGAAAGTTAGAATCTGTAAGTTGAAAGCTTGTATTCAATTGGTTAAAAATGTCGGGACTTTTCATGTAGCAGCTCACTAGTTTTGGTGCAGAGATGGTGACAAGGCCAATGCCGGAGATTGAGGTGGACATGGGCAGGGAAGCAAGGCAATGAATGGAGGAAGAGGTGGAGGGTTCTAGGAAGTATGGGTTCAGGGAAGAAGTGGTCTTTCAACAATGTGCACGCGTGCTAGGCTCTAAGCATGTGAATTTCATGGAATTTATCAATCTAGTCACAGGGTGGAGCAGAAAAGATCCCTACAAATACCAATATAATCGAGAACTAGATTGTATCTCACTCATATGTCAAATGGAAATAGTTGGCCAGAGTAGGTGGAGGAGCCATTGAGTGTAACGCCCTAAAAGAGAATAAGACCCACAAATAAATAGGTGACGTTTGCTGACTTTTCATTCTGTCACGTAAGATAATTGCTACCATAGAGGAGAGAGAACAAGTCTTACTCTTTGTGAAGAGTCACACTCTATGAAGAGATGAAGATCTAGAGTTGACCTCGGTAAATTTGTATACCTTGGTACGATGTTATTTTTAGTGTTGACTATTTGCGTAGAAACATTTTAAGAGACAACCCATTGTATAAGATGTTTTTATTTATTTTAGTTGACATAGAGGAAGGGTACAAGAGCTGTACCTGATTCTTTGTACATGCTCTTAGAACAGTGTATTTTTGTTGATTCACCGCTAAGGTAAAATATCTGTGCTTCAACTCCCCTGCTGTGCTGTAACACGATTTCGATCAAAGGTAGAAATTTAATCACTCAAGTAAACAGATTCCAACGTGAAAAACACTGGGTAGATCGACAGAGGACCACCACTTCAGTAATATATTTTTGTGTGATTGTGTCGCATTCGAGACTTATGTCATGACACAGAGCGTCCACCTTTATTATATCTTCTCAAAGACAGAATTACATATCATGTAGGTCCAGGGGTTGCATGCTTGCAACAAGAAAGGACAATTTCCGGTGACGACGATGGGAGGAAGATTGGCCAAAAGGTTTTCTTTGCACTGGCAGCTTGAGGCACAATACTTCCGGAAGCTTTCTTTTGCTTTTGTTTGATTAGCTAGGCTTCCGGACAGACAAAAAGTTAGGGCTGCCGGTGCAAGATAGAGGTTTCGTGTGCATAGTGCTGCAGGGTCTTGAGAGAGAAAAGAAGCTAGAGAGGGAGAAAAGGAGACAGACGCCAATGGAGAAGAGCTATTTGTCAGGCCAAGTAATGGACGATGTCAAGAAAAGCAAGTGTCTGTTTGGCCTTTATCCCTGCTTAGACGTTTGAAAGTTAATTTCACTCGACATCCCAATGAAATCGTAAGGGTCTTAATAATAGGAATTTATACCTGCGACCTATTGCATCCGCATCTCATATTGGTTGAGAAACTAAATCATTTTAGAAAAATATGAAAACAATAATCGGTGTAAGGCATGCTACGACATGACCTGCAAATTTTCATCGAAAAATTACTATTTGTGTTCTACACAAAAAGGCAAAAGATAAATACAGAGTACTGCAATGGTATACACTAAACTATTATCTCTTTTGTACAAAATAAATGATCATATCTTTTGATGAAAATTTATATGTTCTTATGTCATAACATTACCTATATCCACGATTTTTTCACTGTTTCCGAAACTTCAGAGTGCCTCAACAATATAAGATACTTTTTTCGAACTTCAGGGTGACTCAACAATATAAGATGCTGATGCAACGGGTTAGGGAAAATTCGCACTACTTAATAAGGAGATTATTACTTCTCTTAACCAGGATTGGAATCAGTCCTCCTCGCTGATTACATGTATATATCTCATTGACACTTGCAGGTAGGTAGGTATTGTAACTTACCTAGCCCATTGCGAGCACCTTGACATTTGTTTGTCTATTGATTGATTTTAGTATCTTTTCCCCCGGAAACTAATGTTCACTACCACACCAAACCTAAATCAAGATGGTTCAAAATCGTCATCTCTGATAGTTGTTTGAACCGTCTGGAGACGAGTGTCGTGGATAGGGAGATCATCATTCCAGACGGTTTTCGAGTTGTTTGGGATTGGCTTTTTATATATAAAAAATCATAGTGATGGTCGACGTCGTCGTCCCCTTCGTTCGACTGTCGAGGAAGCCACCAGCCGCTGCATGTCATCGATGTGAAGACATGGACTCTGGCACGGTGGAGTTCGAGGCCGCGCGGCTCACGGTGCTCGTCCCGCCCGTGGCGTCAAAGCATGACGAGTTCCAACATCACGCCCACACGCCACTGCCACCTCAGAGTCTCCCCACCCGCTCCACGCCAGCGTCCTGGGAGGAGGAGGCTGTTAGCATCAAGCAGCTTGCAGGCGAAGGAGGAGGCCAACCGGCATCAACCGACTCGCAGAGGTCGTCACCCATAGAGTGGTTTCGCAGAGGAGGAGGAGGCCACCGACATCAAGCGGCTTGCGAAGAGGGTCTAGCCCCGGTGAATTTCCCTAAGCGCAGCCAGCTCGGGAGGGATCTAGCCGCCTGCTGCACAGATATGGCCATCGGAGCGCAAATCTATGGAGAGAGGGGATGGAAAGGGGAGGGACAAGGGGGAGGAGGGAGGCTCGCGTTGTAGAGTGAGAAGACCAAGAGAAGGGGGAGACAGAGAGGAGGGAGGGCGGCTATAGGAAGATGGTATCGAGAGGGAAGGAGGGAGGCGGCTGTGGAGTGAGGGGATCTGGAGTTAGTGTTAGGGGAGACTTGGGCAGCGCCACTCGGAGCTGTGGGAAGATGAGGGGATCATGTTAGGGTTAGGAGTCTGATGCGCGTGCATATATAGGTAGGCTTATTGCATCTCTGTGGATCGGATCTATTTCGGACTGTTTCTCAATAAGAATCGTCTAGGATGTCTTATTTATTTTAGATGGGTTTTGGAAAGAATCGTCTGTGAATTTTATCAAACACTATCTCGGTTTAAAACTTATCCTAAACGATTTTCAGTGAAGCATCTGAAATGAGGCGTCTGATTTAGACACTTCTATAGTCGCGTTTACAGCAGAGTACGTCCAAGTAAGCCACATCATTTGGATAATTGATCGTTCATCTCGATCACCTGCATGTGGTAACACCCAAACAGAACCATTTATATACTGGCGTAATTGAACAGATGTATACAGAGTACACGTAGCATGCATGCATATATTGTGTATGCGTACAAGAGTAGTACGTACTATACAATTGATTCCCTGGTTTTGATATGTATTATTGTCGTAATTAAGGAAGTCATCTAAAAAAAAGCAGGAAGCTAGGAGTAATATAGTAACTGACATTAGTATATATGTCGGCAACTTACCCTCTAAATTAAAACTTGGAAAGTATTATCTGTCATTGTAGTTAATCCGGTGAATGATAGATTTAACAAATGTATTATGTAGCCATCAGAATAGACCCAAGTCAATGTTTACACATACCTTACCCAGGAGACGTGTCTATCTGAATGAGTAAGCAGAGTGTCTTACCGGATCAAAATACAGCATTTGACGTATGTCTCCCAGCTGCTGCCATCCGGATCCCTTTTTCTTTTTTTCTTTTGCGATGATGCCATCCGGGAGCATTAACTTATGGAGAAACATACATATATAGTACCTTTATCTTTTCAGCAGGAGCATATATACCAGTAACCTCGGACACACGGACTCATTAATTAGGGTTGTTGTGCGTGACTGCCTGACTGGGCTTGTTTGGATAGAGGGGTTTCTGCTTAAAATCGTTAGGAGTTGCTAGTTCATATTTAAAATAAATCTCAAAAAAAGTTCCGATCGATGAAATGATCATCGGTCGTTTCATGTCAGTTGACTATACAAGATTAACCCTCCATTGTGCTCGATCCATACCATTCCGCTTATCTATTATACAGTCCTTTGTAATGACACCTTGACCACTTAAGAAGTCAACGGCGCTTACTGACAAAACAGACTCTATTACCTATTTTCATATCTGTAAGACTGCAATTTGCTGGTTTCTAGTAATGGAAATCAGAGGCGTTTAAGCCTCTTGCTAAAAGAATCTATTATATTATTAAAATACGGTTAAAAGAATTATTCATGTTTGTTCTGAGAGACTAGAAAATTTCCACGCTGATTGAACGAAAAAAATAAAGATTCAAACTGTATTTTTTCTGTGAGAACAAATTGTAAACGCTTCAGGTTAGAGCTGTTACAGTTGTTGTATATGTTCTTTCATAAGCGATACGGTTTGTGTAACACTATTTGAAAGGAATTATCTATTCTTAAGTTGTCTGAATTTCAGTCACAGTTCTAAGCCTTTAGATCAATATTTAATCATTCATATTGCCATCACACTCCAATATAATCAACAGACTAAAAATTACAGTAACATTTTAATAAAATTACACACTTTCGAGAACTACAATTTTAGGCTAAATAATATACAATTTTAGCTGAATAAAATTGTAAAAAAATTAGACAACTGAGAATTAATAAAAGCTTAAATTTAAACTAAGAAGCAAAAGTGTGTCGTGGTATCTGACTCCGCATTCGCGAAGGGAGTTCAGCGCTACTCGAAACGAAGCCAACTTTTGTTCTTGATAAATTAAGATGTCACACACAAACACGGCTATATATATAGCAGATCAATAAGCACAATCAATAGCTAAGAAGTAGTACTGTGCAAAAAAAACCCTGATTAAATTCACGAATCAAATGGTATCTGCATTTCAGCAACAATGACTGTTCAGTAGGTATCACACGATCTTTCCTTGCTAGCTAGTAGTAGTTAAGTTGCACCGACAGCGCGCGAGCATTTGGATGCATCATCATCGATCTCTTGTGCTTGAAGAGTCCCGGCCCGGCGATTAACTTCCATATAAACCTTCTCCCTCTCACAAGTTTTAGCAACTGATTAAACTATATTCGCAATCAACACTGTTGGTTGGTACGGGCAAAGAGTCAAGAAAAGATCCCCGGCCCCAGCTGCCTCTCGTTCTCTTTGAGTGTCAACAATAAAAACCCGGCCATTTCACCGTTCACTGTTGCTACTACTGCTTACTTAACCACCCGGTTGATTATAATTTCCTGCAACCTGTTTGATAGATGAGACAAATGGGCAAACTTTATTTGGTGTTCCCTTCCCCCACACACAGCGGCATAAAGGTCAATTGACCACCACAAACGGGCTGCGCGTTTTAATTCTGCGTGTGTGCGTGAGCTGATCAGGGAGAGAGGGGGGGTGGGGGGAGTGTACTGTGCATCGGCTAGCTAGGTTAGGCGGGCGGCGGCCATGGGGCACCACTGCTGCAGCAAGCAGAAGGTGAAGCGGGGTCTGTGGTCGCCGGAGGAGGACGAGAAGCTCCTCAAGTACATCACCGCGCACGGCCACAGCTGCTGGAGCTCCGTCCCCAAGCACGCAGGTACCCCACACGGCGGCGAACCTAACGACCAACTCCATCGATCGATCTTGATCTTTTTCCTCATGATTGCTCGCCCAATCCGAATTGATGGTCAGGGCTGCAGCGGTGCGGCAAGAGCTGCCGGCTCCGGTGGATCAACTACCTCCGCCCGGACCTCAAGCGCGGCACCTTCTCCGAGCAGGAGGAGCGCACCATCCTCGACGTCCACCGCATACTCGGCAACCGGTATATATATACGCTGCGCCTCCGCGGTCCTCTTTCTTTCTTTCTTCTGGTGCATGAAACTCAGAGATCCCGCTGGTCTACGCTCTCGCAGGTGGGCGCAGATCGCCAAGCACCTGCCGGGGCGCACGGACAACGAGGTGAAGAACTTCTGGAACTCGTGCATCAAGAAGAAGCTCATCGCGCAGGGCCTCGACCCCAAGACCCACAACCTGCTTCCGGCCTCCAAGGGCCTCCTCCGCGGCGGCGCCTCGAACCCTAGCAACCCTGCTGCTACCGCCCAATTCCAGTCGTCCAGCGGCACGCCGGCCACCACGCCGCCGTTCACCATGAGCTCCCCGACCAAGGCGGTCTACGACGCCGCCGCGGTTGCGCCGGCATTGTACGACGTGCCTAACCCTGGAAGCATGCTGATGGAGCACGATCAACGGATTGCCGTGGCGATGCCGGACTACCCGTATAATACTGACGGCGGCGGCGGCGGCGTGCTCATGAGCTTCAGGGATCAGAATGGTGCCTGTGTGCACTCCTCCATGGACTTCATGAACGGCTCCTCTTCGTCCTCTTCCATGGAGCACGCCGCCGGCATGCCCAACGGCCATGGTTTCAACCCGGCCGGCATGGCAGTGTTCATGGACGAGGCGGCGGCAATGTGGGCGGCCACCGCCGTTGAGCCTCGACTGGCCGGTGCAGCGATGATGGACGTAGCGCAGCAGCAGCAAGGGTTCGTGCAGGAGGAGGTGGTTGGGCCGCCGACGCCGACGATGAACGGGGATGGCGCAGCTGACAAGGGCGTGGAGATGATGGACGTTTCGTCGGCGGTGTACGGCGGCGCCAGTGCAACGACGTCGGCGTTCGACCTGGAGCTGATGGAGTCGTGTGGGATGTTTTGTGGCGGCGCCGGCAACGCCATGGAGCAGCTGCAGTGGGATTGCTAATTCAGCTCATTATCCTCACCCCTAATTAGTTCACTTCCATGTTTTAATTCGATGCGTTCTTAATTTCCTTTTTGATGTGCATTTTGATTCAGAATTTCAGATCGTCCTTTTCAGCAAGAAATGCATGCTAAGCTGAGTGATGAATTGAACTCGCTCAGTCCATCTAATCGCGATATCAATAAAGTTATTTAAATTATTTCTTCCTAGGTAGTGAATAAACCACTGTCATTGATATGTTATTTATGGTCTCTTCAGTTGTTTCATTTCAAATTCAGCAAGATGATATGATTCACATGGTAAAAGAAATGGCACGTAATTCTTAGCAAAGATAAATCCCCTCTCCCCGCAAAATAAATAAATAAATACCTTCAATATCTTATTGCACCCTTTTCTTGTACTGTGGTCAATCTCATATAAAGGAACAAGTCAGTTATTATAGCTTGCAGGCATATGCATCAGCAGCCCATACGTTTCAATCTTTTTTAGTGCAAGAAAAGAAGTTCTACTTTGTCAATTTATGCAGAAGCATACAAGTTTTCTCCAACAAACACTGCACCCTTGCATCTTGCAATAACACATTTGTCTGTTTCTTGCAAAGGATAAATAAAAACTCTCAAGCAATTTCCGACATATATTATTGCACAAACTTGTAGTAGTAACACCTTTGTCTCCATTTATCTTGGAAAACTAAAGGATAAGCCATGCATACAAGAAAGGAAAACTCTCAAATTAAGCACACGTGTACATGGAAGTAGAAGGTCACTCGTTGTTTTATGATGAGAAGATTTCCAATTTGTCAGCTAATGTACATGTATAAAGTGAAGCATTGGCGTAATCTAATTAAAAGGCTAGAGAGTAAACATAGAGTACGTGCTACTCCTCTCCTTTTTCGCATGAGGAGTACCTTCCTCTTTTTCTTGTCATAAAATACCCGGTATGAAGCTATCGGTATGCAATTATAGTAGACATATATAGTGTAGCATTTTCTACTCTTGTCTATCTAGGTATATAAGACTTATTTTGATTGTTTAAATTCAATCTTTAATTGTAAATTTCTTCTACAATATTTTATTAATAATTACAAAATTACTGATCATAAGAAAGTGTTTTTGAGTATATATTTAATGAAATCAATTTTATGTCACATAAGTCACGTATTATTGGATTACTTATTGGTCAAAGCTTGAAATTGAACAACGTAAATACGCCTTGTATACCTCGACAAAGGGAGTATAATACTTCGGCATTTTTAACAAATGCCATGGTTAATTAATGCATTGGACAAAATGATTCGATACTAGACTATCAAATTCAAATTCAAATTTCATCACATTTAGAAAATAAATGATATTCTTTAACAATCTAATGATCACCAAAGATATTTTTACAAGAAAACAATGTGAAAGACATAAAATAATGCACATTCAACATGTGTATCATATATATTGCCAGCTTCGTGATATTTCCATGCAGTTATCGAGCCTTAGATATATCTTGGCAATGCAAAAGTATACCATAATGTATATGTGCACGTAAAGCATAATGACTACATGTAGATTTGAGTTAAATTAATCAGATAGGGATTCTTATATATGTGCATGTATACCTAGGGTTACTCAATTTTCTTTATGTAAACAAGCATATTTGACTTATGTATATACGTATATAACCGTCTTAATTACGTACCACTTATATTACTAGATTAATTTAGTCATGCAAGCTTACATTTTTGAATGGCTAGGGATGAATCTAATGTAATTCATTCTTTTGTGATATCAGTCCTAGAATTTGCCTCCCTATATAGCTTGGGGGTGTTACAACAAATTGAGATCAACCGAAATTGGACATTCCTTTTTCCAACAAGGACAAAACAACTTGTTGCCATGCATTACTGGAAACAATAGACATAGCAGTTACCATCTATGCAGCTTGTGGAAGTATAGTATCCAAAGATTTTGTTGCATTGCTTTATCTTCTAGATTAATGTAATTAATAAGACTGTCCAGAATGGAGAAATTGGAGGAATCAGAACGAGAGGCCCCGTTTAGAACGCGTGGTTTCACAGAATTTTGTAAGAAACAATTCATTTCCCACAAGAATTGGGGAAATTTCCCGCTTCCTAACACGGCCAGATATGTTATATATGTTCCCTACAAAATTCATGTGAATAGAGCAGTCCATCGCAACACTATACGTGGGTTACAACTTTTACAACTATAAAAATATGTCATAGAATCTGGGGGAAAGTATTGATATTGGGTCATCAAATCTGTAGCCGCATGCATGTGTGGTACAAAACCTGATTTAAGTATATCTTCCAGCAATAAAATCACATCCATAAAAAAAAACTGTCCTGGTGTCCATGAGATCATTTAATTTTCGCAACTTCGTGTATCATGGTTGTATTTTTAGCATCTCTTTTGGTCGTATTAACTTAATTGTTCAGTTTCTATACTTACACCAGCCACATTAACGTATTAATTAATTTCTTTGGGTTAGTAACTAAAGTAGTTTGATCTGTTGGCCCCAATTCGGATGAAACTACAATGCTTAAATTGCAAAGATGAATCCTCTATGTTCCAGTTGTAATGGCATTAGTTTACGGTTGAATTCCCTTTCTGATTATCAAGTTCACCTTTTATCTTTGGTTTGGGCAAGGAAGATGGGTGGGCAAGCGGGAATGCATAGTTTTCAGTTTACATGACATAATGGGATGAAAGAGATAGGAGGCTTGATCGGATATTTGTGTTGCTAGGTGGCATCCCTTGAATTAGAGACGATTATTACTCCAATTAAAGAAACAAGAGAGTCAATTGGTTGTCAAGGTTATTGAAAATTTAGGGTATTATTAGAATATACTGACTTGGAATCAGGCGACATAGCAAAACCAGATGGCTTTCTACCATTATTCCACAAGTGAGATGTGCGTTCAAACAACTTTTGACGACATTTATATAATACCTAAAAGCATGAGAAATAGCACACCATTTTTCTAGAGGTGATCAAGCTCTCCTCCTAGAGGCGCAAGAAAACAAAAAGAAAAGCCAGGAGAAAACTATGGTCAAACATTAATTACTCCATCCCCATCTTTTGAATCAACCATATCATAAGCAAGCACAAAGAAAAACATTGGAATTGAAGAGAAGAAACAAACAGCAAACACCAAGATTCTAACCAGAAGCTGCAAGAAACCTCCTGCAATAGGCAGTTAGTGGATGGGCAAGGTGCCAAACTAAGCGGTACACTTAGGCCATGTACAATGCAGGGTGCTTATAGCCCGGTGCTTAAAGAGAGAGTAGCGTGGCGTCTTAAAAAAATATGTGACTTACAATGCAGAGTGCTTCATATGGGTGCTTAAGTTGCTTTAATATTCGTGTAGCACCTACTCTAGCACCTATTGTTTCCAATGCAACGCTTCGTATGAGTACTATTTGGTACTTTTTGGAGTACTATTTGCTAGGCACCGGTTAAAGCACCTGTCACCTGTGTCACCCTAAGCACTAGCCTAGCACCGGGTGCTAAACTTTGCTTCCGTTGCCTTTCCTAAGCATCTGTCTAAGCATCTCTCACAAAAAAACCAGGTTTTTTCTTGAGACACCTGTCTAAGCACCTGCATTGTACAGGGTCTTAAGTTGCCAGCTAAATTAACAATTATTTAATTAGTCTCCCTTCTTATAAGTGATGAGCTGACGAGTTAATTGTTTAATTGAAACACAAATTAGAAGTCTCACCATGATTGAGGTTGAGCGCAGCGTGCTCTGGTTTACAAAAGCATGATATTCTAGACAATGGTGCTGTCTTCGGAATTTAACTTTGACGACCAATTTTTATTATAGTTTATTTACAAAACCAAAAAAATTATGATAATGCTATGCAAGTATTTTCCGTTTGGTGAATCAATGTTATAAGAATACTTTACAAGCTAGACAAATATAAACTATGATTTTGAAGAATATTTAATCTAAATATTTAAAAAATAACTAATCCATGTCTCTGTTCAAAACACCATGTCTTTGTGAATTAAAGGGAGGGAGTAGCTAGTAACCGTGAGTAATTAATTTGGAAGAATATTGTCGAACACTGTTTAGTAGGTAGGTTGGCATATCCCGATCGATTAAAATGTTATTCCCGGAGACCCTGAGGTAACTTAAGGTAGCCATCCATTCATGCGAGTGAAAAGTTTATCGGTTTTGACTTTGTTCTGTCACGAATGTGTGCATGGGTAGCTTGTAGAACCCAACTAATTAGGACGTCCTAACAACCTTGAAGTGAAACGGCTCGTCGTCGTTAATTACGGACCGGTTGTAAAAGGTACGGATGCGAATCGATCCAGGCATCGATGCTTGACCAGCTCGAGGATGTAAATTTGTGAGGAGGAGATGGATTTCTTTTAGATAAGAAATTTTTTATTACTTTCAACTTCTACATAATAAAATATATATAGTTAACAAACTACGAACGAGTTTGAACAGTAACCAACATCACAAATATATATAGTTAACAAACTACGAACGAGTTTGAACAGTAACCAACATCACAAAGAAAGTAAAACGTCACGTATAAAACTCAATAAGGGCCTGTTTGGTTGGGTTGTGTTTGTTGACAAAACTGATGTTGGCTGGCTGTCTGAAAATGCTGCTGTGGCTGTGGGAAAGTAAACATATGGCTTTTGGTTGATCCAAACCATCTACAGCATTTTGGAAAATGAGCACTAAAACTTCAGCACATTGCAAAAAAAGCTGATAGAAGACAGCTTTTCCAAACAGTTGAATTTGTACTGCAAAACTCACAGCTACCGTTGACAAAAGCTGCTGAAAAGCTAGCCATTTGGTTGGGCTTTTCAGCAGCTTTTTAATGGAAAAAGCTGCAACCCAACCAAACCATCCTAAATATCCAAACACATCCTCCACAACAAACAGGAGATAGAAGGGCTATGAGACAACGCCGTTAGTAATTCTGGGTTGTTGCCTCTACGCACTAGATGAGAACAAATGTAGTATCACCCATCTCAACCTATCGCTCCCCGCTTCGAACGAGCATCCACGATTTGTCTTCTGCATCAGTGCCCATGTACGCAGAAGATAAGCACACAGGAACACCACCTAATTTGGATGATACAAAACTTTCTATCAACAATTACATTATTATGACAAAGCCAAATGGCCGTACACATAGCAAGGGCTCTAGAGAAAATACGATCTCTGAGATTAGTCTCAAAAGAATTGTGCCAAAATCCCACCATATTAGCAATAGAACGAGGTACAGTTAAATTAAAAATTATTTGTACCACCCGCCAACAAAATTTAGTCACTTTACAATGAAAGAAAAGATGTTAAATTGTTTCGTCATGTATACAAAAACAATAGGTGGGACTACCCTTCCAATTTCGTTTGATGAGACTACCTTTCGTCAAAACGACCCCTTTGCGCAGGTACCATAGAGAAATCCTAAATTTGAGAGGTACCTTCAACTTCCAAAAGTGGTTATGACGAAAATGAATATTAGAATTCATCAGAAGTTGATATAAGGACTTAACAAAGAATTGTCCACTAGGATTAAGAACCCATTGAATTATATCCTGGTTATCCACAGTCGCAACCTGTCGATGTTATAATCCGGCAATAATGAATACGGGGCAGCGTACGCACAGCAGATCTAGATGGGTGCACACGGGAGACATAGTTTAGACAGGTTCAAGCCCTCAAGAAGAGGTAATACCCTACATCATGTGTTTGGTGTGATATATTGCTTGGATCCCGAGTGCCGCAAGCCTTCGAGAGTAGATCTCGAGGTTGCTAGGGCTAGGTGTGTATGAGAACTTACGAAAGCGTATGAAGCCTAGAGCTCGTGAGAGGATACCGATCGGGAGATCCCTACTGGCCTTATATAGTCGACCAGGGTAGGGTTACAAGAGTCCGGATCGGTTTACAGATTGGTTTCCTAATTGGTTACAACAGAATATGGGATTACCGGCTAAGTATTTATCCCTGTCTTGTATTCCAAGTCGACGAGGCGCCCCCGTGTAGAAGTCGGACTCCGAGTAGTCGGCCTGGCCCACCCTATGTCCAGAGAGTCGGTATTGTCCTTCTTGACGATACCCGGGTGCTATGTCATCGTCAGTAGCCCCCCGAGTCCTTCACGATCTGGTTGCAGCTTGTCGTTGTACCGTCCAAGCCGAGTGCATTTGCCTTCTTCCTGAGTGGCATCCGCCTGAGCGTGCCCTATTGTGGTCTGTAGGAAGATTGTGAGGGACTCATAGAACTCCTGTAGAGTAAAGATAACAAGCCGAGTAATATTCACCCGTAGGGCAGGAATATCATGGCGATTGAGTTAATAACGGGTAAGTTCTGATGGTATCCAGTCATTTCCAGTGGATGGAGACCGACTGATAGCCCAGCGGAGGACATATACACTACTGCAGATAGACCCTCTCCTGTACCCCCTCCACTGACGGGCATAAAAAGGTCCGTCGCTGGAGGGGAACTCCACCGACGGACGGAAAATAGCCCGTCAGCGGAGAACGCAGCAAAGCAGAAGGTGAGGAGCAGCACTGACGGGCGCCAAAATAGGCCGTCAGTGGAGATGAACATGAGGAGGGATAGATGACGCGTCATTTTCACTGACGGGCTCTTGTTAAGAGCCCGTCAGTGGAGATGATAACTGACGGGCACCTATGTAGCCCGTCAGTGAAAAGGTGAACATATGACGTGCCATATCACTGACGGGCTCTTAAATCCTGCCCGTCAGTGGAGAGGTTGTCTTCACTGACGGGTATCCTTCGCGTCCGTCAGCGGTATTTGGTGCGTACGTTGCTTATGAATCACTGACGGTGCCCTTTTAAGGGCCCGTCAGTGGTGCTCCTCACTATAAAACCAGAGTGCACTTGCTGCTGGCCAGTGCTCGCGCGCCAACCGGCCAGCAGCGAGCGCCGCCGTCCCCCCAGCTGCTGCCGCCGCCGCCACCGTCCCCCTTCCAACCCACAACCACTTCTCCCCTCTCCCCAACCCTCATCCCTAAGCTCTAGAGGGACTAGATCTAGATCTAGATCTAGATCTTTTTCTCCTCCTCTCACTCTCTCCCTCCTCCTCATCCTCTCACTCTCACTCTCACTCTCTCCCTCCTCCTCTCATCCTCTCACTCTCTCCCTCCTCCTCATCCTCTCACTCTCTCCCTCCCTCCTCCTCATCCATATTAATTCTTCACCCATTCTCTCCCTCCTCCTCTCACTCCCACTCTCTCCATTATCATTTATCACCGAAAAGATCGCTAGCGCTCGGTAATAATGCTCGCTAGTGTTCTTTTCATTTCGTATATGTATTTGATGTGATTTTCGGTTATCGAACTGATTAGTTTCGTGTCGTAGGTGTTGATCGATGGATCGCAGTTGGATGTACGACAACCGGGCGACAGAGAGTTGGGCTATGGCTTTGAACGAGTTTCTTGATGTCACCGAACGAGATATGAGGACAAAAGGTGGCACGAAGATTTGCTGTCCATGTCGCAATTGCAAAAATTTGGTAATGTTCGATACGAGAGGGAGGGTGACGGTACACCTGGCGCTTAAAGGTTTCATGTCAGGCTATACACGTTGGACATGTCACGGTGAGGAGGAGGAAGATCAGGTGTTACAGCAAGATGCCGAACACGGAGATGACGAAGAAGACGAGGGGAGTATCGAACCTGACGCCGAAGGAGAAACGGGAAACAATTTGGCCGATATGGTGCAGGACGTTCACATAGTGGAGCAGGTGGTGATAGATCCCGAGGATGAAAGAGAGGCTGCTAAGTTCACGAAACTAGTTGAAGACTCACAAACCCCGTTGTATACCGGTTCTGATCCAGAGCACACGCGTCTGTCGGTCACGCTAGAACTTCTAAGGATCAAGGCAGCCCATAATTGTCCGAACGAAGGCTTCGGCGAGACACTGGCTTATCTTGCAAAAGTTTTTCCCAAAAACAACTTGTTGCCTACTAGCACCGATGAAGCCAAGAAGGTTGTCTACCCTCTTGGATTGGACGTGCAGAGGTTCCACGCGTGCCCGAATGACTGCTTCATTTACCGCACGGAGCACGAGAAGCTGTACAAGTGTCCTACGTGCAACACATCCAGATTCAAGCGGGGTAGAAACCAAGCCGATGATGAGGACCCAGTGACGAGTGGCGCTCCCGCAAAGGTTGTTTGGTATCTTCCAGTCCTTCCCCGTTTGAAGCGTTTATTCGCTAACAAGAAGGAGGCAAAGCTGATACGTTGGCACGCCGAGGGGCGAAAAATTGATGATGGCGTGATGAGGCACCCTGCCGATGCTTCGCAGTGGCGGGCAATCGACGCCCAATACGATGATTTCGGAAAAGATCCGACGAACATCAGGTTCGGTATGAGTACGGACGGAATCAAACCCGTTCGGCAACATGAGCAGCAGACACAGCACATGGCTCGTGGTTCTATGGATGTACAACCTTCCTACGTGGCTCTGCATGAAGCGAAAGTACATACACCTCTCTATTCTCATTCAAGGGCCGAAGCAACCCGGGAACGATCTGAAACGTGTACCATCAGTTGTTGTTCGAAGAACTCGCTACACTATGGAAACCAGGGGCCCAGGTCTGGGACGCTTTCCAAGAAGAATATTTCAATCTGAAAGCACTGCTGTTCACGACGGTCCAAGACTATCCCGCGTACGGATATCAATCCTGCCAGTGTGTTCACGGATACAAAGGATGTGGTAAGTGTTTGGAGTTTACAACAAGTCTACACTTAAAGGGCTCTAAAAAAATCATTTTCATGGGCCACCGAAGGTGGCTGAAACAGAACGACCCATGGAGGCAAGAGAAGGAGTTGTTTGATAACACTGTTGAGATCCGTTCGGCGCCCCGGGAGAAGACATGGGTAGAAATCTATGACATTGTGAACACAATGCCCCCCGTTACGCCGGGTAAGACACAACCGCCTGTTCCCATGCAGGACGGCGTCTGGAAAAGGAAACCCGTGTTTTGGGATTTACCTTACTGGAGATTCCTAAGCACACGTCACAGCATAGATGTCATGCATGTTGAAAAAAATGTGTGCGACAGCCTGCTCGGTATCCTGCTAAACATGTCAGACAAGACAAAAGATGGACTAAAGGCACGAGCTGACATGAAATACTTGGGTATAAGAAAGAAGCTGTGGGCAACCAAGCAAACGACCAAGTTGGGCATGGGTGCAATCAGAATCAAAACGGACTGTCCCGTTGCTTGTTACACCCTGAGCAAAAAAGATATCGTTAGTTTCTTGGAGTGCCTCCAATGTGTCAAAGTTTCTTCCGGTTACTCGGCAAACATCGGGAGATTAGTTGACATGAAGACTCACCGACTAATTGGTATGAAGTCTCATGATTGTCATGTGATGATCACGCAGATACTTCCTGTTGCAATCAGAGGTCTCATGGAGCCGGGGGTCCGCAAGACAATCTTGAATCTCTATAACTTTTTCAACACGATATCACAGAAGTCGATCTCGGTTACGCGTTGCCATAAACTGCAGGAGGAGATCATTGTCATACTATGCGAACTTGAGATGTACTTCCCTCCAGCATTCTTCGATATCATGGTACATCTCATGATCCATATCGTCCCGAAGATACTGGACCTAGGTCCCGTTTTCCTACACAACATGTACCCCTTGGAAAGGTACAATGGGATTGTGAAGCGCTACGTTCGTAACAGGTCACAACCGGAAGGTAGCATCATCCAAGGCTATGTTGCCGAAGAGTGTGTCGAGTTCTGCACGGATTACTTGGCTGATCAAAAGTCTATCGGTGTTCCTGTTTCGCGCCACATGGGTAGGCTCGATGGTGAAGGCCATGCACGCAGACAGAAGGCGATACATGTTTATAATTCAGTATTGAATAGATCAGCTGACTATGACAGAGCACATCTCGTGGTGCTACAACACCTTACCGTGGTGCATCCTTATCTCTGGATGCACATGGTGAAGGTAAAAAAAGAAAACCCGAAAAGGGAGAAGTGTGGCTCTCGAAAGAGCACAACGCGAAGTTCGCAAGCTGGCTAAAGAACTACTGGTATGAAAGGACTCTGACAAATGATGAAGAAGAGAGGGTCAAAATGTTGTCACAAGAGCCTGCGAGCAAGGTCCTGACATTTCAAGCATATGATATCAACGGATACACATTCTATACGGAGGCTCAAGATAAGAAAAGTACGTACCAGAACAGTGGGGGTGACGATAGCTAAAACCGGTAACCGTAAGGACATATACTATGGCATTATCGAAGAGATTTGGGAACTGGACTACACCGTCACAAAGATCCCCATGTTTCGTGTCAGATGGGCAAAAAATGTCCATATGGACGATGACAAATTCACTACCGTGACTTTACCTCCCCCGACATCTATTGACTCAACACAGGTGAAAGCAATCAGTGCCAAAGATGAGCCTTGGGTACTAGCTAAACAGATCTCGCAAGTGTTCTACATAAAAGACCGAAGGAAAAGAAACGCCATGTCGTCAGAAAAGGGAAAAGGAGTATTGTCGGAGTCGATGGTGTAGTTGACGAAGAGGACTATGACCAATTCGACGACCCGGACTCCGAGCCAAAAGATACTGATAAACGGCCCACCAAAAGGAGCAAAGGTACTAAGGATTCTGAGCCTTACATCAGACACACCCACGCCGAAGGACTAACGTATACCACCAAGGAGATTACTATTCACGAGAAGATTGTCGAAGACGACGAAACCTAGCGAGCTATGTGTGTTTGTATAATAATGTCTATGTTTGGATGACATTATATTATGTGTATGTGTAATGGTGTAATATTGTTGACTCGCGCTAAATGACAAAATCGTAAAACCCTAACCCGCGACGACAAAAATGCATCTCCCAAAATCTAAAACCCTAAACAAAATGCATCTCCTAAAAAACCTAAAACTAAAACCCTAAACAAAATGCCCTACCCCAACAAAAGAAAAACATAGAATGCATCCAGCAAAAACCAAAAATAAAAAACAAACTACACTGACGGGCATATTTCAGATGCCCGTCGGTGTAAAGACCACCACTGACGGGCCGACCATGTGGCCCGTCAGCGGTAACCCCCGGCTGCCCTAACCCTGGCGACCACCACTGACGGTCCTCGAATAGGAGCCCGTCAGTGGTAACACTACCACCACTGACGGGCCTAGAAGGGCCGACCGTCAGTGGTAACACTACCACCACTGGTACTGCACATCTTTAGTCCCACCTCGCGAGCGAGCAGCGCGCGCACTAGCTTAAAAGGGCAGCTGCGCGTTCGGCATTCGAATTCCTTACAACTTTCACTGAAACTTCGAGCCGCCGCTGGTCCCCTGCGCGACGTGGGCTCGTGGGCCTGGGCGCTGTGCTCGGGATAGGCCTCTGGCTGGTCCCCTGCGCGGCCTGGGCTCGTGGGCCTGCGCGCTGTGCTCGGGGTAAGCTGGTGTGCTCAAAATTTTTATTTTATATAATTTGTTCACTGACGGGCCTAGAAGGGCCGCCCGTCAGTGGTAATCCCCGGCTGCCCTAACCCTAGCTACCACCACTGACGGGCCTTGAATGGGCGCCCGTCAGTGGTAACCCCCGTCTGCCCTAACCCTAGCTACCACCACTGACGGGCTTGGATGGGCGCCCGTCAGTGGTAACCCCCGGCTCCCCTAACCCTAGCTACCACCACTGACGGGCTTTGAATGGGCGCCCGTCAATGGTAACCCCCGGCTCCCCTAACCCTAGCGAACCCAGAACCACTGACGGGCATTTATGGTGCGCCCGTCAGTGGTAACTAATCCACCACTGACGCCTTACTTTCCACTGACGGACCTTTATTATGAGCCCGTCAGTGGTACTCCATATCGTATATAAGCCGCGCGGGACTTGGCAAAAATTTCGCCAAGTCCCGCGCGTTCATTCGAACCAGCAGCAAGACAAACTCGAAACCCCGACGCCGCCAGGCTGCTCCGACGCCCGACGCCCGCACCGCCCAGTCCGCCGCCTCCGTCGTCCACTCGCCGAGATGGCCTCCCCGAGCCATGCCGCCACCGAAGCCGCCGCCGGCTCCCCGAGCCATGCCGCCGCCGCCTCCCCGAGCCATGCCACCGCCGAAGCCGCGGCCGCCATCTCCGCCGCCGTACCCGTTGCCGACGCCGCCGCCGCCGTGCCCGTTGCCGACGACGCCACCGCTCCGGTTGCCGATGGGACGCCACTGCTCCGGTTGCCAAGTGAGGTCGCGGCCCCCCCCGTCCGCCCACCGCAGCTCGCCACCGCCTCCACCTCGCGCCGGCCTCCCCGCGACGGCCCTCCCCGCCGGCAAGCTCAGCTTCAGCGTCGGCCCGAGGTTGTGATTTTTTTTATCTTCTCATTTTCACTGCTGCTGCTGCATGATAATGCTCTGCTGTTGGATGCCTTTGCTGGTTCAGAGAGATAGCTGGTTGAGATGATTCTGTGGTTTATGATTGTGTTTCTGATAATGCTTTGGTGAATGTGAATGATATTCAATCGGTTGTTCCAATGAATTCTGTGAATTTGCTACAGATTATGGGATTTGGGAATATCGGGTGAATTTTTGTTACTGTGAACCTTTGAAACATGAGATGCAGATTTGTATTCACTGTACATAGTTATTTTTACACGTATTTTATGATCTAGTTATACTTACTTAAGCCGTAGTAGGTCCTTTTATGCTTACAATGTTACATTCATTGTGTGATGGTTCCTTATTACTAAATGACCAAAATTTTGCACCAATCTTAATCTGGATAAGTATAGAACCACATCTGTCATCCTTTTTGTAGTCACGCAGCACGTGATGCGTACTCATATTGCATAAACATAGATAGTTAGTCTAGCTAAAGCTAGCATGAACAAACTCAAATCTTTCGTTTCTTCTATTTGAGAACTAACTCTTTTCACCATAATGCAAATCATTGTGTTTATTTCTGTAGGAGCTGCATATATCTAATGTGAGGTAATAGACGACTAGTTTTCTCGTAATTAACTAGCTACTATAATTAAGTTCCGTTGTTATCTGCATAGCATCTTTTACTAAAGCTGATCCGAACACTGTTCAAACACCAACCTTACAGTTCACACGTCTCTCTTGTCAAGATCAGCCTTTTCATGTGCGCCCTCCTTTATGACTGCAGTGTTTATCAATAGAATTGCCTAATGCTCGCTATATATTCATTTAGAAGCAGTCACTTTGCAGTGCTGATACACTACTCAAGAACGTACCATTCATTTGACTTAAACACAATAGCCGTATTATGTACTAAAAAAACTTGTGAATTCCTGAATACCTAGGGAACTAGTCCCCGTGGCACCGTTCGAGCCGCCTAGGGAACTAGTCCCCGTGGCTGCCGTCACAGCTGCCGAAGATCAACCTGCCTCGGAGTTCACCTCCTGCAGCGATGACTCTGGCTCCGAGTCAGCCTCTGAAGAGGACATGGTGCCCCAGGAACAACTACCGCCCCTGGCCCTGACAAGATCTCAGACTAGGAGAAAAGGCAACCAGTTGCCGGACAGGACGTACGTCGTCACTCAAGTCGACAACGTCAGAGATGTTCCAGCGAGTCCACAGAAGGCCGCCCAGACCTTCAGCAACGCCTGCGGGTGCTTAGTCCGCGAACAAGTGAAGATCACATGCAAAGAATTCAGCCAGTTGTCTGAGTCGACCCGTGAAGCTTTATTGAGGAAACTATGGGACAAATACCAGATTCCTGCCGCCGACAAGGACAGAGTCCAAGCGGCAGCCCTTCGCATCATGGCTAGGGCTCTCAAGACTTGGCAATATGACGCACAGAAGGTCGTGGACGACGACTGGGATACGAAGATCAGTACAAGATGGCCGAAGATAGAAAAGGAAGACTGGGAGCAATTCGTTGCTGAAATAAGGAGTGCGGAATTCCAAGAGAAGAGTCGCTGGGGGAAGGAGCTTCGGGCCAAGAACAAGTTAGACCACAAGCTCAGAAGCCGTGGATACCTTGGGAAGAGGCCAAAGTGGGCCATAGAGGACGCCAAACTGGCCGCGGCTGGGAAAGCGCCTTCTTTTGTGCATCTCAGGGAGCCACGGGCAAGGGAGTATATGAGGGCGCATACAAGCTCTGACCCTGTGACGGGGTCACCAATTATACAGTCTGAAGAACTCCAGGAGGTGGCCAACCAGCTGGTAACATCTCAACTCAGTGTCTTTTCTTACGTAGTTACGTTGTATCGAAATACGCTATCTTCTCATCATGCAATATAACTTGCAGACAGAGCTGAGCCAGCAGCCTGCAAGCTCACAGGACTCCGTCACGAGCTGCCCGCGGTGGAACGATGATCTGGCGAAGGCTCGACAGAAACCGGAGCATCGGGGCCGTGTAGTAGGCGTCGGGGATGGCGTTAAGTGGGACAAAGTGTTTCCCCGAAACCCCGAGGGTCGCCGCCGCCCAAGGAGAGACAGCCAGGAGTACATGGATAATCTCCGTGAGCAAATGTGAGAGATCGCCGAGCAGACGCGGGTACGTATGCAAGTCCTCGCAGCGCAGGGCGGTGCGACGATGGTCCCCGATGTCCAGCCGTCTGGTTGGAGTAGCTGCGCATCCGCCTCGGACGGCCGGCCGGAATCGCTGAATCAAATCGACAGCATCACCGTAAGTTTCATACGCTAAAACGAGTCATTACAGTAAATCCTGATATCGTTGTCCTGACTTCAGCTAGGACGGCACATCTATCCCTGTTTTGCAGGAAGCCACTAGATGCACACTGACGGTGCAGATCCCTGGCATGAAGGTGAAGGTTGCGCACGGCCAGGTCTTCCCGACGCCGGAGGGGGCAATCCTGCACTGTGTTCCTATGCGGGAGCACCATGCGAAGGTGCAGGTGGACGTCGTCCTCAACGACTACAACAATGTGTTAGTCCCTGTCCCCCCTGAAGAGGAAATGACACGGTTAGGGCAGTGCAAGAACTATTTCATCCAGTGGCCGAAGAGCCAAATTATTTTAGCTGCGGTGCCCTCTCCTCGCACGGCTCCATCTCCTCGCACGGCCCCCTCGTCCACCAACCCGTCTCCATCGGTCGGACGATCTCCCTTGGGCCTCAGCCAGACAGCTCCGACGTTTAGAGACCTTGAAGACCATCTTGTCGGGGACCAGTACAGGGAGACGGGTATGCAGTCCCCGGCGGCGAGGGACGAGCCCATGATCGATCCACCGGAAAGGCGCGAGGAGGATCAACCTAGAGGGAAGATTTTCTCTCCCGCCACACTTGCCGGAACACTGGAAGCGGCGCTGGCGGCAGGCAAGAGTCCTGAGCCGCTGCATAGGAGGAAGAAAAGCAAGAAGAGAAGGGCCGGCACCGGCGAGAAGGAAAGAAAGGAGCAGATGAAGAAATCCTTATCCTTCTTGGCATCGGCATCGTCATCCAAATTATCTACACGGAGCATGGGTCTCTGGCGATATGTTTACGAACCAGGTCAGGACTTGCTCCCGCAGGACGAGTTGGACAATCTTTCCGAGGACATGAAGGCGCTGCATGAAGATTACCTAAAGATGTCCAGAGAGCCGCAAACATTCTGCCAATATTGGAAGGTCAAGGTGCCAAGAGATTACAACTTCTTCATGGAGAACGACCAGGACACCTTCAACCTCAATTTTGAAGACCTCTTCAATATGTTCAACCTCTACAGGCTCGACACCACGATGGTCAGGCTATGGGCTCTCTATCAAGCCCAAGAGTGCAGACGTCTACAGGACTCCAATATCGGGATAGTCGATCCGATATGCATGAACGAAGGCTACGCTGATACCACGGACGGTCGAGACTTTCTACAAGAATATCTATCGCGTGTCTTCATCGTGCATAAGGACAAGGAGTTCACACTAGCCCCCTACAACCCTCCGTAAGTCCTTTAACTTAGCACCGTATGAATTTTTTTATTTTTTACGCATGTATCTCCGCCTTCTTACGTTCATTTGTTCACATTGACGCAGCGACCACTGGGTCCTCATTGTGATAGTTCCAAGCTGGGCCAAGGCATTCTACTTCGACTCCGATGCGCAGAAGAGATCGAACTTCAAAAATATCACTTCTATTTTGGATGCAGCCTTTTTCAGAGCCAAGTTCTCGGGCCATCAAAAAATACCTCCAAAAGCGACAAAAATGGTACACCATTACAAGTTCCCTTGCGAGTTCAGCCCGAAAATAGCGTGACATGTGGGTACTACACCTGTGCCCATATGGACCTATTTGTCCGGTACAAGAACAAGCATTGGAAGGATATGAAAGAACTGAAGGCTTGGAGTGAGTTAGGACATCATTTGTACGATTGGCGTCAGGACTTTGCCCACATCCAAAGAGTCTTCGCCAAAATTATCAATCTTGAAGTAATCAATCCAATGGGTGAATTCTACGCCGGCCCCCAGTTTTCGAAGCTAAACTTAAGCGGGAATCAGTAGATTAGTTGTTTAAAAAACTTTATTATGTCGCTCGTCAAATATACTTGTTTTCTTTCATACCTGTGATTAACGGTTACGTGAAGTGTTATGTCATTACGAATAAGTTATATCAAATTTTATATTTGTGAATATTTCTGAAATTTATGAAAATTTATGTATATTTGTGAAATTTATGGATGTTTGTGAAATATATGACTATATTTGTGAGAATTGTGAATGTTTGTGAAATTTGTGAACATATTTGTGAAAATTGTGAATATATTTGTGCAATAGGTGCTGAATGGAGATGCACAACAGAAGCTCTACTGACGGGCACTTAACAAACGCCCGTCAGTGGTGAAGCCCGTATGGCTGTTGGAAATATGCCCTAGAGGCAATAAATAAAGTTGTTATTTGTCATATTTCAAGTTCATGATAAAGTTTATTCTCCATGCTATAATTGTATTAATTGGAAACATTATTACTTGTGTGGTTATATAAACAACACCGTGTCCCTAGTGATCCTCTAACACTAGCTTGTTGATTAATTGATGGTTAAGGTTTCCTAACCATGAACATGAGTTGTTAATTAATAACAAGGTCATATCATTAGGAGAATGATGTGATGGATAGACCCAAGTTGAGCGTAGCAATTTGATCGTGTCACTAAGTTTTATTTGCTTCAGCTATCATATGTTAAATGTTCTAGTCCTTCGACCATGAGATAATGCCACTCCCTAGTACCGGAAGAATGCTTTGAGGGCATCAACCATCACACCGTAACAGGGTGATCATAAAGGTGTCTTTTAGGTATCTCGGAAAGTACTTGTTGGGTTGCATGTATCAAGAGTGGGATTTGTCCATCCACGTGACGGAGAGATATTCTCTGGGCCCACTCGGTAATGCACATTCGATATCGCTTGCAAGCAAGGGACTAAGGAGTTAGTCACAGAGGATGTTGTATTACGGAACGAGTAAAGAGTACTTACCAGGAAACGAGATTGAACTAGATATAGTGATACCGACGATCAAATCTCGGGCAAGTAAAATATCGTGAGACAAAGGAATGGAACATTCGACATCGTGGTTCAACCGATAAATGATATTCGTTGAATATGTGGGAATCAATATGGACATCCATGGTCCCGCTATTGATTATTGATCGGAGAGGTGTCTCGATCATGTCCGCATATTCCCGAACCCGTAGGGTCACACACTTAAGGTTCGTTGATGCTAGGGTAGAGAATGAGATATTAATATGGTGAGACCAAAATTTTGTTCGGAGTCTCGGATGGGATCCAGGACGTCACGAGGAGCTCCGGAATGGTCCGGAGATACAATTTCATATATGGAAAAGTATTTTTAGGGTTTCGGAAAGGTTCGGGATTTTTTCGGCAGAGTTCCGGAGAAGTTCTAGAAGGTTCCGGAGGGTTCTAGAGTAGGGCCCACTTATCCCGGAGGGGTCCACATGGACCAAGGGTACTGCATGAACAGTACACATGTGAATAGTGTCATGTGAACAGTAACCCCCCCTTCCTAGATGGATAAGATCGATATCCCTTAAAAATAGGAGAGATAAGATAAAGGAAAAAGGGGAACTTGGGAGGCAAGTTACTGTTCACGTACTGTTCACGTGAACAGTACCAAGCCTATATAAAGGGGGGGAGGGCTGGGCGCAGCCCCCCTTGAACCCCAGCAGCCAGCCCCTCCCTCTCTCCCATCTACTCCTCTCCCGCAGCTGCTTAGGCGAAGCCCTGCAGGAATTTCTCCACCACATCCACCACCACACCGTCGTGCTGCTGGAGATCTCATCTACCTCTCCACCTCACCTTGCTGGATCAAGAAGGAGGAGACGTCATCGAGCCATACGTGTGCACATCTCGGAGGTGCCGCTCGTTGCGGTGCTTGATCGGATTGGAACACGAGAAGATCCCTCTCACGGCTGGGAGGTATAACCTAGCTGCGGGAGGCTGCGGGCTTCATCGACAACGGTCAAATTCTCCGCTACGTTGACGTGTTCGTCGAGGGTATGTAAATATGATCTGTCTCTCGTTGCAAGCTTCTTCTAGATTGGATCTTGGTTTTCTAGATTGGATCTAGGTTTTCGTTTGCATCTCGTAGGAAAATTTTTGTTTTCTATGCTACGAATCCCATCAATGGCCAAGCTGTAGGTCCTACCACTGACGGGCTCGTAGAGATAGCCCGTCAGTGGTGAGCCGGTACCACTGACGGTCTCTGATACGTAGACCGTCAGTGGTGAGGTCCTACCACTGACGGCCGCGTATCAGACGACCGTCAGTGGTGATTGGTTTACACTGATGGTCCCCGTGCCCGTCGGTGGAGGTCACCCCTCCACTGACATTCCCAGGGTGACGGGGCCCCCGTCCGTCAATAGAGGGGGTTAAGTGCCCGTCAGTAGAAGCCCGTTCTGCAGTAGTGATACCATGAATCTCGACTAAATTCCCGAATGGCATCTGGCTTCCCGAGTGATTCGGGTTCAGCTAGTGTCCCTCTGGGGGAATGCCCTCGAAACTCGTGTCAAAACCAGAACACAAGCCGTAGCGCTTCGGTCCCGAGTAGCGGTGCCTAGTACCCGGACGTTCCACTGAATCTGGAAGTTCCGGATCCCAGAGATTCCGGGGTAAAGTTCCCGAAACATCCAGGTGGAGAAACCGGTAGCTCCGATTTGCTCAGTATCCGACTAGCAGCCTGTTGAAGGCGTGCTACAATTGCCCTTCACTCGGGTGTATTCAAGTGATTGTGGACCCCTGGAGGTCAACCACCGAAACCCTTCAAACTATAACGCTTCGGTCCCGAGTTGTTCGGTGACCGACTAGCGGCCCGTTAGAGGCACGTTACAGTAGCTATTCTTCTTTTTTTGCCGTGAGTGTGTGGATGGTGTACTCACTGGGGAGTAGCCCCCCAATCCTTTGCCTGGCTGTCTCAGTCAGGCGGAGGCTCTTTATTAGCCTGTAGATTCTGCACTGGGGGCACGATCAGTGCACCCAGTGGGTGTAGCCCCCGAGCCTCCGCCGACTAGAACAGTCGGACGAAGGTTCTTTTTGGCTTGCAAATTCCACACTTGGGGCATGATCAGTGCACCCAGTGGGTGTAGCCCCCGAGCCTCCGGCCGACTAGAACAGGGCGGATGCTCTTTTTAGCTTGTAGGTTTCACATTGGGGGCACGACCAGTGCACCCAATGGTTGTAGCCCCCCGAGCCTCCACTCGGTTCAGGGAACCGAGCGAAGGGTCTTGATGCTTTTCTCGAGTAGCTGACTTTTTGTATTGCCTGTGCAGAACTTAGCCAGGAGGTTCCGAGATAAAACTGGGTTCCTCCAGGACAAGCTCCCCGCCTTCAACTGATTCGGCCAGTGCCAGGCTGAGTGGGAAAACTTGAAAGGCACCCTCCGTGCCATGCAGGAGCAGGTGGCCGTGAAGTAAGCGCAGATCAAATCCTTGAAGGCGGCTGGTCGGATGGCCTGCGACGCTTTGTGGGAGGACGACCTGTCCTCAGACCGCACGTAGGTGGTCGTGGAGCACCTTCGGCGAGCACCTGATTAGGCAAAGGTCCGCTGACATCCCCGACGAAGAGGTCCCGACACTGATGGAGGAAGTCCATGCTGCCACGAATTCCCATGCCAACCTGTAGAAGTAGGGATATGTACATGAACTGTTCGAAATACATCTCAAGTACTCGGGAAGTCTGAGTGTTACTCTTTTATGCGTATCTTTGGCGAACATGTTCTGTGTTTGTTAATCTCTTTCGTAAAGATTTGTTCGTGTGTAAGTTAGCTTTTTGTGTGTGCTCTTGCCGATCCGTCGTAGCCCCCATTGCGTAGAGATTAGCCATGGGCTGTTTCTCGTGTAGTGCAGGGTTGTGGCGTAGACCGGCGATCGAAAACGAAGAGTTAACGCCGAGCTTTTTACACAGTACTAAAATAATTGTTCGAAGGAGAAGAGCCCGAGTGCAGTTGGGTGCACCCGGTGTGGTGTACCCCCGAGTGTCCACTATGCGGAGCCATGAGCGTGCATAGCGGGCCAGTCGGAAACCCCAAGAGTTACTCGGATGGAGCAAAGAAATATTTTATTCATGTATCCATACTTAAAATATGGAAGTACAAAGCTTAAGCATAGAAGCGACTTAGCTGTTCAATGTTCCAGGCGTTGGTGATGAGGCTGCCGTCCATATCCTTCAGTCGGTAAGCCCCCGGGCGCAGCGCTTCAGCGACAACGTAGGCCCTCCCACGGTGGTGAGAGCTTGTGCTTGTTCTTGTTGGACTGGACTCGGCGCAGGACCAAGTCGCCAATGTTGAACGCGTGCCCGTGTATGTGCCGGCTGAGATCCGCGATAGGGATTGACTAGACACCGTTGTTTGTCAGCGTGTCCGGGTCAGCAATGAAGGCCTCCCGAGAGGGATGGTGGCTTCAAGATCTCTCGAAGCTGTCCGAGTCGTAGTCGAGGACGGGTAAGAGGGACTCGATCGTGCCAACTAGTTGGGATCCCTGCTCGACTGGTGAAAAACCCGTGTTCAAGCAGTAGATTCAACTTTCGCGTAACCTCGTCCTCGGAGATGGTCACCAAGGTCATCGGCTCGGAGAGGAGTTCCAATGGGAAGGCGATGAAGCCTCTGCCGACCGGCTGGAAGCCGAGTCGCAGAGGTGAAGTTTGCCGAGTTTGTCGGCGATGAAGTCCAGCTTTCCGAATCGAAAAAGCTATCCTAGATCAGGGATAGGCCCTAGGAGACCGAACCTCACGGATCGGCCTGGAGCGAAGTCATTGTAAAAACCCATCTGGATCTGTTCCGATGGATCTATGCGCATAGCCCCTACCTGGCGCGCCAACTGTCGGTGTTATAATCTGGCAATAATGAATACAGGGCAGCGTACGCACAGCAGATCTAGATGGGGTGCACACGGGAGATGAAGTTTAGACAGATTCAGGCCCTCAAGAAGAGGTAATACCCTATGTCATGTGTTGGGTGTGTGATATTGCTTGGATCCCGAGTGCCGCAAGCCTTCGAGAGTAGATCTCGAGGTTGCTAGGGCTAGGTGTGTATGAGAGCTTACAAAAGCGTATGAAGCCTAAAACTCGTGAGAGGATACCGATCGGGAGATCCCTACCTGGCCTTATATAGTCGACTAGGGTAGGGTTACAAGAGTCCGGATCGGTTTACAAATTAGTTTTCTAATTGGTTACAACAGAATCCGGGATTGCCGGGTAAGTATTTATCCCTGTCTTGTATTCCAAGTCGACGAGGCGCCCCCGTGTAGAAGTCAGACTCCGAGTTGTCGGCCCGGCCCATCCTATGTCCAGAGGGGCTGGTATTGTCCTTCTTGACGATACCCGGGTGCTATGTCATCGTCACAACCTCTCAATGTCAACCATCAGATTATTCCACTCCACTAACTTAGCTCCATTAATAACTTTGTGAAATTTCAAATTTAGAGGTATGGTCTGGAACACCGTTGCAGCTGTCATCTGTTTATTTTGGGCTACATTAAAAAGCCTCAGATATCTACTTTTAAAGGAGTGGCGCCATTCCATAGATTTGCCCAAAATCTAGTTTGGTAGCCAGTACCAACCTGAAAGTGGCAAAGTTGGACAAAAATATCCGTTACCGCCATAAGTCTAGCCTAGAAACGTGAATCACCTGGCTTGAACTCAACCTAAGATAAAGGTTTGGACCTAAGGTATTTGTTTCGGAGCAAGCACTGCCATAGGCCATCTTCATTTGAGAGTTTAAATAACCATTTTCAAAGCAGTGCCTGATTCTATTGATGTAAATTAAGAATACCCAAGCCACCTTCGTTCTTGGGATGACAATAAATGCTCCATTTAATTAACATATACTTTTATTTTATATCATCACTCTGCCAATAAAACCTGGAACGATAGAAATCTAAACGATTTTGAACACCAACAGGCACTTCAAAAAATGAGAGCATGAACATTGGTAAACTAGTAAGCACCTATTTATTAAAACCAATCTACCTCCCATAGATAAATTCTTCCCATTCCACGAGCTTAGACGCTTCTCAAAGCGATCTTCAATGTGCTTCTAGTATGAGTCTTGTAGTGCATTGGAATTCCCAGATATCAAAAAGGGAAGGATCCCAAGCCACATCCAAAAAGCTGTGGTATTGCCCTTCCAAAAGTTTGGCCTCTCCAAAACAAAATAATTCACTCGTATGGAAATTTATCTTTAAGCCCAACAATTGCTCAAAAAGGCATAAAATAATCTTAAGGTTGTAGCATATTCCATATCATGTTTGAGAAAAATGGTCGTGCCATTAGCATACTATCAAATAGATAACCCGTCCTCCACAAGATGCGGCACCAGGTCCTCAATAAGTCCTTACTCGTTTTCTCTTTTAAGCAAAATAGCAAGCATATCCACGACCAAGTTAAACATGATTGGAGACATAGCATCGCCTTTTCGTAGGCCCTTCCTGGTTTGAGAAAAGGGGGCCAACTTCATCGTTAACTTTGATATTAACACTTTCTCCTTGCATAAACCTAATAACCACTCTTGCCAGATGGCAGAGAAGCCTTTTAATTCTAGTGTCATTAGGAGAAAAAAAAAGGTCATTTAACATTATCGTAAGCCTTTTCAAAGTCTAATTTTAGAATTATCCCATCAGATTTTCGCTTATGGATTTCATAAAGAGTTTCATGCAAAATAGTTTGGCTAGGTTATCCACCACCACAGCCAGCCTATTAGTCGCTACTTTGGTGAAAATTTTGAAGCTTATGTTAAGAAGGCAAATGGGACAATATTGTTGTATTTGATTCGTGTCTTCTTTCTTTGGTAATAGAGTGATTGTTCCAAAATTAAGGGAATGCAAAGGTAAAATCCCATAATGAAATCACTAAACAGCTCAACAAATCTCATTTGATTATTTCCCAAAAGACTTGATAAAATTCGGCTAGGAAGCTGCCGGCACCGGGGGCTTTATTGTGCTCCGGAGCGCAAATAGCCTCATGAACCTCCTTTTCCGTGAACGGGGCTGTGAGAAACTCATTATCCTCTTGAGAAACCTGAGGAATATCATGGTTGCCATTTCCCAAATGAATATGATTTTCCTCGGGCTGCCCAAAGAGCTTGGTGTAATAGTCGGTAATATATTTCCTTAAATTAGCGTCCCCACTATTGAAACCATCCTCTTGCTCAAGTTGCTAAATCACGGGGGCGCCCATTAGCCATCAAGTGAAAGTATTTAGTATTATTGTCTTCCTCAAGTATGAACCTGACCTTTGAGCGTTTATACCATTTAATTTCCACTTCTTGGAGAAGGGAAGCCAATCTATCATTGGCGTCATGTTTTAATGCAATCTCCGAATGAAGGAGTTGATGGGATTCTGCTTCCAAATCTAGATCATCAATAGTCTGAACAAGTGAGTTTTTTAAAATTCTATTAGTACCACTTGTGTTTCTGGCCCAGCCCGTAAGAAATTGGTGAACGGCTCTGATCTTATTCTATTATCGTGCCATTGTGGAACTAGAAGGTCGCAGCTCATTCCAAATGTTGGACACCATTCGAAAAAACTGTTGCAGCCAACCTAACTCAAATTTGAACGTAGGTGACATACACTATTGGGAAGCAGCCCCAAATGCAGGAAAAGAGGAGTGTGGTCTCTTTAAACTCGCTCTAGCGCTGAGACCGTGACAAGTGAAAACTTAAACTCCCATTCAGAGCTCATTAACACTCTATCTAGGTTTTCATGCGTGGGATTAGACAAACTATTAGCCCATGTAAACTTGCTACCTAAGAGCTCAATCTCACGCAACTCCAAATTTTCAATAACGGCATTAAAAAGAAAGGTCCATCTATCATTAAAATTGTTGTTATTCTTTTGCTTGCTACGTCTAATAAGATTAAAATCCCCCATGATCAGGATGGGTAATCTATCATAACTGACCGCCCGAACCAACTCAGCAAGGAAAAATTCTTTCTCATGGTCCTGGGCAGCCCTATACACCGCCATCCACACCCAAGAAAAACCATCATCTTTATTACGCAATTTAAACTTAATAAAAAAATCACCATCATTAATAGAGTCAACATGAAAAATCAATCTACTTACTCCTAGCAACATCCCTCCAGAGCGCCCCTGAGGGGCAGTCCAGTGCCACAAAAAGTCCCAGCCAGCACCTAAAGAACTCAACTTTTCTTGTGTAAAAGACGTAGTAGTGGTCTTGGAAATAGCCACGAAGTCTAATTGGTTTTGTTTAACCGACTCCAAAATCCTATGATGTTTAGCGACGTTCGCCAACCCCCTGCTATTCCAAAAGATTTCTCTCATTTTGAACGTAAGTTAAAGTTGTTATTAGTACCCAAGGTGGAAAGATTTTCAAAGCCATAGCCACCTTTGCCTGTCTCCTTTTAATTTTCCAAGGAACTTTTCGAGAAGAAGTGGATGCATTGGACAAAACTGCGTCTTCCCCCGACTAAATCTGAGCACAAATCATTCCGCGAAGGAAAATTTATCAACTCCAAAACATCAACATTCAAAGAGCTATTTTTGCCGTTGGCTTAAGCAATGAGCCTGCCAACTTTGGCCTCTTTCAACCGGTGAATTGAAGTGCACACCTCAGAACTACTAGAACCTGAGGACACCCTGATATCCAAAGCAATATTTATAAAGTGCAAATCAGGTACTTGAAGAAAAGATGTGGCATTAGAAATAGTCGTACTTGTTACGGATTCAATGTTTTTAATTTTCACACGAAGCTGAGCCTGCTCCATGCAGTCCAAATCTGCATCCTGTTGCGCACTAATACGTGCACTGTGTTGCACCTCGGCACCCTGAGAAGGCAGCGTGGCCAACGGCCGGCTCCCCTTGGTCATCGCTGGGACACTCTCCCGCTATGTTGCAGCTGCCACCGCCATGTCCATCACAGATGGTGACAACAACAAGGAGGCCGCAGCCAAAGGCGCCATGGTCTCCACGTCTAAAGCTAGCTGAGCCACTGGTGGCTGTTCTAGAGTAGCAACCTGAGAAGCTCATGCAACAAAAGAATTTCCTTGCCCACTGTTTTTGTCGTATTCAAAAGTAGACTCATTTTGTTCATCTCCATTTTTGTGTCTTTTGGATTCCCTATCCCCACCAGAAGCATTGCCATCCTGATCAAAATCAGCATGATCATTATCTAGGAGATCATCGCCGTCAAGGTCATAAATCCTTTGGATATCTTTGTTTTCACGTTCAATGTTGATAAAAATGGTGTACACCCCGGTACCAACCGCAATCTCTTCTTTTTTGGAGATTTCTTTTGGATCAATCACAGCCACCTGCAAACACACCACTTCTTCCTTGCAAGCAGTAACCATGTCAACCTTAGTTGTTTTGCCAATGATCGAACCTACCGCATGGAGAAATATGAAGTCCCTAATCTCATATGGAACCCGATAAATACGCACCCACACCTTAGTCAAATAAAATTTATGTTCAATCTTAGGCACCCATTCTTCTACCATGATTTTAACTTCATCATAACCGTGTGGTTTAACTTGAAAAACACCAATACAGTTCATACGAATCAGCTCAATTTGAGAAGGGAACTTGGCCAAAAAGTTATCCCCTTGCTTAGTCACCTCCCAATGCTTAGTGACCGGTTTTGGTGCCCTTAAAAGCGGGCACTCTTTGGCCAAATGGCTCGTATTCTCACAAATATGGCACAAAAGCACAACCATGCATTCGGCAAAAGAGTGATCCATAGCATAGCAGCGAGAACAATTTTTACCTCACTTTTTTGGCGCCTCATCCATTAGCCCCGAAGGCTTAGTAATGCCCTTTCTCTTCTCTGCAACCATGAAACACTATGCTCGTTTTGTTAGGCCCGAGCCGTCTTGCTGCTGTGCTAGATGAGAACCACTAGCATGCTCACGCCTAGCAACCAGACGATTAGCAAGGTCGGCCTCCAAAAGTGTCACCGCACCAGCGATTGCCACCATGGCACCCACTGAGCAGTGAGGCCAGCACCGCAGACTAGCTCGACGCCATGTCCAAGAAGCCAGTGAAACCACCACTGAGGCCCCGGCCACCATTGGAAGCGCACCCCGCAGCCACCACATTGCGGGAGCACTAGCCTCCACTGTGGTGACCACCGCTCGAGGCCCAACCAGCGCGAGCTGGACCTCCAAAGGAGAAGCCACACTGAAGATGCGCAGGGAGCCAATTCTTGCCCTTGTACCCGCAGCCATGCCCCTAATCAGCATCACCGAAATCCATAGCAGTGACCTCAACGTATGTGCCGGCGACAGAACCAGAGTCAGCGTTGAAAACCCGTAGGCGATAACCCTAAACAGGTTGAGCAACTTTCTAGGCCGTTGGATTCGCGAAACCCCTGCATGCAGCCGCTGGATCTCCATCGAGTCGCTTACAGGCATCAGACATGAGGCTGCCAAGCTTGGCGTAGGCTCTCGCAGCCCAACGATTTTTGAAGATGGCAGAGAAGACGCCGATCGACCCAAGGACTTTGCCCCCGAACGCGGTACCGACGTCGCCTGCAGGAGACTCGACAGCCTTGCCAGTGGGAGTGGACCCTGCCACGATCGAACTGCCGCGCCCAGACCAAGCTCTAAACTTAAGTTTTTCTTCTTTGCCGTGACTTGTGTCCAGCCCTCCTCGAGCTCCTGAGACACCACAGCGACCGGCAACGCCCCGTCTACCCAAAGGTGCCACCCGTAGTGTTGTCATGCCCACTCTAGGTCCAGCTTAGCCGCCGCCTCAACGGCCTCTGAGCACGGATACCCTTGCATCACCAATGCCTCATACATCTTTGTCGGCGACGCTGGAGCGACCGACGAAACATCCTCTCTGATATCCTGTAAAATAGCACGAGAACCAGTTGTGCCAACAAAACCTACCTACCTTACTGAAGAATGCGCCGGAGCGAGAGTTAGCCGCCGGTGTGGGCACCGGCGCCCCACATCGCCACCTGCGTAACATGCCTTGAAACATGAGGAGGTGGATGGGGTGAAGAAAAAATAAAGGACCGAGCTGCTAGTTCCACCGACGATCTTTTACTAGATCGATACTAATTGTTCCGAACAGCAACGGTCGGTAGCATTGGCAGTGGTTGTTCTTGGTGATTTTATAGCAAATGAATCTGCCCGATGTGGAATAGTACTTCTCCAAGAGTACAAGTAGGACTATATGCATAGCCCACATGCACATGCCACATGCCACATGCCCGTACACTAGAAATCTTGGAATTCTGCATAGGCTCACAATTGAACCCACACGCGTAGGTGTGTATTCAGATATAGGAACTGTATCGATCCGATGGATAAAACATGTTTGTGTTCTAACTATCCCAAGGTAGGTAGTGTTCGCAAATAAAGTAACTAACCAGTTACAAAAATAAACAAAAGTAATAAACCAACCAAGTTGCCTGGCATCACAAAGAAATAGTGGGTCCAAGTCCAATACAATTCACCAAGAACTGTTTCTTTATAGAAGACAGGCATGCAAATTTGAGTTGAAGAAGACTCAACGTTCGATGGCAGGGGTACCAATATTTTCCAATAACACTTCTTTGATTTCAGAGGCCAGTACAGGCGCTAGGGCTTGACTCTGGCGACTTGGGTTAGGTTTTCCGGTGGCATGTCTTCCTTAGTCCTTGATCTGGATCTTCCCTTTGATTTTCTTCGGAGAATCGTGCCCTAGTCCCCGGACCCCTGACCTGGTTCCTGCTCTCCCATCATGAACCTGTCCACCTTGGAGAAGCTCTTGTTTTTTTCCATCTATAACACAAAACCCTAGTTTTCTTCCACACAAAAAGCCTTTCGTGTTAGGCGGTGCACCATCATAAAACACAGATCAAACCACCTTCTCTCTAATGCGTCAATAGATTCAGGCTTGGAAGATGGAAGGTGTGGAGGGTTCGATGAAGTAGTTGAAGTTGTTTGATGTGGAGAAGAAGAGCCTCAAGATCAGTTGGGCAGGATAGGGGAAGACGGAAGTAGTTGAACCGCAAGCGGTGGCGAAGTTGCTCCCTGAAAAACCTACAATGGGCAAGATCGTGTGTCCACTAAAGGGGGTAGGATGCAAGGATCTGGGCGAGAACCATTTCCTCTTCATGTTCCATCAGGCGACGGGGTTGAGACGTGTGGTGGAAGACAGGCCGTGGATGTTTGGGCAGGAGTTGTTCGTGGTGCAGGAGTTGGAGGTGAACAATATGCTAGATGAGATGGATTTCTTGGAAATACTTATTTGGATCCTGGCCTCTAAGTTACCTTTAGGCATGATGAGCAAAACCACTAGGGAGGCAATCGGAGAGGAGATAGGATCATTGATGCAGGTGGATGTGGAGGCGGGTAAAACTGTAGTTGGCCAGTACCTGAGGATCAAGGTGAGGATCTTGATCAAAAAACCTTTGAGGAGGGGAATTACACTACATGTAGGAGAGACGGAAAAGAGTATTTATTGGTGTCCCTTCGCTCACGAGTATATGCCAGAGTTTTGCTACAATTGTGGTATCATCAGCCACAGTGACATAGCTTGCTCCATAAAGCTGAAGAAAGGCGAGGACCAGCCTTATGGCGTATCATCCCTGAAAATAGCATAGCTAGGAGGAGGACCAACGGAAAGGATATGCTAGGAGGAGCGGGGTCGTGGAAGAGCTCTTTTTCAGGAATAAGGGGAGCAAATATGGCACTGTAGTGATTCTTTACCTTGGAGGAAGGAGGAGAGAGGGAGGAGAGGGGAGGAGAAAGAAGTGACAAGCCCCTTAAAGATGAGTAACGTTGGGGAAGACGCAGAAGAAGCTCACATTCAATCTGGAGCAAACAAGTGTCTAGCAGTTTGTTCTTCTCATTATGTTTATAATCATCTGGCTTGGTACAAATTAAATTTAAGAAGCAAAGACTAACTAACGGACATTGCGCCAGGGGCGCAATGCGTCATCTAGTAGATGATAATAGCAGACACACACACTCGACATTTGCAGAAAGTAATGACTAAAAAAGGAGGCATGAGTGTGTTTCAATAACCTGAATGATTGCTTAAAACAAAAAATCAGTTGCAACAGAAAGGCATGGTCCTCTTCAGTTGTCAAAGGACTGAAGTTCCCTTCCTACTAAAGAATCTTTTGTAAGAATTTTCGACAACCCATCTCTTCAAACATGAGCCAAACTTGTACGAAACATATATTTTATCAAAAAATCCAAAGAAATATAGCGATGTTGAATATTGAGAGCATGAAGCTGAAATAAAAGTAGAAACTAACAGAGGAGCAGAAACAGAAACCTTGGCCAGTGAAACCAGCGCCTTCTCCTTGAGTTCATCTACTGGAACCGTCTTCCGTGTTGCTACTTGACCAACTGGATCCTCGTACTACATCCAAAAGAGTGTCAGCAGTCAAGGACCAGAAACAACCACAATATAGGGGGGAATGCTCTAAAAATGGAACACATCCCAATTACATACCTTCAAAACCTGGCGCATGTACAGCTCAACTCTTTCTCTGAGCACCTCGCCTCCGTCATTCTGTATGATGTACCGTTGTAGGAGAAGTGCCTCTTCTTCCATCTAAGAAAATTTCAGGTTTCTTTTTTGTTGAGAAAACGCAAAAAGTTTTGTGTCTCGCGCCCACGGCGCGCCTAGAGTAGGGAGGCAAAAGGGCCTTAGCCGGACACGCCGGCCTGGGACCAAGGTCGAGCCTCGGACTTGATCTTGTCAACGAGGTGCAGCATTACCAGCACTTCATGAAATAAGCATATTTCTGCTGGGAATGATAACAAGTAGTTAATTTGGATTCTATTCTTTCTTTTTTGCCCTAGCAACGTACTTAAATGAGGAATTACTTCATTTATTTGCCATTGCCACACTATCGTTAGGCAAGTTTGAACGAAATGTGGCTCGGTTTGACCTATACATCTGCTTCTTTTCAGTGCCCAATCAAACAAAACCGATCTCGAACCATTGGAAACAGTACAAGAAACTGCCTAAACCATCCAAACTGCAACGGAGAAATTAAAATGCAGCACCCATGTTTCAACAAATTGCATGTTTCTTGCTCTGCCTCAGTATCCACTCCCCAATCAGATAACAGAAATTGCATGTTTCTTGCTCTGCCTCAGTATCCACTCCCCAATCAGATAACAGCACTCAAGTGTTTCATTTCCACCTAAGAACCTCGATTAACGCAAGTTACCCAGCACCTGAATTGAATTTCAGATACTTCCCACCTGGTTCAAAGCTGAGCTAAACTTAAACAAAATAGAGCTTCTGATGTTTAAACCATGTGAAGCAATTCTAAATACCATCAATCATGTGACATCCAAGCTAGAGTGCAACAAAATTGTGGCACACCTCGAGCTAAATGCAGTTAATTTCAGTGGCTCGTTTCCTCCAACACCCAACCCAATCAGCACCCTGCCAAATCAAATGAGACCAAGTGACCCATACAAGCCGGTGCCAAAAACCATGGCTCAATTCGCAGAACCCGTCCAACTTAACCAAGGCAAACCAGATCAATTTCCATGCTATCACCGACCAACTGCTATTCCAATTGTAAATCGCACAAAGCCATCAGCTACTATCACAGATGCCAATTAACCACGCTGCGCCTGGATTATCCTCGTGAGCTCCTCGTCGGACTTCTCTTGCGCCCTCAAAGCCGCCGCCACTGCAGCCGCGTCCTCCGCTCGCTGATGACCACGAGGCGGAGGCCCTCGGAGATGGCCTCCAGGACGGTGCCGTCGTCCACCACGGACCCATCCGCCTCCACCACCATCTGCACGGACACCACACTCTCGCATCAGAGCAGAGTAGAGCCACAGGCCCACAGCGCTCGGATGATAGAGGAGCGAACCTTCTAGGGGTCGGGCGGGATAGAGGTGAGGGAGATCTGGAAGCGGAGGACGTCGAGGCCGTCCGTCCTCCGTGTCGTACTCGACCGCGTGCTCCTCCTCGCCGCCAGGGGCCTGCCGGACCACGAACCGACGAGCCACCATCGTGTCATGGTTCTCTCTCCGTGGACCTGGGTCACAGAGTCCACTCCACGAAATGGTTTGAGTGACAGGTGGGAGGCACCGAAGCAGCATCAGTTCTACTTTCTAGTTCGTCCGACGTGCCTCCGTGCTAGCCTGCCAACCACGGTCTTCTCATGGATCATTTGCAATTCGACCAGGGTTGACCTGTCTAATGCTAGGCTGTTAGCTGCTGATCGGTGCAAAAACATTTATTTCATGTTCTGGCCGGCCGTCGGCAACATCACCGGCGACGTCCTCAACGCACTTCCTCAAAAAGATCAGGCGACTCCGACGAGGACTTTTTGATGTATCAATGTATCATGTGTCATCGTGTTTTTGCGACTTGTAGTCAGAGCTACAATGTTCCAATCCTTATACTGTTCTCAAACTGATATAACTAAGGATTTTTATTTATTTTTCAAAAATTATAATAACGGATACACGCCGTCACACATCATTACACAATCACATATTCGTGATGCTAGAAATTACATATGCTAATCTAAATCTGCACAAACGAACCCGTGGCATATATCTATAGAGTTTGAAATAAAATTATGGATTATGACCTCACAAAGCAAGAAATAAAAGTGGACCACTAATTTCAGCGTGATGCTCAGTGACTTTACTAGCCGATTAAGATATGTATTCAAATCCTAAATTGATAGTACAAAATCGACCAAGAGGTAACACAAACATGTGCCATTTTTGTAGAGATGTATGATGTGTATAGTTTTCGTGGCAAATAAAGTATTTGTCACCCTTGTCTACATAGTAGGTTATGGTGCGATACTTCTATTTTTGCGCAATAGCCTTTGGATCCAATCGATATTGTGAGACATGACACGATCTTGAATTGAATCAAGATCAAACTATACGAATCTCGTTGTGAGTAACCAAGATAATGTAAACGATACAATCACAATAAATCTGGCATTCTCTCGGACATTTTAGGACCTTAATGATCTTTGTCCTATTTAACCCAACCATCAATTCTTTCAGATCCTCTACTTGATTCTATCTTGCTTAATCTAGTGCTTTAACCCTACGTCTAATCCTCTCAAGCCCTCTACTTGCTTTGTATTGCTTGAATTTTTAGTTTGAATTCTCTATACTCACACTTGTGGTTATATACTTTCCCAAGTATCCTCTTCCGATGCAAGTAACACTCCTTAATAGATATCCAGGATCCTCGTAGAGCGTCTATCCAAGTTCTATATATGATATGAATTACCTTCCTTGACATCAAATAGGTCATAGCAGTAGGAGGTTGTTTGAGCTTGTATTGTATTATGGTGTTGCATTTTATTGTCAAGTTGCTAATCACCGATGAACATTTTCCGCTAGCCACATATTTTGACTTTCCCCGCATGCATCTCCAGATTCATATATGTTGCTCATCCTTTGCTCTTGACCAAACCCATTCTCATATCATAATCAACGGTGGAGCTTCTAGTGATGATGATGGTACAGTTTTAACGTTGAACTCAGCAAGGCGACTATGACATCCATGACTAAGGTCACCGTGTGGAGGCTCCCACTGAAGTTTCCACATTCTCAAAAGAATATCAATGCATTGGTAACAGCAACAATTCATAGTTTGCACTCCAACAACAATAAGTCCGGACACCCGAGAGCAGTAGTCCCAATAAAGGTCAAGAATCCTTGGATGTCTCTATATTGTTTCAAGTTTTCTTGAAGTAATACCAATCTATGTCATGCCAATCGTTGATCGAATCTGTCACAGAGCAAATGGTCATTTTTTGTAAACTGTGGAGATAATGCATTGATTTTTTAAACATACTTTCATAAGTTTTTCATTTTTCTAAAAGTATAATGTGCATCTGTGATGAAAAAATCTGTTTAGATTTAGGAACTTAAGTGAGTCTGTTATACTAGTTTATAAAAGTAAATCAATAGAAAATTTTAAAACTACGTGCCTGCTCCTCGCAAATTTAGAGACCTAGATACCATAACTCTTAATTTAATATCACGTAGTCTACTCTAGGGAGAAGACAGCACTGTTCCAGTCAACATAAAAGCTGAAGATCGAAAAAGGAAGAATGCAAGAACAAAAAGGCCAACGCATCTTCTTTGCCAAACCTCTCACACTGTCAACCTATAAAACCTCAAATAAAAAGTTTCCCACTACAGACCTTCCCACCCGAAACCAAACGGCGGGTGCCAACGAACTGCCCACCAGTTCCATCCATCCCCACACCCGCCGCCCACGCCTGCGCCTGGAGCGGCGGGCCGCGGCCACCCACCCGCCCGCCGTCTCACGCCACCGCGGAAACCGGCACTGACCTCGCGCCCGCCCCCACGTGTCCCTCCCCTGCAGCCCGCGGGCCCCGCCTGTCACCCACCCTTCCGCCTGTGGTGGGCAGGCGAAAGCGACGCGTGAAGGAGGAGAGCGCTGCGCACGGCCCCCCTACCACCACGGCACCACCCCCCGCCCGATGGGTGCCCCTCCCCCTCGATAGCCGCGCCGCTCTCTGCTGCCCCCGCCCCTGCGCCCCCGTTCCCCATTTGCCTTGCCCCCCTTCCCCACTCCCCCTCCCCCCCATTTATTCCCCCGCCGCCGCCACCGCCGCCGCCGACTCCTAGCCCTCGCCGCCCCCGCTCCGGCCCGTGCCTCCGCGCTGCTGTGTTCCGGGAAGGCGCTTGCGCCGCGCGATCCGCCGCGGCCCCGGGCGATTTGGCTCGATTTCGGGGCTGCTGCCGCGGCGACCTCGGGAGGTGAGGCCGCTCTCGGCGCTGCGATTCAGCGTCTATTTGGGTGGGTTTACGGGGTTTTTCTCAGACATTTTGCTGCGGAGAGGTTTGACTGGCGGATGGAGTGGAGGGTTACGGTGGAGATTCGAATTTGGCTCTGGGTGCGGGTGTGAACGTTCGGGGTGCGAGGTTTGTTAGCCGGTGGTGAGCTTGTGTAAGAAAGGGTAATGCTCCTGTGACGTCTGTTGCTTCTCTTTGTGACACCGATTGGGAGCTAGCTGTAGTTGCTTGTGTGCTAGTTCGTTCATTAGTTCTGTTTCTGTACTCTACTGCTCGACGGGGAGTTGACAGCAGCAAAACTTCGGACATCCGTGTTGGCAATAGCTGCACGATGCGGAGCATGGGAGGTGTAAAAGTAGCATCTGCTAGTGGAATTATCATGCTAATGTTTGTCGTGATCCAATTTGAGCACTAGTTGTGTTGTGCGCGAACCTATAATTATGATAGATTCATCAGTGGAGTTAAAGTAACGGAATACGCGAAACTTATGGTAGGTTTGGAAGTAACATACCACGGATGAGTAATGCAGTCTAGCTGTGTATTAGTGACTAGGAAGGAAAGATTATTGTGAGGTTTCCTAGTGGGATCTGGCTATTTATTGCGTGCCTGTGTTATATGTAAAGTTTTTATTTTGAGTAACAGTGCGATATTAGTTACAAGTGACAACCGACAGCTGTGTCTGTTATGTTCTGGTTATCCTAGTTTTCTGTCGTTTAGTGTTCTTACAGGGTTTTCATGGTAAGAGAAAAGGTTTCCTTTATTCTTTCTTTGCATACCATTAATTTCGCGTTGCATTTACTGTTCCATAATATACGGTACAAAGCAGAAGGAAGCATTCAGTGAAACCAATAATCCAAATGTCACCATTTGTGTGTTGCAATATGTGGCTGATCATCAACTAATCTTCGTTTTTTATATAAGAACACCATACAAGTATTTCTGAGTAAATCCAGATACCTCAAGTGCCTGGTTGTTCTAATACGTCACGAGATTAGTATTGTAATGCTTAAATAATAGACAACCCCACATGAAGGTTAGTTTATTCAATTAGGGGCTGTCTAGTTTTAAAATTTTGAGCTACTAATAAAAAGATGCATTCTTCTGTTGCTAGCAGCATGTGACACCGGTACTCCGACGATGAAGGAGAGGAACTCTTTATGTGATGGTGCAGTAGATGGAAATTGGGTTTCAAAATACAAAAGAAAGCGAAGCAAGTTAACAGCTAGCTCTTCAAATGAACACGAGGCTACCTCACCAACATCGAACTCTCTGATGAACAATGGTTCCATCAAAAAGCGGTCGAAGCATGACACTAGCATTTCTCCATCAGCCAAGAAGATAAGAGGGCATGATGGGGTGAATTTCTCCTCAATATCTTTTCATTAGTTAACATGATAGTCTATCTTGTTGATGATGTTTGTGATTTACTTCTCCATTCATTTTTATAAAGCGTATTTTGACCAGGCTCATGGATTAAAAAAGCTCTAGGATTGAGAAAGTCACCAAGGAGAATGACTAAAGTACCCTTCCGTTAAGTGGTCTGGAAAGATGAGAGAGAATAATCTGTATGGTTAGTCATGCATAAATGCTTAAGAAAGCGAGTGAAATAAATAAGGGTAAAAGAACGAAACAGCATTAACTATGCATGTGTGCCTTATAATTTTCAACATGATTGCAAAAAAGGCCTACAAAAATGAATGAAGGGAGTACTTAAGGTACTTGCACATGTTGCGCTTCCATGTAATATGAGCTAAAGGCTAAAAAATGATTTAATCAAATTTTCCAATGTAGCCAATGTGTAAAACACTTTTCTCGTTGATCACACATACTATAGCTTTGGTGAAACAACTGGATTTTAAGAGTTCAGGAAATCTCTTCACACAAATACTGTAAGTGAAATGAAAATTTTCAGAAGTAGGAGCTTACATGTTTTATTAACATGTGAACTCTCTCATGCCTGCAACAGTCTGTCAGATCTGTTAATGCTTGCTGTTTTGGTACTCAAGGGGATACGGATGAACTATTTTGGTGTTGTTGTGTTCAGGATGCACTTAGAAGGTCACCATACATGCGAGTGGGAGTGGGACAATTCTAGACAAATATAACTGCCAAAAAAAATCAATACTGAATTTCAGCTGAACTGTACATGTTTCTCCAATTATCCATGTAGCAACTACACAATTATTGCAAGTTTAAGGCTTTACACGCTGTTATTTTCTTTGCATTACTTTTTATTTCACCTCTGCTATGTTTTTCAGTCTTCTTATACATGCATTCTTTTTGTTTCTTCAGTATTTTTATGAGTGCGTAGAATGTGACCTTGGTGGCAATTTGCTCTGTTGCGATAGCTGTCCACGAACGTACCACTTGGAATGTCTTAATCCTCCTCTTAAGGTTTGAATCATTTCTATTGTTTGATTACACATCTCTTTTCTTTTGGGTGTACTGATCTGTTTTTTTAATCTCTTTGCATCATTCCATTTCAAATCTAGCGCGCACCACCTGGGAATTGGCAATGTCCAAGATGTCGTACGAAACAAGTTAGCTTGAAGCTGTTAGGCAATGCAGATGTTGACACTTCCAAACGTGAAAGAACAAGGAGAATGCGCACAAGCACCACATCAGATAGCCCATCTCCCCATAACAAAGTCTCTCTCAACACCCGGAGTCCCATACAAGAGAAAAGTGAATCCAACGAACAAGGAAAAGTATCATGTGGTGGTTCATTAAAGGAGGTTGACCTCAGCGTGAAGAATAATGAAGTTGAGAAAAAGAAGCCATTGATAGTACATTTGAAAAAGCGCTCGACCAAGGAATTATCTGCAAATACCAAGTCAGGATTCCTTGGGAAGTCTTCAGAAGAGAAACAGGAGAAACATGGAGGTGCTTTGAAAATGAAGAAACATCTGCGTTCCATGGACTTGTCTCCAAAGAAATCTAAAAGCAAGAGGCCACATAGTCTCAGAGATTGTAAGAGATCTGAAACAAAAAGGCTCAAATATTTGGCAGCAGATGTTGGCAGTGATTCCTCAATGGAACCATCTACATCTCTTGATCACAGCGAATCACCGCCAAAAAGAAAATCGTTGGATGGAAGAACACCTACGAATAGTACCAAGAAAGGAAGAAGGAAAGTGAAATTTGTTGATAAAAAACATCCTGAGGTATTCAAACAACACTCTGTTTTATTCTAATATTCACTGAGCGAATACATTTTCTATATATTTTGCCTTCCAAGAAATACTCCTGAGTGATTTTCTCATTGGTATGCCTACTCATTTAGTATGTTAGATGTTCAGTTAAGAATCTTTTTTGTGTTTTCTTTCTTTCTAATTCTGCCACCATTTATTATGTACATTTTACTACATTTTCATTCTCTGGGCTTCTGCAACTTTGTTTTCTTTTTGCTAGAATCGACACTTTTCTTGTTATAATCTTCGTAAGCTCATTTTTTATTTCGATTATAACCCTTATGAATAAACTGAATAATTGTAGCATGTAGCCGCAAACTTTTCTCAGCAAACATGCCATGATTAAGAATTCTTTTATAATATTTCTTATAATGCTTTGCGATCTCACCTGAGAAATACATAGAATTAACTATATGCCTCCTTAAGTCTGATGGCCTTTTAAGGTCATCTTGTCAGTTTTGATATTAGCATACAAGCAAAGAAACAATGGTAGCCTTTGTACCTCCTTAGTATTGAACTGGCTTGATTCTCTTTTCCTTTTAACTTTGGTTATAATTTTGTCCACGGCAGCATTTTCTGATCATTCATCTTAGGTTGCCACCATGATCAGCCTTCACTGCTTTTCTAAGTCTGTCTTGTTTTGATGCTCGCTCTTGTATCTGAAGTCCTAGTTCTTTACCATACTTATGTTCAGAATGCCATTCATATATCTGGTAAAATGGTGCAGGTGCTAGCTGTTGCAGGGGACAAAGTAATGACTCCTCAGGAGGATCTGCAGGTTCGTTCTGGCAATTATCTATGCAATTACCTACTTAACCATATGTATTGCATCTTCATCCAATCACTCTTTTGCCTTCGCTCTGTCCCTATTTCTATGTTCTCTGATTATCGCAAAATGTTGCTTTGCTTAGGTTGACCGCATCCTAGGATGTCGGCTTCAGACAAGGCAAATGATTTCACGGCCCCATGCTTCATCAGAGCAGCTTGAATCAACTAATTTGCAGCTGGAAGATATGGTCCCTCCTAGTGCTTCCAGTGTGCTGACACAGCCTTCAAGCAATGATACTAATGCCACTCTGGAGGATGTATACGCTGATGAATCAGCAAATCTTGCCAGTGGAAATTGTTTGGCTGGTGTTGAAGTGCAAAAAAAGAGTAATGGTAAATCCCTTGAAACTAAGGAGTCGGTGAGCCAAGAGGAAATCGTGAAGACAGCATCAGAACGTTTCACTGATCAAATCATCATGGTAAAGGATTCTGAAGTAGTAGGAGAAAATATAGCTTCAGTAAATGGTGAATTTGAGGCAGTATGTGATGTTCCAGCAGAAGGAACATCAGAAATGGGTGACATCGAACTTTCAGTTTCCAAAGTGGATGCAACTGTACAGACCAAACAAGAGCATACACCTGAAAGTAAAGTACATGGAAACATAGATGAAATTGCAGGAAAGGACCATGATGGCTCTGCGTATGAATTTTTGGTCAAATGGGTTGGAAAATCAAACATCCATAACAGATGGATTTCTGAATCTGAACTAAGAACATTAGCAAAACGAAAACTAGAAAATTACAAAGCAAAGTATGGAGTGGGTTTGATAAACATTTCGAAGGAACAGTGGTGCCAACCACAACGAGTTATTGCTCTGCGTGTTTCCTCAGATGAAGTGGAAGAGGCTTTAATCAAATGGTGCGGCCTTCCTTATGACGAATGCACTTGGGAAAGATTAGATGAACCTACCATGCTGAAGTCTATCCATTTGGTCACTCAGTTCAAAAACTTTGAGTGCCAGGCTTTGGATAAGGATATGGGAAATGACTGTGCAAATGCAAGAAAGTGCCAAGAGCTTAATGCGTTGGTTGAGCAGCCAAAAGAACTTCAGGGAGGCATGCTCTTCCCTCATCAACTGGAAGCATTGAACTGGCTACGGAAATGTTGGTACAAGTCGAAAAATGTTATTCTTGCTGATGAGATGGGTCTTGGAAAGACAGTATCAGCTTGTGCTTTTCTATCATCCCTGTGTTGTGAATTTAAGATTAACTTGCCATGCCTTGTCTTGGTTCCTCTTTCCACTATGCCCAACTGGATGGCTGAATTTGCATCTTGGGCGCCTCATTTAAATGTTGTGGAGTATCATGGTTCTGCACGGGCGAGATCCATCATTCGTCAATATGAGTGGTATGAGGGTGATGCGAGCCAGATAGGTAAAACCAAGAAGTCTCACAAGTTCAATGTTTTGCTCACCACTTATGAAATGGTGCTCGTTGATGCTGCGTATCTTCGTTCTGTGTCATGGGAAGTTCTTATAGTTGATGAGGGGCATCGTCTGAAGAATTCTAGCAGTAAACTCTTCAGTTTGCTCAATACATTTTCATTTCAGCACAGAGTTTTGTTGACTGGAACCCCGTTACAGAACAACATTGGTGAAATGTATAATTTATTGAACTTCTTACAACCTGCTTCTTTCCCTTCTCTGGCATCTTTTGAGGAGAAGTTTAATGACCTTGCAACAGCAGAGAAAGTGGAGGAGCTGAAGAAACTGGTAGCTCCACATATGCTTCGAAGGCTGAAGAAGGATGCAATGAAAAATATCCCCCCGAAGACCGAGCGAATGGTACCAGTTGAATTGACATCAATCCAGGCCGAATACTACCGTGCTATGCTTACAAAGAACTACCAGGTACTGCGTAACACTGGAAAAGGTGGTGCTCATCAGTCATTGCTCAACATAGTAATGCAGCTTCGGAAAGTCTGCAACCATCCATATCTTATTCCTGGAACTGAACCTGAATCTGGCTCACCAGAGTTTTTGCACGAAATGAGAATAAAGGCCTCAGCAAAGTTAGCTTTGTTGCATTCGATGCTCAAAATGTTACACAAGGATGGCCATCGTGTTCTTATTTTTTCTCAGATGACAAAACTTCTTGACATCCTTGAAGATTATCTGACATTGGAGTTTGGTCCTAAAACATTTGAAAGAGTAGATGGTTCAGTATCTGTGGCAGAACGCCAGTCAGCGATTACTCGTTTCAATCAGGACAAGACTCGTTTTGTATTCTTGCTATCTACAAGGTCATGTGGGCTTGGGATTAATTTGGCAACTGCAGACACTGTTATCATATATGATTCTGATTTCAATCCACATGCTGATATACAGGCAATGAATAGGGCACACAGAATTGGGCAGTCAAACAGACTTTTAGTTTACAGGCTTGTAGTGCGCGCTAGTGTTGAGGAGCGCATCCTGCAACTTGCCAAGAAGAAATTGATGCTTGATCAACTTTTTGTTAACAAATCAGAATCACAGAAGGAAGTGGAAGATATCATTCGCTGGGGAACTGAGGAACTCTTCAGAAATAGCGATGGTGCGAATGGCAAAGATAATGATGAAGCTTCTGGTGTTAAACACGATGTATCCGATGTTGAGTTTAAGCATAGGAGGAGAACTGGTGGCCTAGGTGATGTTTATGAGGACAAATTCATTGGTAGTTCTACTAAACTTATTTGGGATGAAAATGCTATCACAAAGCTTCTTGATAGATCTAACCTTCCAACAACAATAGCTGAAAGTACTGATGGGGACTTGGACAACGATATGCTTGGCACTGTAAAGGTAATGTAATTGTGTGCCTTCTTCAAATAATGTATGTTTAATACTCGCTCTGTCCTATAATGTAAGGCATATTTTGATTGGTTAAGACAAGGCTTTGATCATCAATTACTCTATTAATATGTGGTTTATGTGATACAAAGTCACAATCATAAGTAATTAATTTTGAATACGAATCTAATGATATCAATTTTATGTCACACAAACCATATACTAATAGAGTAATTATTGGTCAAAGTTTTATCTTAACCAATCAAAATACGTTTTACATTATGGGACGGAGGTAGTATTATACAATGACTCATTGGTAGGTTATGGAATCAAGAGTGTCAGCTTTCCATGTCTCACCAAATTGTAGTAGTTCACTTCCGGAAGTTCACTTAGTTCGGAAGTTCCTAACCAGCATCATTTGGCTAGATTTTATTTTCAGTATCTGTTTACAGTTGGAGTCATCCACAAATTTTGGTCCCTTTGTTCTTGGACCACCTTAACTCATACAATTCTTGGTTCTTTTGTATGGTGCCTACTAATTTTACTGTGATTTAGGTTTTACTTTGGGCTGATAGCTTCTCTCCAGAGATCTCAATTAATAGTTTCTTTTACTTCCATCTATTAAGCAGTCAATCGATTGGAACGATGAGCTGAATGATGATCCTGGTGCCACTGATGACATTCCAAATATTGACAACGATGGTTGTGAACAGGCATCCGAAATAAAACAGGATGCAGCTAATCCTGTGGAGGAAAATGAGTGGGATAAACTTTTACGTCTCAGGTGCTCTACAATACCATGTACTTGTTATTTCTCTTGGCTGTCTATTGCCTTATGATGATTTTCTTTATATTTCTTGTTTACTTCGTAACTTTACAAATCAGAAACAGAAAGGAAAACAAAATGCAAGAATAAATACTCCAATTCTAGCATGTATGCTATTGGATAAGTTAGCAAGCGGTACATAAAAGCTTTGGAAATTTTGTGCTCTACATCATCAAAGTGGAGTCAAATTTTATAGTAGTGCAAAGCCCCATTTGTGAAAAGTCAAAAGTGCATGATGCACTGCTTGAATTTTTGCAGTGTGCAGAACAAATGGGGACTGATACCATATATTCACCAAAACCTCTATTGAACTTAAGAAAATTTCACAAGCAGACCTTTCTTTTTTCTACTTAAACATTAGGTGAGGTAATGAAAGGCCATGGTTACATTGATAATTGCAACAATTGCGCTGTTTTCTTAGCTCTCTCTCTCTCTCTCTCTCTCTCTCTCTCTCTCTCTCTCACGCGCACGCAGGGCATGATGGTTGTTTACTAAATGCAAACTGATATTTCAGATGGGAGCAGTATCAAATCGAGGAGGAGGCATCTCTTGGTCGAGGCAAGCGTTTAAGGAAGGCTGTTTCTTACAGGGAGACATTCACAGCAATTCCTAATGAAGCTTTAAGTGAGGTAATCTTTAGTTGGACATTACCTTGCTGTGCATATTTCCCCCCTTCTGATCAGGAAACATTGCAGACGTGCTGGTTTGTTTACTGTTTCACTAGAAATAGTATGGTAACTAGAGCTGGCATATAAATGTTACTCAGGAGCTCTGTCTTCCTAGCAAGTAAGTAGTGGATATATCTTTTCATTCTTGGCCACCTTGATCCATTGGATGGCGTATTAATGTTATGAGTTATGACCCCATGAATATTACGTTTTGCAAAAGCCAGCTATTTGACTATATGGTTTTATGAGACATTGTGATGTTAGCATTGCAAAATTTGAATCTAAAAGTCAAAATTGTACCACAGGCCCCGTGCAATTCAACTTTGCCTGTGCCACTAAGACTTAAATTAGGGTACTGTGGAGATGCTTTGGGATACTTTTGGCCCAAAACATCTCCAACTAAAGCCCATCCCAGGCCTAACTCAATGCAAGCCCTAGAAATGTGGCTGCACGACTATACTCCACGCCTCCCCTCGACGCCTTCAAACTGTTGGCTCCATGATCATGTCATTGGCCGCCGCCTCCATCCGCCGGCTTGCCCCTTCACCTGCCGCTGTGCCCCTCCAAAACTTCAGTTTCTCCTCCAGTAACAGCACCTCTCTTTTTATGCTTCTGTCTCCTAGTGATTTCTGATTTGTGACTGATTTGCTACTTTGCTAGTAGATGGTTAGACGCAGTATATGTAGTGAACGAAATTATCAAGTAGATTTAGCTAGTTTTGCTGTTTTCATCCAGGTAATATCATTTTCTCATCCTCTAATATTGTCTACATGATGTATTTTCTCTCTAAATAAGTATGTACTCGTGATATCCCTGTATCGTTGTTGGAAAACATATCGCTCATGCCTAATGAAGATTTCCCATCTGCCCCATGGATGGAAATCTGATGTAGTACTTAACAGGCTCCACAATAGACTACTTGTTTCACATAGCAATCATGAGTGGTTTTTTCACTCATGACTAGCTGAATGCCTGCGCTTTGTTACAAAAATAATAAAAATAAATCCAATCATGTGGCACACCAATGTCCATACAAATCCATGGTCACAAAAACTGACTTTGAGTTAGAAAAAACAAGGTAACTTACAAATAGCAATGCCATAAACATACATCATATGATATATTTTGCTAACCCTAAAACAAGATGGTGAAAATCTTGGAGAGATGACCTGACTAGTCAGGAAGTTACCTTTGGTGGAGGAATGGTGGAATGACAGACGGATCACCATCAACTCAAATATTTATAGGAGTAAAGATTTCAAAGTCTCATACACCACCCCTTTCCTTTGGCGCACAGCCATGCCCCTCTCCTCACAGTTCCTCTAAGTTATATCCAAGCAAATTGTGAGGCAGATCTTGGGCGGCATGAAGATGCCAAGCCAGGTGGCCAGGTGGGTGGCGTGGCAGTGGGGCGTGATGTGATACATCTAATGCGGCAACAATGTTTCCCATGCCTAGTCACAGGATGTGAAACAATAGTGGCAAAGATCTTGGGGCATAAAGGCAAAATTGGCTACAGGACATGTTACTTTCTTCAGAGGGACAAAAAGATTATTTTTACTGACGTGTAGATTATTACATGCACTCCCTCTGTTCTCAAATATTTGTTGCTTTTGACCAAAATATTTTGGTCACCACCTACCTTATTGTTTGTATCTGTGATGTTATTAGAGGGTGTTTGGGCCACACCATCCAAAGCATGATTACCTTTGTATGTGTAAATTTTGTTTAAAGTGCCCAGTGGTACAGAATGGAGTATCATTGACCATCGATGGTCTGTGGTGGGATGTTTTGACCTTGATAGAACATTCAAGTATTTGTTCACTGTAGTGGCAAACTGGAACAACTGTCTGAGTTGCAGGCATGTTACAAACTAGTGTCATGAAGGTTCAAATGGCCAATGGAACTTGCTTATATGAACGTCAATGGTTTTCCTTATAATTCAGAGATAGATACCACATAGTTCCTTAACAGTTTAAATGTTTAGTCTACCCTGTCTAATATTGCATGTTTTCCATGGAAATACAATATTCTGAGAATTCTAATGATAGTTGACTGCACTGTGGTTTTCCATTTGCTATTTGCCTTGCACTCTTAGATTCCAATAGTTTATGCAGTTCACAATGATTTTCTGATATCGTTATACAGGACTCTGATGAGGGGGATGAGCCCAAGCGAGAATACACTGCAGCTGGGCTGGCTTTGAAGGAAAAATAGTATGTCCTCCCCTCCCCTCCCTCCCTCCCTCCCTTCCGTCTGGGGATCCATATACTTGCTTTTGCATGTGCAGTTTTTCTCTTCAGGCATTAATTTACTTCTTATTGTAACAGTGGAAAGCTCAGAGCTAGACAAAAGGAAAGGATTGCTCAGCGGCACACAATCAAGAACTATGCTGATGATAGACTTGAAGATTTCATAAAACTATATGACTCTAGTGTTAATGAATATTGTGTAAATCCTTTGAGAATTGTAGAAGATCCTGATTCTGTGCAGCCATCTGGGCCTAAGCGTTCCAGTGATTCAACAGCAGAAATGAGGCATTCCTCGAAGAAAGCAAAGAGATATCCCGAGATCCCTCGAGAGCTTTATGCCAAGCTTCCTGGGAATGCTGCTTCATCTAAGCACCACTCAAAGGCAGCAGATGTCTTAAATCCAGGGACTCCACACCACCTCTTACCTGTCCTTGGTCTTTGTGCTCCGAATGCTGATCAGGTAAACTCGTACAAGAATGCAACTTGTGGGCCAAGCATGAAGGAGCCGAAAGGAGCTAGTGGTGAAGTAGCCAATAAACCACTGTCACCTTCTGCTGCTGACCATTCTAGTGAACATAAAAATGATGGCCAGTCAGCTCCTAGCTGGCCTATGTTTCCTGGTTCATCCGAGACTTATCGGAGGCTGAATAAAATCATTCCAGATAGTTACTTCCCATTCCATCCTGTATGTCCTCTTCTCTATTTGGCCATGCTTATATTTACATCCTAGTCCTCTGCATCATTTCATTTAATGACCTTATTATCATTCTTCATGTTTTTTTCCCTTTAGAATCAAAAGTTAAGGTAGTTTCCAATTTATTTATGCTAGGAGGAAATGTAGCAAGCAGCCTGAGAGATTCCTTTTTAAAATTGATTTTGTACATATTGTATATCAGTAGTAGTCATTCTTGATCAGAGCATGCCATTTTCATTTATTCAAGTTAAGACCTTCATTGATCAGCAGAAAACGAAAGGAATAACAAGGTTCTCGTGTGCAGATTCCTCCTTTATCTGGGAAGGGGCTTTGTGATCCTGTCGAGAATCCTGTATCTTCCATTGCTTCATTTCAAGGGAAGTTGGGTCTTCCGAATTTTGGTCTGGAAGACAATATTCCACTTAAGCATATGAAGTCAGTACCAGATCTATTTCCCAACTTTTCACTGGGCACTAGCAAGGAATATGGTCGTAATTCTGTCCCAGAATTGCCAAATAGTTCATTTCTACCAAACTTCATGGCAGATATGGCTGGAACTTCAAAGCAGAAGTCAAAATTCATGGCAGATATATCTGCGCTTCTTCCAGGGCTGGGTATTAGCCCAGTTCAACCAATCCATTCAGCCATGCCTGAAAATCACAAGAAGGTATTGGACAATATAATGATGCGTGCTCAGTATGCCACAAACAAATTCATGAAGAAGAGGTCAAAATCAGATTATTGGTCGGAAGATGAACTTGATGCCTTGTGGATTGGAGTTCGTAGGCATGGAAGGGGTAATTGGGATGCCATGCTTAGAGATCCAAAGTTGAAGTTTTTGAACCACCGCACTAATGAAGAGCTGGCCTTGAGATGGATTTTGGAGGAGCAGAAAATTATGGAGGAACCAATGTCTGCAGCCACCAGAAGTTCCAACTCTACCTTTCCTGGAATATCTGATGCAATGATGTCTCGGGCATTGAATGGAAGTAACTTCTCCAAACTTAGGATGGAGCCACCTAACTTGCAGTCGCACCTAACTGATATTCAATTAGGTTGCAGTGATATACCATCCAGATTTCCTCATGTTGAGCCTATGAATTACATAAGTTCAACTGAGGGTGGTCTATCACCGACACCATGGAAGGATTTCAAGCATAAAATGGGTTATGGTGGGAATTTTCCTGGAAGCACATCCGACAAGTGGGACAAAGCTGATGTTGGACTGGTCCCACCGTATATGCCAAATCCTTATATGATGGAAAGCATTGGTTCACTGCCCATAAACATACAGAACAGTAGTTCCATTCAGCAGAATGAATTTGCATCAAGTTCTCATGAGAACATTCTTCTTCATGGTGTTTCGGATGGGCAGGTTGATTTGTTTCATGAGATGCAGCGACGTGTGAAGTTGGGCAAACAACCCATTGAGATGAATCTGAATCACACAAAGCACTCAAACCCTCTACTTGATAACTCTGGTATCTACGGAAGTTCCAAACTAAACAAGCTACCGCATTGGCTTCAGGAGGCTGTGCGTGCTCCTCCATCTAAGCCACCTGAATGTGAGCTACCGGCAACTGTTTCAGCAATTGCACAATCTGTGTGCCTACTTCTTGGAGAACAAAAACCAGTAATACCTCCATTCCCTATCCCGGGACCTCGCCTTTCTCGCCCAAAGGACCCAAGGGATACTCCAAAGAAGAGGAGAGTCCATAAGGTTCTACAAGCTTCCACCCTGGTGGAGCACTCCAAAATCGGATCTGGGCAAGATCACATATATAGTCTAGCACCACAATTAATGGAAGCTCCACCTGCTTCACTCAACTTGAACTCTCCATCATCATCTTCCACTGGCAGTCAGGGGCAAGATGGGGCACCTCCTCCTGCTTTTGAAGAAACACACAAAACAGTGGAAGCTTCAGAAGCTATTGCTGCTACTTGCACATCCAGGTCAGAAGCTCCTGAAACTGGTTGCCAGAGAACTGAGTTCTCTGGGGTAGATGACATGGCTAGTGGGTCTTATAGATCACCAACGAGGGATACTCCTGAACCCGGCGCTCCAAGGAGCGAATTGTCGGGATCAGGTAATTCGCCTACAGAATTATCTGTATTGCCAGTAGTTGATGCAACTGGTATAAGCACCACACGAGTTGTAGGGCCTGTATCAAGTGATTATCAGGAGTCAGAACAAAAGAATCTTTTAGACAGTGACAGAGGCATCCGCGATGCAGAGAAGCTGATGGAGAAACCTACTCGTCTTGATGATAGTAGGGATTCAGGTGCATCACATTCAGTTACAGCTCAGATAGTTGGTGAAGATAAAGTCGACAACATTGTCGCAGATGAGTATTAGACTTGAGCGATGAGCTAAAGATTTTCTTTTCGTCCATTTAGCGCTGGGATTTTCCCTTTCCCAATGTTTCCAGTGTGGGGGTATGCTGTGTTTGTACGCTTAGTTCAGATAGAGTAAAATCCAGGGACTAGTAGTTTAGCACTAGTCCAGCCGGAGCAACACTCAGAAGCCTCTCTATATACATGAAATGTATATTTGCTAACCTGGTGTGGACTGTGGACAAGTATATTCATTTATTTATGCGTGTATGATTAAGATAGTTAGTCCTTTTACCGCCCAGTGTTACAATACATGTTTTTCAAGAGAACAAAAAGAAATCCTGGATCCCGGTTGGGAGCAGGTAAGCCGGTAACTGCCTGGATCGAGGGGTTGGCAGGTCAGCTTCTCTAACTGTTATCCTTGCGTTTCTTCCATCTATTGTGGATAATGCTTAGTATCACTACCGTGTTTAAACTTTTGCACTAAGATAATAGATTAGTTTTTTGAGGATGGTGGGAGCCACCTTGAATATGTGCCGTGGGATCTTCTAGGAAGCATGAGAATGAGATCATCTGCACATTTGCGTGCGACTTGTGCGTGATTCTTTGTGGATTGCTGATAGGATTGGAATGCTTATGTGATTTCCCATTTTTTGGATATATATATATTTATAAATGATCGATGTCGTGTGGTTGCTTTCGTGTACTGTTGATTTAGTGGAAGAAAAAGGTTACTGTTGATTTAGTGGAAGAAAAAGGTTTCACGGGCAACTTTTCTTCTTTCGAGCGCAAAAGTCTAGCATATAACAAAGTTTAGTACAAGCAATCAGCTACGACACGCCGATTACTAAACAAGAGATTACTCAAAAAGACGATAAATCCTAACTCCCGCCTGCTGCTTGCCACTCCTGACAAGTCTCTTGGACAGACACTATGATCCGGTACTGCGGTCGATGCACACTACTAAGAATACTAGCATTTTATTCCTTCCAAATTGTCCAGCTCAGCAACATCGCAAGAGTCAGAAACCAGATATCTGCAGTTTCAGCTTGTTGGCATAAAACACAAACAACCTGAAAAAATGCCTCCTATTGAAGTCCAAATTCTGTGTTGTACAGCCTGAGCCAACCGCGCAAAAATCTTGCAACCGAAGGAGTTGTATGCAGAAGAAGCTGAGTACTGGCCGCTCGGTGTCCACTTCCACAGAAAAGAATCAGGAGTATAGGGTAGAACTGTGATGGTTCGCACAGCGTCCGAGAGTCTATGTATTGTACAAGTTCCTGCACTGAGACAAAGCTGCAATGTCTCTGATCCACGTTTGGAGGTGCAAACCATCAGGTACTGTTCTCCTCGCTTTTGTTCTTTTGCTCACTCGAGCTGTGAGCAACGGTAACTCATTGGCCCATGATCCATTCATCTGACCAGAACTTGGCACTTGTGCCATCTACAACCACAACCATGATGGAAGCTTGATAAGAAATCCTCACCACTTTGTCAGGAATCAGAGGACCCTTGCCAAGGTCGCAACTGCTCAGTTTGCTGCAGCCATTCCCATCTATTCAGTTCTTAAGGCCATGCCATGCCATGCAACCCAAGGTCCTTTATGCGCAGCCCGCAATAAATTTTGGGCTTGCCAGCTTACATTTCATGGGTGAAAATCGTGCCAGTATGTATTCCTACCTTCTCAACGTGTAGGTGAGATCATCCACTAGCCAACTATGGAAATTCAAAACATATCCAGGGTTGGCAATACATCTAAATTTACAGAGACTGGCTCCTGCAGAAGAAATTCAGATGTGGCTATGTTAGTACATAACTACATAACATAGCAATTCTTAACAGTAGCATGAAATAGCACCATAATTTTATTTTGAAGTTGCTCAATAATACAAGTTACTTTTTAAAAAAGTTCATAGATTGGAACTCTCAATGGCTTGATGACAGAGCACTAACAGAAATTTCGCCAAACCTCTGTGAACACTCCAGTTGAAGAAACAAATCAGTGCAAGCAACCATGGCTGACAATAGATGGATACAAGGCATCAGGTAGAGTCTGACAATCCAGCTCCTGTTCGAGTATGTTGAAATCTACTGTCAATGATCTGAAGTCAGCATATCTTAGCAGTGTACAGTTGTGACTATAATTCCATCCAAAATGCTCATTTTGAAGGGGACTACAGGACATATTTTGGACAGAGGCGGCCAAGTCAGTTCAAATTGCTGGTTTTGCCAGGGTATGATAGAAACAAAAAGGTAGAGAGCAAACAGAGCGTAAATCGTTAAGGGATGAGGACTGAAGAAACAGAGAAAAGGCTCTTCTCAGGCCGTTTCTACGAGATGTAACTATGCTTAGCTAATAGGGTAGGTCAGAGCCTCGCGTGTGTAACCACAAATGACTGTCCCCAATATATATGTAAATGGCTTCTTTGCCTATTAACAAAACAAAGCAGTGTACTAAATAATGGAAATGATTCTGCAACCTAAAACTCACTATTAAACCTTCAGCAATGCCATCATGACGAAAGTTAAACGAGAAGGCAGCTATCATGGTTCAGTAAAGCTTAACTCCAAGTCTTGCTGGGAGGCAGTCCATCCAGGTTCATAAGCTTCCAGAAATCCAAGCTTTGCCTTGTTTGGGAGGTCATGTGGATGGACAAATGGAACCCCTGGCGGCCATCCAATTTCAATTCTGATGTTCTCACACGGACTGTCCAACGAACGTATGTGGCTTTCACATTCTTTGAGACTGCAAAACCTCAGTTTGACACCTCTCCTGTCTGCAATATCCTGGACTCGCTCCTTGAGCACCCTCTGTGCCTCTAGACGAAGTCTTTTGGAAGGAGGGAGTGGCTTTGTTCTTGAATTTCCCTTATTTTTCTTCATCACAGAGTTAGACGATGCTATACCAAACAATTCAACAAGTCAGCGATACATGGTATTCAAATGAGACCTCAAGTTTTTTGGTCCATGAAGTCATGAGAATTGGATCTACCAGACCCAACATTTAGCATAGTAGTCCATTAGGATGGTCTGAAGGAACTATCAAGTATCAACTATATATCTTCATTTGAGAACGCTTTATCACACCATTGACATGCCCTCGGAAGTTGGAACTGAAGTTCCAGAATGATACTCAATAATACTGAAGAGCGTAACCAAAGAAAATCATATATGATAATATTCATCTTAAGCAGCCTATAATACTGAAGTTATTATTTTTTGTTTGCCTCTTTATTTTTGGAATTACCATGTTATGGCCTCAGCATGTAGGGTTCGAACCCAGTACCTCACGCTCATGCACCCCGTACTCCATCACCCGGACTCACATATGACTAATTATACTTTTGTGAGACCACAACTTATGTATTATATAGATTATCGAGAAACATTAATGACAGGATATGCCATATCTAGCAAATGTTGGTTCTAAAGAATGAAAGCATTAATGGCTACATGTGAGGCAGGAGGATCAATTGGCGCCACTTAGAAAAAATGGTGTCTTAGGCTGGCCTGGACAAAATAACGACAGTATGGGGCACAGCAACAGCTTCAAGTATAATTCAAATAAGAAAGACTGGGAGACACCGACTTACCATCCGGTTCTGCATGTGATGATGGTTCATTGTTCTTGGGAAAAAGTTGACCAGCGGAATGATCTGTCTGCATGAAATCATTAACCGGTATGGGGACCTGAAACTGAGCATCAACACCATGACCAGCCGCTCTCATCTCTGAACCACTCAGCCTGGCAACTGACCTAGGCATGAGCTTGAACGCCAGAGAACACTGCCCGAACATACATCCCTGCGAGTTTTCAACCTCTGTCTTGTGTACAGCTGGATTTACATAGCCAGCGGTTTCCTGATAAAGAGCAAGTCCAGGATAGACAACAACATCGTGCGGACCAAGGTCCCCATCAACAAGAATCCAGCGTCCATGCAAGTCTTTAATATATAGGCCGGACCTATCTGACTTAACTAGAGTAAGCAAAGTCTTATCAATCCGTTGCTCCTGCTCAGAAAACATGAGCAATTGACTATCATCCTGAGAAGCAATGCTATGCTGCTGTGCTCCTTCAAATGACAGCCTTGAATGGCAACATGCTGAAAGAACTGAGGACGATACTTCCTGATTTCTCAATGGCATGTTGTCGAGTACCTCAGTAAACGCACAGCTACGCAGATTCAGCGAGAAGCTAATAGCATCTAAGATATCTCGAGAAACTTTCCCAAGTACCAAAAATATGTCGGACAACCCCGACGGGGATAATTCCATCGCACCATTGTGCCCCGTCACAGTAATACCAGGCCTGTAATCATACATTTCCAGCCACATTGGCGGATCTGCATAGTAACCAGATGTCTTGCACCAGTCGCGGGCACCATCCGAGTGGACAAGCTCGCGCGGATCATACCCGCGCTGGTGGAAGAACAGGCGAGCGGAGTCCAAACCGGACCTTAACAGGGCACCCTCTGCCGGAGGCAGCTGAATGATGGCTGCCGAATACTGAGCCAGCGATTGCGTCAGCGTCGATACGCATATCTTGTAACTGTCCGAAGGGAGGCCCTCGCAGGCCGCGAGGTCGCCGAGGCGCACGCGACCGAGAGACGCGAGAATGGTCCCTGCTGCATCATCCATTGGTGGAGATGGTTCTTGAATCTTGAGTTCCAGGGGCGGTCTCAGCGTGGGCATGGAGGTGCAACTGAACCCCCAATTTTCCTCCTATGGGGTGAACTGAAATCGATCTTGCCGCTGAAGAACAAAAACCTAATCGAACCATGGATGGAGGGATGGATTAGATTTGGATTTGATTGCACATAGCAACAGCAAAGAAAAAGATCCCCAAGAACAAAGCGAACTGTTAGAGCAGTCCATCGGATCAAAGCCTAGGGTTCTTAACCAACAAAAGAAGAAACCTATCCAAGTCGGGATGGTTTTCTTCACCACTCCACGCCTGTGAGAAGACTTGGGTGTCTCCCGTCGCCGGCGGAGAGGTTGCCGGGTGACGACGCGCACCAAAATTGTGAGGAGAATTGAGACTGGGAAGTGAATAATTTGGGGAGAAATCGGAGGAGGAGAAGAATAGGCGAGAGGGAGAAGAACAACGCTGAAATTTCATAATTTTGCTTCGGAATTGCAAAAATCAGTCACAGCACACGATTAGTTTGGCCAAATCAGTCAGATTTTGGACCATTGGATCTCAATCCAACAACCCGCTGGCATCCTCACCTACGTGAGAATTCACCCATGTTGCAGTTTCCTCTAGTAAGGGCCTGTTCGGCAGCCCTCCGCTCCCCAACTCTGCTCCCGGAGCGGGCGGAGCAGTACCGAACGCCCCAATTTTACGTTTTTCGGAGCTCGGAGTGGAGCGTGCCACAGTGTATTTTGCCGGAACACCAAAAATGATGCTCCGTGCGCTCCGAGCGTCCCCCACGTACGAAACTACCCCTGGAGTTCGGTGTTTTTACCCGCCATTGCCATCACTTACCGGTTCAATTAGGCCAAAAAAACACAATCCCCTGGAGCAGCACCCGATTCCCCTGCTCCCGTCCCGAACCCTAGCCATCGCCACAGCGGCGCGCATCGCCGCCGCCAGCCGCCAGCCGTCCGCCGTCCCTGTCTCCGACGCACATGAGCCTCCCGCCACCGTCGCCTCGCATCTCCGCCTCCCGCCATCCCCCTCATCCGCGCTAGCCCGCCTCGGCAGCGCAAGGCCGCCTCTCATCTCCGCCTCCGACAGCCCCCGACGGCCGACAGCGAGACCACAGGACCGGCGTGCCGCGCAGCAGGCGCTACTCGTCGTGAGGGTGACGTCCCGGCGGCCGGCGAGCTGCAGCAGCCAGCGCCCGGCGCAGCCGCGCTCCGGCAGCCTTCTCTGGCGCAGAAGCAGTGAGGTGAGCACCATTATCTGAACCAAGCCGTGCATTTCCAATTGATGATCATTTATTCATCAGGAACTATTGGTTTATTTGTTTTGTATAATGTAGATATTAGAGCTATGAAAAATGAAGAAGAACAAGAACATTGAATGATTGCTTGGTCACATATCTTGCAAGTTTCATGCTTCCAAGCCGTGCAGAATCACAAAGTTGATTTTTATGTATTGTTTGGCATTTGCTCTATTATTTGAGATGATGTCACTACGATGGACAATTTGTGAACCTGTATGCTTTACATTGAGACATTGAACTATTTTTTTTTCTGAATCATGTATTGAGTGCTCGTGCGTGTTTGTTAGAAAAATGGCTGCTGAATGGAGCGATGAGAATACTAGGATTTTGACCGAACTATTTGTGCAACAAGTTCGTGCTGGCAATCGGCCAAACACGCACTTGACATCTTCGGCATTTGAGGATATAGCAAAGGACTTCAAAACCAGGACTGCTTTGGAGTATACAAAGCTGCAGTTGAAAAACAAATGGGATAAGTTGAAGTCAGAGTATGCCCTTTGGAAGAAATTAAAGCTGAAGGAGACGGGTGGAGGGTGGGATCATGAGAGAAACACTATCAAGCAGGATGCTGAGTGGTGGAAGAAGGCCAAAAAAGTAAGTTCACATATTTGTAGTTTTTTATGAAAGAAATACAGTGTGATTTGAGAAGTGTAATTAACTATTGAGTACTTGCTCTTTTCAGGACTTACCTGGTTGTGGCAAGTTTCAAAAGCATGGCATTCGCAACGAGGACAACTTGATCTTCATGTTTGAAGATATTACAAGTGATGGCACGGATCATTGGAATCCTTTATCAGGAAGCATGCCCCAGTCCAGCATTCCAGCAGAATTAGGTTTCAATGTTGATGACATACAAGATGTTGATGAATTGGATGAGGGCCAAGATGAGTCTTTTGCTACTGCAACGGGGAAGAGAATAGGCAGATGGGTGGATGAAAAAAAATAAGAAGCCCAAGACAGCCCAAGTTATGCAAGAACAGATAACAAAACTTGGAGTGATAGCTGAGAGGTCTCAATCCTCATTTGAATCATTTATGAAGGCTGATGACTCTTTGTCAGTCAAATCTGTCATGGATCTTGTGGTTGATTGTGGTGCATTAGTAGGTACTGATGAGTATTTCATTGCTACTGAGCTTTTTGTGAAGCGAGAGCAACGGGAGATGTTCCTCCACATGGCTGAAGGTCCAGCTCGATTTGATTGGCTTCGTAGGAAGTACAACGTCAAGTATGGGCGTTAGATGTTATTCCAATTTATGATTTGATTGTTAGAGAGTTTCTTTGTTGTAAGACTATGTTATTTATGTGTGGTTTGTTGTTCCTTTAGACAATTTGAGTTGTAATGACAATTATTTATCTATCCATGAGTTGTATCTTCCCTTTCCACCTTTATTGCTGTGTGATTTTCTCATGTTTCTTCCTTTTGCACCTTTATTGTTATATGTGCAGATGTCATCTGATAGTACAAGTGATGATAGTAGCTATGAAACAAGAAGGAAGAGAATATGCTACCATGTACAATCCATGGGAAATATTTATGCGGCTGCAGGAACAATTGTTGGAAAATATTGCGAAAGCTACGTGATTAAGGCAGACCCAAGGACATGTATCCTCAGTGGGTTTGGATGGCTACAAGAGACAGTGTCAACACCCGGAGAGACGTACACAATGTTGCGGATGAATACACGGCTCTTCTTCCATCTTCATGACTTGTTGGTCAAGAGGTATGGCCTGAAAGCATCGTGCTTTGTTTCCAGTTACGAGGCTCTTGCAATATTCTTGTGGACTTTAGGTGGATGTGAATCCAATAGGAGATCACAAAACCGTTTCAAGCATGCGGCAGATACTATCCATCGTAAGTTCCATGAGGTTCTTGTTTCTGTGGTTAAAATGGCAGCAGATTATCTTAAACCTAAGGATGCAAACTTTCACACTTTGCATCCAAGGATTAGAAATGATAGAAGGGCTTATCCACATCTTAAAGATTGCATTGGTGCATTAGATGGGACCCATATTAGAGCGTCAATTCCTGAAGATAAGAAGGTGAGATACATTGGAAGGTCAGGTTCAACAACTCAAAATGTCTTAGCGATATGTGATTTCGACATGCACTTCATGTATGCTACAATTGGTCAACCTGGTTCTATGCATGATACAAGTGTGTTGTATTTTGCTATGTCAGCTGACAAAGAAACATTTCCCCATCCTCCAAAGGGTAAGTTGTACTTGTAATAATTTCTGATTTTGTCATGCATTTCACATGTGTTACCATAATAACTCTACAAAGCAGTCTTTTTATGTGTTTTAGACAAGTATTATCTTGTGGACGCTGGCTATCCTAACCGACCTGGTTATCTAGCACCATACAAAGGAGAGAGATACCATGTTCCTGATTTCCATAGAGGTGCAGCCCCAAGAACTCCAAAGGAAAAATTCAACAAAATTCACTCCTCCAAGCGCAACGTGATAGAGCGAGCATTTGGCGTTCTAAAATTGAAGTGGCAAATTTTGCACAAAATGCCAAATTATTCCATTGAAACCCAGAAGATGATTGTGGCTGCTTGTATGACACTACACAACTATATTCGCATTCATGACAAAGGTGATGTTCACTTTGTTCGTGTCGATAGAGATCCAAATTATGTGCCAACTATCCCATCGAGGTATCAACGCTACGCCATCTCTCCTAATGCTTCAGATGTGATTACTTCGGAGGCAAGTGATTTCAATATGGATAGGATACGTGATGAGCTAGCAACAGCTATTGCTCTTGGTTGGTAATTTGTGGGCATCAAAGTTTTCTTTTGTGGGCTTCAAATATATTCATTCAAGTTGGTTAAATGTTTTTGTAATGCCGAAGATCTGTGTACTGAAGGCTGGAGATGTTCTTTTCGTCAGCTCTTTCAAAGCCTTTTTTGTGTGCATGGCAACATAGAAATAGTCAAAGCCAAGTTAATATTATAGTGCATTTGCGAGTGACTTTTGTTCTGCAATTGCAACTGATTTTTGCTCTGCAAACTCATTGCAAGTTGAAGTCTTATTTTGGTTTTGCAAACTCATGCAACTACTGTAATATATTTGAATATGTGAGATGTTTCAAAATTTGACATATGTTGCGGTTGTGTGAAAACATAAATCTGTGAGATGTTTGCATCTGTGCGTTTGTTGATTGTTCTATATTTCGATCTGTGAGAAATTTGAATATAAGCGGTATTTATTTCACCATGGACAATATTTCAATGTGTGTGAAAATTGGATTAGTTACAAATATCATGTTGCACTAGTTCTGAAATCAACCAGGGGTACTAGCTGTCTTTTCCACGTAAAACAAAAAAAATGAAGAATCGTGTACATTGGAGTAGAGTTGGCAGCCGAACAAACTTCAAACTCTGGAGTTGGACCGTGGAGTGGAGGAGTGTGGACTGTGGAGTTGAGTTGAGGATTTTGGGGAGTGGAGGGCTACCGAACAGACCCTAAGGCGGCCTCCAGCGAGGCTTGCAGCGCACCCGGCCACCGCCGTCGAACGGGTTCACCAGTGGTCCAACACCACCAACATTTGTATCTTTTCCCCTAGAAATATTGGGTTTTCTCTCTCTCACTATTGTCAAATCAGATTTGTCCTCTCCCACCCATGCAAACCCTACCAAGAAAAATATGTGACAGATGTGTAGCCATTCTAGTTTGTTTATTATCAAATCAGATGATGTATTTAGCCATATTATGTGTAAAAGGTACTTTTACTCGAAATGTTTGCAAAATTTCTTCAGGTAGAACTTTGCAGAAAATCTTGGCTCTGGGCAAGAACATCAGTGTATATCCATAAACAAATCTTGTTTGTTTGTGAGATAGAGAAAAAAATGACTATTTGTGTTCGAACTAAATATCTCAAACCTGTGGTTGATCTATCACTCTACCTACATTGTATATTTTTCTAAGAGTTATGTTGTCATCGTAGAAACAATACTAGAGAGGGAGTGTCGACAGCTTGATGGTTAAGTCACATTAGTATTAGGTCGTGTACGACAGTCTTATTAGAAGGTCGTCGTATACTTGAAACTATGAGAGATATCGATGTTATTTGAATAGATTCGATCGTCTCGTGAAGCACGACCTAGTCCTATATGAAGGGAGCGCCTCGTGCAAGACTCGGCACTCAATTTAGGCCATCGTGGGCTTTCCTATGTCCCTACTAGAGCTCCCTGTTGAGGACTTGGAGCTCTAGATCGAGACCTGATTAGCGACTTGGATCGTCGAGGACTCTCCTTGATCGCCGTTAGAGCGGGAGTTGCTGCAAGAGCGTGGCCAATTTCCTCTTGAATGACGGAAAGAGAATCAAGGTTTTGATAAATTCAGCTACAATTCAGCAGCAGGTGTGAATGTGATCCCGTATTTAATTCTCAACGTTCTGTGGTTTTGTAGAACATATAAAGTTACCGCAGTAACCTGTAACTTGGCTACTTTAGACTGATGTTTCTTTTTTGCGGGGAATTTAGACTGATGTTAAAATGCCTAAGTTCATAATTTTAGCTGCCTACTTGGTCAGCAGATTCACAGGCTAGTTTAAATGATGAAATAAGAGTCTGAAGGGGAAAGAACAAAGAAGAAAGCATGTAAAACCACTTTGAGCAAGAAACAAGTTTCAAAAAGTAGCATAAATTTCAGAGATAATTGATCATGTGCCTCTCCAAAACAGTCGCACTTTTATGCTGTATAAGCGTGCAAAGAAACAAATGGATTCTTCAATTTCTTCCTGCAGAAGTATCAACACCCACAGGATTCTGCATAAACCCATCCAATTCCTGACGAACAGAGCAACGAATGAAATCAGAGTATCAGACGTCCAACAGCATGGTTTCCCAATCAGGTGATGCACTGTTTGGATCATGGTTAGCAACCAACAGTGCCAGGCCGCTGTGGTTCGGAAGAAGAAATTCTTCAACAACAAAAGAAGAACAATGGTACTAATTTCACTGTCTACTGTAGAACAGTAACAAAAGCAAAGCGAGGGGACTGTCAAAAGAAATACTTTATGCTGCAAATACAAACAGACTAATTTTTTCTCTTCCTGCAAAAAAATTGCATCTTCTCCTTCCAACAGATCGATCAAAATCCATGCAGCTCATGTAATCTAAACCCATCCGAATCCCGGATCAAGAAAGGACAGATCGAGTCTGCGTGATGTTTCAGACTTTCATACCATACCCATCCATCCATGGAAATTGGAATCGCCATTGCCGCTGCTGCTACAATGCCATCGAGCACAATGGCATGAAGTGATCCATGCGAGAGAGGGAGAGAGAGAGAGAGAGAGAGAGGCTATGGATCTGAGCAAGAAAGGAGCGGCGGCGTGCGTCAGTTGCTGGCGTTGGGCCCGTAGCAGGCGCCGAGGACGGGGTTCCAGAGCCACTGCACCAGGAACCGCCGGCCGTTGACGCCGTTGACGTTGTAGGTGCTGCCGTCGGCAGCGCGAGACACGTTCCCGACGAACCCGCCGGCCCCGCCGCCGTCGCCGTACACGCCGAGGCAGAGGTCCGCGATCTCCGTGGGCGCCGTCGGGGTGTCCCCGGCGTACCACGCGTTCACCAGCGGGTTGGTGGTCAGCTCCGCCAGCTCGTGCCCAAGCACGATCACCATCCCGTCCACCCCGGCGTCCCCGTTCGGCGGCCGCAGCACCACCTGCCCGTCGCCGGCGCCCGCGCCCGCGCCGGAGCCGTACTCCGGCGCGGCGAACGGATACGCGCACCTCCCCGGGCACTGCGCGGCGCTGTTTCCGACCCACGCGTACGGCACGGTGACCCCGACGACGGACGCGAAGGTAAAGTAGTGGAAGCCGCACATGGCGCGGCAGAACTCCTCCACCCGCACGTCCGGCGAGGAGAGCACCAGGTAGACGCCGTCGTAGGGGTCGAGCGGCAGCGGGTCTGGGTACGCGACCACGGCGGAGCGGATGACGGACTGAACGTCGATCCGCCGCAGGGAGGCGCCGTGGGAGTACCCGGCATCGGAGTGCTCCCCGGCGACGGCGAAGGTGGCGGTGACGTTGGCGCCCGTCTGGTCCGTGTACAGGCGCGGCGTGCGCGCCCACCAGTCGGAGACGGCGGGGAACGGCGCCGGCGCGGAGAGGGAGGCGAGGAAGTCCCGGAGCACGGCCTGAGCGGGGGCCTCCCACCGGCCGTACCAGATGAGGTAGAGGTTTGTGGGGGACGACGACACGACGGGGCCCATGTGGTACTGCATGTTCACCAGCTGGTTCCCGTCCACCAGGTAGTCCGGCCCGTACACCGGCGCGCATCGCACGCCGAGGATGGAGGCGGCGGCGAGGGGGAGGAGGAGGAGGAGCAGCCTCCCCATTTTTGGGGATGAGTGAGAGTTAAGTGGCGGAGCTAGAGTGACAAAGGGGAAGAGGGGTTTTGGTGGTTTTTGAGTTCAAAGTCGGGAGTAAAAAAATGATGCAGGTGCTTTTACGCCGTGGAAGGGGAGCTGACACGTGGGCCCTACGGTGTCTGCACAACAGAATAGAAAGTTCAGGGAGACATATGATTTTTTTTTATATTTTTCTTCAAGAAACTTAAGAAGAAATTGAGTTTTAATTTCGGTTGGACCTATTTTTGAGAGAACAGGTCCAAGCCCAGATCTATCCACATGCAGATTATTGTGGAATGAATTGAACAATGTGATTGGGACAGAGTTTGGACGCAAAGAATTGAGATTCACTTGTATTAATTCATTGATGCCATTACATATTTATACAAGCCAAAGGGATGTCAGTTGCTAGGAGAAGGGATGCGACCCTTTGGAACGTCGTTTGCAACTGCTAATGGCATCAATGAATCAATACAAGTGAATCTCAATTCTTTGCGTCCAAACTCTGTCCCAATCACATTGTTCAATTCATTCCACAATACGTCATCAGCACTTAGTTTCTACCGAGAGCACTTCGGCCAACCAAGAAGCAATCAAGAACACGAAGAAGAAGAAGAATTTTGAAGATAATCCAATGGAAGAGGAAATGTGTTTAGTGGATAGTTGCACCACTAACACAATCTTAAGGGAAATGAAATACTTCCAAACTCTCAAGAAGAGTAAAGGAAACATTATGACTATCGCTGGTCGCGATGCTATGATCATTGGCTCTGGTCAAGCCACCATCATTCTCCCTATGGGTATGAAAATTAAAATAGAGGATGCACTCTTGTATCCCGATTCAACTCGTACCCTACTCAGTTTCAAAGATATCCGCAAAAATGGTTTCCATGTTGAAACTTGTGATGAGAGCAATGGCGAAAGTCTCCTCATCACTAAAAATGACGGATATGAGAAACAAATACTTGAGAAAATTCATTCCCTCAAAACCGGATTGTACTACACATACATTAAACCAATTGAACATGTTGCGTATAAAATAATTTTTCAAAATCTTGACAAGTTCAAGGTATGGCATGATCGCCTTGGTCATCCTGGCCTAGGGATGATGACAAAAATTATTGAAAATTCTGTTGGTCATGATTTAAGACTTGCAAAATTCCCTAAATCCTCAGATTTTGTATGCACCGCATGTGCTACAGGGAAATTAATCTTAAGACCCTCTTATCTTAAGATACGAAATGAACCACTTAACTTCCTTGAACGCATTCAAGGAGATATATGTGGTCCAATTCAGCCATTATCTGGACCATTTAGATATTTTATGGTTCTAATCGACGCATCTACAAGATGGTCGCATGTGTGCCTATTGTCCACAAGGAACCATGCATTTGCCAAAATAATTGCTCAAATTATCAAATTGAGAGCAAATTATCCTGAAAACAGGATAAAAACCATTCGAATGGATAATGCCGCAGAATTCACTTCTCGTGCATTTAATGATTATTGCCTAACATTAGGCATAACTCTAGAGCATTCTGTACCTTATGTACACACTCAAAATGGTTTGGCTGAATCTCTTATTAAAAGAGTCAAATTAATTGCTCGACCACTCTTACAGAATTCAAACCTACCAACCTCTTGTTGGGGACATGCGGTCTTACACGCCGCAGAATTAATTCAAATTCATCCAACTGCTTATCATACGGCTTCCCCGTTGCAGTTAGTACGTGGAAATCAACCAAGCATTTCCCATCTGCGTCAATTCAGTTGCGCTGTATACGTGTCGATATCACCACCGCAGCGTACACAAATGGGCCCTCACAGAAAATTGGCGATCTATGTGGGGTACAATTCTCCATCAATAATTAAGTACCTCGAGCCCCTAACAGGGGATTTATTTACAGCCCGGTACGCTGATTGTATCTTCGACGAAGATAATTTCCCGGCATTAGGGGGAGATAAAGACAAGTACCACAAAGAATGCCGAGAAATAGATTGGAATGTCACCGGCATCCAATCATTAGACCCACGTACTAAAGAATCTGAATCTGAAGTTCAGAGAATAATAAATTTGCAACTCATTGCAAATAACCTGCCAGATGCATTTACTGATCATAAAGGTGTGACAAAATCACACATTCCGACGGTTAATGTGCCAGAAAGAGTGGAGGTACCTAATAAAACCACTCAACTCTCCAATGAGAGCAAAAGGGGGAGAAATTTGGTCACAAAGGATCCAGCTTCTCAAAAGCGTCCGCGGAAAGAGAGGACTCTAAATCCTCAAACAGTAAATGCAAATCAATCTCAAAAGGAGAAACATTTATCGGATGCTCAACATCCACAACCCAGCAAAAATGTGCACATAAATTTAAGTGCTGGGACATCGGAACAACCTAACTCAAATGTTGAGGGAAATCACAATGAGTTAGAAGATGATAATGAAATGTCCATTAATTACATTGATTCAGGAGAATCTTTTAATAGAAAGACTACAGTTGTCGACATTTACTTCTCCTCGAAAATTGTTAAGAACCTTCAATGGGATCCAGAACCTAAGTCCATGGCGGAGTGCCTCAAATGCTCAGACTGGCCCAAATGGAAGGAAGCAATTGAGGCAGAATTGCGCTCGCTCAAGAAAAGAGAGGTATTTACTTCAGTAATACCAACTCCTCGAAATGTCTTCCCTGTGGGAGCAAAATGGGTTTTCGTTCGAAAGAGAAATGAAAACAATGAGGTTGTGAGATACAAAGCGAGACTTGTAGCACAAAGGTTCACGCAGAGACCCGGCATCGATTATGATGAAACCTACTCTCTTGTTATGAATGGCATAACGTTCCGATATTTAATATCTTTGGCAGTACAGATAAAATTATCTATGCAGTTAATGGACGTTGTGACCGCATACTTATATGGGTCACTTGATTCGGATATTTACATGAAAGTCCCTGATGGGCTTAAAATCCCGAATCCAAATATAAATCGCAACATGTATTGTGTAAAGTTACAAAAGTCACTTTATGGCTTAAAACAATCGGAAAGAATGTGGTACTCTATGCATACAAAATCCTCGAAGGCTAGACCAATAACTTTTTTTAGGTTACCCACTTGTTGTATACGTCTAATGTATCTTTTTGGAGAGCAGCATTGTCTATTCATTAAAAAATATTTATAAATGATTTTTTAAGCAATCAGAAGATAATAGTCTCTCCGTTCAGAAATATAAAGCGTATTTTGATTAGTTAAGACAAGACTTTGATCAATAATTGTTCTATCAATATACGTTTTATGTGATACAAAATCAAAATCATAAGTAAGTATTTTTAAATATGAACCAATAATATCAATTTCGTGTTACATAAATCACATATTAATAGAGTAACTCTTGGTCAAAATCTTATCTTAACCAATTAAAATATGCCTTACATTTCTTGATGGACGGAGTAATAAAATCATTTTATATACACCGGCCGATGGACAAACTAATCGTTGCTTCTTCCACTCACAGTGCTGCTTCGCTTCTCTACTACTCGTCCTCATGCGGCGTCCTTCTCCTCTCTCTCCTCCTTCTCTCTCTCTCTCTTCACAAGCTCCACAAACCTCCCACCCTGCGCTCACTGCCACTAGGCTCCACATCACTACCGCCATCAATGGTTCCTCTGTTTTCCTCTACTACTTCTAATGGTGCTGCACCGTCGGAGCTCATGATGGTCAATTGTCACCCCGCCGAGCTCGAGGAGGATGGCGTGGTGCAAAAGATGGGCTCAGACTGCTTGGATCTTGCGATTGTGGGTTATTAGCCGGCTGGATTCACTGCCACCGAGCCCGAAGGCGGCGAGGCCAGTAGTCTCGATGTTGATGACGAGAAGGTAGTGATTTTAAAATTTTTGATGTTGTATAGTTTTTTTTATGTTAGTGATTTATTGTTGCATATACATAGATGTTATGTTGCAATGCTCTAAATTTCTAAATGTGTAGCTTAGTGTGCATGTTGTATTTGTGTTTTGGTGTCGTTACATAAGTTAATATTTTATATTACATGTGTTAATCATTTATGTTCCACGAAATGTTACATTGAATAGTGATTTATCGTATACATTCATTTAAAATATTGCAGATGTCACAAGCATTTTCTTGCACGTTTTTATTGAATCGTGTGGAGAATGTTGTAACCATGTTGCATACGTAACAATTGTTGCATGTGAAATTTTTTGTTACAATGATCAGACGTTTCAAATCTGTTCATTTAAGTTAGATCCGACGATAAAAAGATGGCTGATCGAGTTCTCTGCCCACTCGACCGAGTTCTCTGCCCACTCGACCGACGCTTAGCACTCGCCTAGTTATAGCCAATAAGGTTGATGATTACAGAGTGGTTAAACTCAGAGCCGAACTAGCTAATGCACCATAGCACGCAGAAATGTTATCGATGGCTACAAAACACACCCGTCGATGAACGAAGGTGACTACGAGAGCCAAAGCGGCCTTATTTAGGGCCTATTTGTTTGGGCTGTGGCTTTTGCTGAAGCAGCTTCTGACTGGCTGTGCTTGTGAAGCTGCTGTGGTGGGGAAGCTATTGTGCTGTAGGAAGCTCGTTTGGTAACGTAGATTCTAGGTGAGCTGTAAGCTAAGGATGTGAGTGAAAATGTCTATAATACCCTTGTGAATAAAAAATCATAAAAAAACCTAAAAAATCAGAAAAAGAAAAAAAAGAAAAAATTAAAAAAAAATAGAAAAATTCAGAAAAAACAGAAAAATTGGAAAAAATCAGAAAAAATCAGAAAAATTAAAAAAAATCAGGAAAAAAAGAAAAATTCATAAAAATTCAGAAAAATTCAGAAAAAATCAGAAAAATTGGAAAAAATCCGAAAAATTCAAACATTCAAAAAAATCAGAAAAAATCAGAATATTATAGTTACAACATTTGAAATTTAAAATTATACATTATAACATTATTAACTAATGGTTCATAAAAGTTGTCAGTGAAATAAAAACATACTACATATATGAATAATAGCTATCCTCCTCTCGCACTTATCAAAGAGGTCGCAATTCTTTCACGCTTGATATTCATGTCACCCTCGTCAAGTGCTCCCGGAGCCGTATCACCCACCAACGGTACGGCACCCTCTTGGACCCCTGGAATATAGTTCTCATCCATATCGCATCGGTCGAACTCTCTATCACGTAACTTCGTGTCTCTAATGTAATTGTGAAGCACCATACAAGCTAAGATAATCTTCTTTTGTGTTTCCATCGTGTAAGACGGAACCGACCTCAAGATGCGCCATTTCATCTTCAAGACATCAAATGATCGTTCAATCACATTTCGAAGCGATGAGTGAGCATGATTGAACACCTCTTTCTTCCCACTCGATTGCCCTCTTCGGCGAAACTCCGGTAGGTGGTATGTTTGCCCTTTATACGGAGCTAGGTATCCCGTAGAGTTGGGATAACCAGAATCAAAGAGGTAGTATTTGCCTACACATAATGCACGAGAAGAACTTTTACGGCCAAATTGGAACAACATAGACATTATGATTGCATAGAAGTTACAAATATTACCATGAGGAGAAAAAGGGAACCTGTGTGCATACTTCTCCATACTGCGATTCAAAATCCGTGTGTCATGGGCAGAACCCGGCCAACCCGCAGCAGCAAATGTGAACCTCATATCGAAGTCACAAATTGCCAACACATTTTGAGATGCATAACCATGTCGTCCCATGTGGTTAACAATTTCTTCTGCCGGCACTTCAACAGGTATGTGTGAGCCATCTATTGCACCAATGGCACCTTTGAAATGAGGCCAAAAACGTGGATCTCGAATTCTAGGATGCACACTTGTGAAACTTGAATCGATAGGTTTTATGTTATCACGACCTAAGTAATACACACAGTGCAACACTTCCATGAACTTTCTATGAATAGTTTCAGTGGACCTCACAAATATAATCTCAACTTGAGGGATAGATTGTGGGGCTACAACCATCCATAGAAACATAGCTAAACTTTCAACTGAGGTCATGTTTCTAGTTGATTGCAGTCTATAATTTGAAACTAGAAGAGTATGCAGCCCCTCAAAAACATCTGGGTTCATTCTAAACATTTTGTAGCAAGATTTTGTACGACCTAGATTCTCCATTACCCATTCATAACCAGTTTGTTGGGGTATCCTCCTAGGTTGCTTGTTCAAATAAGTCTCGCTATAGAGATTACCGAAGTAACCCAGGACGGCAGCTTGATGTCCCATTTGTGCCAACCTCAGAAGATGTTTCCTCCTAGTAGCCTCATCATCACCTCCATTGTCGCCCCCATTCATCTACAAATTGCAATATGGATATAATTTCATCAGCACTTTTGCAAATAAGAAGAAAATAAGAATACGTATCACAATATATTAGTGCAATAGGCTGAAACTAGAAGAGTAGGAAGAAATGAAACAGGAGCATATATTTATGCATGCAAGCACATGTTATCAGAATATATAACAAGTATAAACGAACAGGCCGTAAATGGTAGCAGGAACTACACAGGACTAATAAATGGCAGCAGGAAAGTGAATAGTCCACAAACATACACATTAATCGAGTCCACAAATGGCACAAGTACACACATGAATGTTATTCAATCAGTACCACACACATAAATGTAAATAGTCCACAAACGGCAGAAATCAAATATTGCACACATCGAACACAACTAAATGATTATTCCTGCAAATAGTCCACAAGTGCCATCTACTTGTTGGTGTCATCATGTGCCCTTTGCAGCCAATCAAGCCTCCCTTCTTTTGTTTCAGTTAGAGAAAACAACTCTCTGTACTCGGGATTCATAGCAAGCTTGCTGGCCGTGTAAAAGAGTGGAGTTCCTTCCATTGCTCCGCATTCACGAATGAGCACAAGTACTTCCTTCAGACTCGGGGTTGTGCTAGGAGGGACCTTGTTGCAAGAAGACACTTCAGCACTTGAAGCAAACGCATTGCATGCCTTCTTGTACTCCTGTAGAAAGGGGTTCTTGTCTTCCTTCATAGCTGCATCAACCATAGTGGATGAGATCCCGCGCTTTGCCTTTTTTTTGTTTCTTCATAGCGGGCGATGTATTTTCGACATCCTCATCCGACCCATCAAGATTAATTGGAGCATCCTCGACCTTGTCTTCACCCAACTCCTCTCCAGGAATGGCGGATGATTCGCCGGTCACATGTGTCCTCGCAAACATTTCATCCAACAAAGCCAAGTTGGTCGGTGGCCTGTTCCTAAACTTTGCATGGTCTGGGTTGTTCTGAAAAGAATAGCAACAAACAGTTAGTTAGTACACCCAAAGGGTAAATAATAATGAGCTTTAAATAATATGAACATTACCGCAATGTGATTCCTCCACCAAGCATCATCAGCCCCAATGGTTCCCATTTCAGCATCCCACCCAAGCCCAGTTGAAGATTTCAATTCCATCCATCCTGTGTACTCTTTCTTTAACGAGTCCCATCTATTCTTGAACTGTTTCTTCGCATACCTTTTATTTGTTCTCTTGAAGAATTTGAGCTCAAGGTTCTTGTAACCTCTCGCACTCAAGCACCCCCCCCCCGGTCTATTCCCAGCACTCGTCTCATCTTTGCATATGTCACAAAAAAATCCTAGTGTGGTTTGCATCCCAAATTGCCTTCTCCATCTATTTCATTTCAAATTAAAAAAACTCACTAAATCGAATAACAATCAATCAAAACAGGTAGCTATTGATAGATTTAAAATCAGAACATGAAACTTTTACCACTGATAGATTTAATATTAAAATCAGAATAGAAACTTTGTTCTCGAAGAAACTTCCATCTTTTGTGTTTTTCATTTGTACTTGATGTAATCATAACTGTTTTTAAATTGCACCTGTTCCATCTCAGTTAACTTTTATTTGAAATTTTTTGTGCTCAAACTAAGTTAACTTTCTTCAGATTTCATTCCTACTGTGCGTAGCTCTGTGGGCAACAAGAGCAGCAGTAAAACTGGTGTGATTGTTGGAGTTGTAGTTGGTGTTGCAGTGTTTGCATTGGCTGCTCTTGCCGCAATCTTTGTGTGGAGGCAGAAAAGGAGAAAACTATTATTGGAGTTAGAAGGTATTTTATATCCCAGTATCACGTTGTTTATACACAAAAATATGCTAACAAGCTTTGTTGTACCTTGTTATGCAGAGCTGTACACTATAGTTGGAAGACCAAATGTTTTCAATTATAGTGAGCTAAGGTCAGCTACAGAAAATTTTAATGCTAATAACCTACTTGGTGAAGGAGGATCTGGATCAGTTTACAAGGTTTGTTTCTACAGTATATATCTGGATTTGGTAATGTTGGAAGGGTAAGATCACTATGAACTTTAAAACCAATAAAACCCACAATTGTGCTTTGGTCACTGTCCTATTGGCAGAACTACAATAGAGAATATCAAGTTCATATACTATAGACCTTGCTTGCTACTGCATCTGATGCAGTTCATGATCATATATATTCGAGAAAGGGAACACCCGAATCAATTGCAACTTGTAAATGATCAACAAGTATCCTAAAAAGTACTAGATTTTCGCTTGATCCACGGGGGTAAAATGCTTTTTTCTGCCAAATTGCTAGCTAGCTTTGCAAGCGAGTGATACAAAAGTTGAAGATAGGGAAGACGAACCACGGGAGGAGGGTGGTTGGGGGAGGACGAGCCGCACGATTCAGGTGAGGTCGGGGGCATGGCGGTGCATGACTCCGCTCGCCGGCCGGTGGAGGTGAGGCGAGCGGCTGGATCTGGTCTTCGGCGGCACTCTGTCGTTTCTCCGGTGGAGGGAGGTCGGGGACGGTGAGGGTGCAGCTTCGCGGAGAGGCCGGGGGGTGGCGGAGAGGCGAGCCGGTGGATTTGGTGTTCCGCGGCACTCCGTGGTTTCTCAGGTGGAGGGAGGTCGGGGACGGCGACGGCAGCTTGGTGGAGAGGCCGGTGCTTGGCGGAAAGGCTGGCGGGTGCCGGAGAGGCCGGTGGCGGCGGGAGGGAAACCCTAGTCGTCTGTCGAGCGCTCCATCGAGTCCGAGCTGGGGAGAATGCGGGTGTTCGAAATGGTGGAAACCGGGCTCTCCGAGGATATATACCCGATGGCATTTTGTTGTAAATATGCACCAACTTTAGGGGTACTGTCATAACGGGCTCCGCAAAAGCCAATCAAGCCCGCGGGAAGCACCTCTCGGGTTGCTTCGGCTCCATAGCGCATTGCCCGCTTCGGCTTCGTAGCAAGCCTGTGTTGGAAGCCAGCTCTTTGTTTAGGCTTTGGCTTTTGAGCATCAGAAGCCAACCAAAAAGCCTAAACAAACACGCGCTTAAAGTTGATAGGACTGGATACGTCCTCACAAACAAAAACTAACTGCTCAGATTTTAGCTTGATTGCTTTCTACAAACAGCTAAACAGCAATCCTACTAAGGTTAATTAATGTCCTCCTACACCAAGAAAGCCATATCCCGTGGAGACAAACTATCATTTCTGAAAATTTGGGCGATCTGATTTAAGCAACAAACAACTCAAAAGCCTTTCACGAGGTGTTTGGTTTGAAACACCTCAATGAAACCATCCGATTCTACTTCTAAAACTAAATTGCTTTAAGCAATAGGTTAGCTAGGTTGATCCAACAAACACTTCTCCCTTCGTAGGCAGAAGGCTAGTCGGAAATAAAAGGGTTTAGTCGTTTCACGGAAATTCATGGAATGATCACATGATGCGCCAACTCATTCGACAAGGTGGTCCTCCAAAATAAATAAAAATTCAATTAATGTCCTCGAAATGCTTTCAGAGGTACGAGTATGGGTTTGTTAGTATAAGGACAGTCCCAATGCTCCACCATGTACTATATCTAAATCATGCCACCTAAGCAAAAATCTGATGTGGCACCCTATTTAATGAGGAAAGAGAGAGTAACCATATCTTAATCTAGATATGGATCTTAACACCAAATCCAAGACATCTCATGATTTTTCTCTCACAAAACACATTAAATGAGAGTTCTTTTAGATACAACACTAAGATACAACCCATTGAGCAGGTTGTATCTAATGCAATAAGATACAACCTAAGATACAATACATTGGGAGTGCCCTAAGTAGGTGTTTAAAAAAAGGATATTTTATTCTTTTAAAAGTTGAATCATAAGAAAAGCAAAGAGGTCCTTAAATTCCTAGCAAGAAAGCAAAGAGGTCCTTAAATTCCTTTGTGACATGCAGCATACCTCAATCCATAGAAATTTAGCCCACCATTCATATAGACAAAAAAATACTAAATCTAAAAAAAATTGAGAAATGACCATCCACATGTATAGACAAAGAAAATACTAAATCTAAGAAAAAATGACCATACATACCCCTGTTACATACTAACATAATACAACCATTTAAGCATTTTCAAATTATTTTGATAGAGATAAAGAGTGAAAACAACAAAATAACTAGACTCTCGATTTTCTCAATGAATAGTCATCTTAAAACATAGTATCCCGAGATTTAGAACAAATATAGTGAAACTGAGAGAATAATGCATCTTTCATTCTTCGAATCATGTGAGGCAACGGATTTTCTCAAAACAATACTCCATCCTGTCACAATATAGATCATTTTAGAATCTATAAAGTTTAATACTCCCTCCGTCCACAAATGTAAGGCGTGTACAGAATTTAAGATTTAACTTTGACCAACAATTAAACCAATAATATTATATTATATAACATAAAAGTGATATCATTTAAAAATATATTTGAATATAAATCCAATAGTACCACTTTTGTGTCATATAGTTTAATATTATTAGTTTAACTGCTGGTCAAAGTTGAATCTAAAATTCCATGCATACCTTACATTTGTGGACGGAGGGAGTATTTTGAGATTTGACTATCAATATGGAAAAAATTACCAACATCTACGACACTAAAATAATATTACTAGATTTATTTCATAATAAAGTATATATTTAGTTTTATTTAAGTCAATATATTTTTACAGAAATTGACAATTAAAATATCTATGACACGGAGCTAGTACTCTGTTCAAGGTTTCGCATGGACCGTCAACGGGTGCACGCAGCTCAAAGCTGCAGTTCTGGAACCAGTGAGGATGCATGAGTCATCATGGCAGTCACTTGCTTTGGACACAATCTATGTACTAGCACTGTACGTTGGAGTGATAACCAGACGCGGTTATGTGACAGTCGCAGTAATAACCAGACGGGTGCATGAGAAGAGCAGAGCAAAGAGGGAGTAACAAATGTGGCGGCATCTCTCTCTAGGAGCAGCATGTGAGACCTGCGGTTTTAAAACCTTAATCTGCATCGTTCTATACACCTCTACTGCACCGTCAATCTTTATTTTCATTTCTGAACTTCTCTGTTCCGGTTTCCAATGTCTCTATGGATGTACGTATAAACTCGTCACTGCAGTTGCTTGCAGCACCGTGCACGAGATCGACAGTGCGTGCATCGCTTTCTGAAGCGAAAGAGTGAAGCGGAAGTGATCAGAGAATGGCTTGGATGGAGGAAAGATGATACAATGCTGTGAAATAGATTATACAGATGGCATGGCGCCATAGGATTCTGGTATGACCTATGGTTGCTAACATAATAACATATGGATCATGGCAGATGCATGCGCGTGGATATATAGAATCATAGGGAGGATCAAGACCGTACATGTGACAGACGGCTCTAGTTTATGCCTAGATCTCGCGGAGCGGAGTCCGGCGAGATCAGAAGCATCGACGGCGAGCACGGCAACCGCAGTGGCCAGTTTATTAGGTCAACAGCGGGAGGAGGCAGCAACGCCAGCTGTTCCCAGGGATGCAGTGTTGTTCATTCCCTACGTATGTCCTTGAGCAGTCAGATATGCTCCTTCCTGAGATCAACCTTGACCTGCTGCACGGCAGCTGCTATTTAGGCACTAGGAACAAAAATAGGGCCAGTTCTTTTCGGTTTCAGCTTCTCCAGAAACCAGTTTTAGCTTCTCTACGTATAGAAGCTGTGGTGGGGAGAAGCTCTCAGAAATTACGATCCAGTTCTTTTCGGCTTCTGTGAGCTGAGCTTATTTTCTGAGTAGTTGGATGAAAAGTCTATAATGCCCATGGACTGAAATTTCGTGCTAATTAACTGATACTATGTAATTTATTACAATAAAGACATGATTTAAAGTTTGATTCTCAACAAAAAAGGATTAATTAAAAGCACTGGGGCGGAGAGCACGGAGAAGGAAAAGTTAATTATTACATTGATCCCAAGCCTAACATTTCTCTCCCCTGCTATCTTCTCCTTCCCCACCGAATTATCCAGTGCATGCCGCCGCGTCCGCCTCCCTTGGTAGCTCCGGTGAGCCGCCGGCCGTGGCTCCCCTCCGCTCTCCCGTGTCGCCGGCGGCCGGATCCCGAAGCCCCCTTGCTCGCCCCACTGCCGCGAGGCTTTCCCCAACCACGCCGGCCACCCCGGCTCCCCTCTGCTCCCTGCCACCGCCGCGAGCAGCCGCCGTGCACCGGAGGAGCTCCGCGCCGCCCTCTGCCTCCGCACGTCCTCCCCGGCGTTGCCGCTGGCCTCGCCGGCCTCCCCTCCCCGTGCCTCCCATCTTCCTCCACCGCACGTCGCCAGGGGCCTCCATGCCGCCGCCTCCCCCGCTCCGCTCCTTCCCGAGCCAGGGGCGGGGAGGAGCTTCCGGTGGTGATGGGAAGCAGGGGAGGTCCTGCCGGCGTCGGAGATGAGGAGGTGGGGGCGTCGGGTGCGGCCGGGTGCTGCTGAAGCGGGCCGGCGCAGCGGGATGAAGCGGCGAGGTCGAGCAGGCGGCGTCGGGCGACCGGGGAGGCGTCGGGCGACCGGGGCGGCATCGGGCGACCGGGGAGGCGTCGGCCGGCGTGGCAGAGCATGGCGGGTCGACCGGGCCGGCGTCGGGCGAGCGGAGCGGCGTCGGGTGAGCGAGGCGGCGGGGCCTCGAGCGGGGACGGCGGCGGGGCCTCCAGCGGGTACAGCGGCGGGTGGAAGAGGAGGCCGGAGCGGCGGGCAAACGCGGCGAGGCCGGCGGCGGGGCCTGGCTCCAAGCGGCGGCGGCGAGGAACCCTAACGCGTTGCTGCGGGAGACCGGGGATGAGAGCTCACGGGTGCCATTTGAGAGCAGTACACAGTGGCATTTGCACGTAATAACGGTTCGGTCTGGGGCTATTTTGGGAAATCGTCATTTTCACTTAAGGAACAATCTCGGGAAGCTGCTCAACCGGAGCTTATTTCCAATACACATGAATCTGAGGTAGCTGCAAAAATAATCTACACATAAATTTTGAGTTCTTTTCAGATTGAGTTTAATTTCACCTAAAAGCTGTTGTACAATCTAAAAAGAACTGGCCCATAGTAATGGTTCTACTGACACTAGGAACAAAAATCCAGCCCCCACCAACTAACCTCCCATACAGAGCAAGTCATCTCTAATGAAGACCACTCAGGTCCATTACATTACCAGGCTAACTGAGATAATGAGGTGACCAGGATAGTTGAAAAGTTAGGCAATGTGTGCGAGAAGGAATTGGTTATATTATGCCACTGGAACAAAGAGACTTAATTGGCTGCAATTTCTGTTGGATAAACGAGTTGTGTAGTGTAGCAGGTTTGCAGCTCACCACCTTCTAAGAAACTGCCAGACAAACGAATCTGTTAAAAAACATATATTACAGTGCACAATGTACATGCTATATGGGGTACACAGGGTGACATAAGGTCGAACTATCCTAGATGTAAGTGCATCTGGCCTAACACGGTTCAGATAAACCTGATGGGAGCAGCAAATATTTAAGGACACAAACAAGCGGAAATGAGTATGTACAGCTGGGCCATGACATGGACTCAAAAATCAGGGAAGGCAAGTTGTCATCCCATATTGGCCAAACCAATTTAGACCAAATTGGTTAAAAGTAGTTTTTACTCCAAGGTCGATCTTTTTTTCACCTTCATTCAGGCGGTCAACAACCTCCTCAGCGGCAAACAAGGTCGGTTATGGTGACCGTTGTGTTTAGGGTGTTCGCAGTGGCATTCCTCCTCTTGTTATAGGCCCTTTTAGTTTTCTTTTTCAAGGTATCAAGAACAGTTGGGGTTGCCAGTTTCTTCTTGCGAGAACGTTTTGACTGACTTTGCATAAGATCCCAGCTCTTCGTACTAAGAGAAATGGGCAATGTATCATCAGTGAAATCCTCATTCACAGGATTGTATGCAAAATTGGCAGCTGAAACATGACTGTCAACCCTTTGATCTCTTAGTGATTTCTCATAAGAAATCACTTTATCCTTGATCTCCCTCATGATTGACAAAGCATACTCTTTTGATTCTGAGTTTACAGAACCCAACTCCACAACCTCTGCAAAGTATTGGTGGCCGAGTTTGTAGAGATCATCATAACTTCCCAATTCCTGACTACTTGATGAGACAGGCTGGGACATGGAAACACAAGTTTGTTTACAATCCTTGCACCAGCGATGAATGATGTATTTTGGTGGAATCATCAGTACAAGCTCCTGCCTCAGTACAGTGAGAGCATGTCTGCACAATATACCTTTAGATTGGAACAACCGGCAGAGGCACCATATGTCATCTTCAACATTGTCGTAAGCAACTTTGTAGTCCACCTTCTTTGTTTGACTTACATGCTCTGATACTATGTATGTAACACTATGTATGTAACTCCAGAATCAGTCCTGTCAAGTATATTATAGTTGCAATGAAATGAATGCCCAATTTCATTCAAGAACATCTGAAATATTTCTATTGTGTACAACTTTGCTGCTTGCTCCTCCACAGGCAATCCAGTTATCATCTGTGGCCTCATCTGAGATGATTGTAAATCCTCATTGGATTCCTTCTCTAACTTACTTCTAACAGCTTCCTCATACTGCTCAACAAACATTTTCACAGACGTTCCCGACGTCAACCAGCCATCAAAATAGTCAGTTGCACTATCACTTCTGTCTGACAGACATTCCTGCCCAAAAGGAATCCTTCACATAAACAGGAGCCCACTGCGTCCTGACTTCATATAGTTTGGACAACCATTCATTTCCCTCCAAATGAAACTGCTGCATCATTTCTTGCCACTCTTTGTCAAAATCAGGCATAGTAACTGAATCATAGGCCAATCTGCTGAAAGTAGAAATTATTTCATCCTTATTTTCCATTCCCTCAAACTTTTCAGGAAGCTTATTTAAAATGTGCCAAAGGCAAAAGCGGTGTCGTGCATTGGGGAAAACCTTTTTAACAGCTATTGCAACATCATGACAATAGTTGGTAATTACTGAAGGTGGTGGCGTGACATTCATACATCTTAACCATGTATCGAAAAGCCACACGTAAGCTCCAAGAGATCTACCAGCAAGCAAACCACACCCTAGTAACACTGGCTGAATGTGGTGGTTAGTGCCCACAAATGACACAATCTGTATATCATACTGATCACTGAAGTTTGTGACATTAATAGCAACAACATCACCAAAGTAATTGTAAGAACTACGTGATTTGGCATCAGCCCAAAAGACATTCCTTAGCTGTGCTTGCTCATTCATATCTAAACTGTAAAAGAAACATGGGTTTCGGTCTTGCATGTCGTTGAAAAAACTCAATAAGGCCTCTAAATCCCCTTCAGCAAGCTTCAGTTTCCTATTTCTGTCATTCTTGATCTTGAATTCAATCTGGGCAGATGAAGGTATGCCACTATCACCACCTCTGCTAGAATGTGCAGCAGCTGAGCCGCTCTGTGGTGCCTCAGACATACAAGGTGGATTTAGAGAGAAAGGAGAGTTCTTCAAATGCCTCTTAAATTTAAGCAAGCTAGGATCCAGTGGATTGTTATGTTCCAACTCGAGAACAATAACTTCCCAGCGATTCTGAAAATGAGCATCCTTCACAATCATCTTAGCCTTGCACCCAGTCTTTGTGCCTCGCTTCCTTGCAGGCCTCGTGACACCAGATCTCAGCCTAGATTGCCCTCCCTTAGAGCATCCACAACAGCTTCCCCATCCCCTTCCCCATAGCTAAAATTTGACTAAAGTGCAAAAAAAAGGGCTCCAGCAGCTTCCCCATCTGATTTCCTACCGCATCCCCGTTCTCCATCTCGCCCTCCCGTTCCCCAACTCTAGGGATCGAGCAGAATCCCCAAACTCCTACCGACGGCCGACGGACACCTCCCTCCCGCCACGGTTCGAGCGTCTCCTCTCCGTCGGCCTCCTCCCCTCCGTCACCATCTTCCCGTCTGTCGTTGTCTTCAACCCAGCGAGGCGGAGGCCGAGGTTGGCTCCGAAGCGGAACCCAGTTCCATGGCCAGATCCACTGCGGCGGTCTAGCTGGACAGCAAAGCGGCGGCGGAGTTGGACCCCAGCGAGGCGGAGGCCGAGGTTGGCGACGAAGCAATTGACGAGGTGAAGTCCATCCTCTAATCTTCCCCAACATCGCCGTCATCCCTCTCAACATGCTTCTTGTCCTTCCCCTTGACCAGATCTAGCGGCTCGTCTGGAACCCGCTCGCCGGCGTCGACTGCTCCTCCAGATTCCCCTCACGAGCTTCATCCCCGCTTCGACAGTCTCATCCCCGGAGTCAAGAACTGATCTGGATTCCCCTCCCCGGCCAGGTACTTGCTCCTCTCCGTTTCTCAGTTGATTGCACTGATGCATTTGTGTGGACTGCATGTGGATTGCTGGTTTCCAGCAAACTTGATGTGTTTTGTGAGTGTTCGAAAACGATTTTGTGGGTTAAACCGTGCAAATTAGCTACCGGCCGTGCAAATTAGGAGCCTTTAATTCAACTCCATCCCGCTGAACCCATTCCTTGTTTCGTTTTGTTGGACCAATGGAAGCAATCAGGTTGATTTGTACAAATTAAGCGATCGATGAATTGGTTGTCCGAGAAGAATTTGTTAAGAAATGCTCGATCCGTGTAGCAGGCTTTGATTTATGCTTGTTTTACTTGATTTGTTGCAGCCTTGCGTTGCCACCCTTGAAATGCATATGAACGAAGAGCGGTAACGGAAACCATCAAATGTGTTGTTAGATCTCCTTGTGATACCAAAACCAGAGTGGCAGCCATACACTACATAGAACTGAAAGGCGTCTTCCTCCGAGTTGAACACCATCCCTACTTTGGGCACCAATTCCGAATCTATATCAACTGGCTTAAAGACATCTACGTTACGCGGATACGGCCAAAATTTATCGTACCGGTATTAGATACCGTATCGGATACCGATACATATCGGATACTTTTGGATACGGTATCCGAGAAGTATCGAAAATTTCCTAATTTTAAAATAAAGAAAATAAATCCTGATACGCTACCGATACGTCTCGATACGGTCTGGATACGTCAAACCCTAAATTACCTTACCCGTGAGGCTCTCTGATTTGGGATTCGCTGCCTCCAAATCCCTTCACACGGGAGATCTGGAGCCGCCGCTCCCTTCCGCCGCCGCGCTTCCCGCCCCTGCTCCCGCCGCCGTCGCCGGCCGCCGCTCCCCGCCCCTGCTCCGGTGCTCCCCGCCCCTGCTCCCGCCGCGGCAGCCGCTCCTCGCCCCTGCAGTCGCCGTCGCCCCTGCAGTCGCCGCCGCCGCCGCCGCTCCCTCTTCTGCTCCCACCGCCGGGCGCCGGCGGCTCGGCTCGGCTCCCCTCCCCTGCTCCTGTTGGCTGCTGCAGGCCTGCAGCCGTCGCTGCCCACCCGGCCGCCCCTGGCCCCTGCAAGGCTGCAAGGCTGCAAGCGCCGGCTCGCCGCCGCGGCGCCGCTCCCCTCCGGCCCTCCCGGCTTCACTTGCTCAGTTGCTCCCGGCCTCCCGCTGCAGCTCGTCGCCAGCTCCCCTCCCGGCCTCTCGCTGCAGCCTGCTGTGCTCCTCCCCTTCCCGGCCTCTCGCTGCAGCCTGCAGCCGCCGCTCCCTCTCAACCGCAGGTAAAAACCATTTGCTCCTCCCCATCTTCTAATGCGCTACCAATTAAGCTTTGATTTCCCTGCAAGCAAGACAGATGCATGCTGAAGATTTAAGGACTTCTAATGCCCTACCAGTGGCTTGTTAACCTGGCAGCGCTACCAGTCTCCTTTCCTTACTGTGGTCACATTTTCCTTTCAAGTGTTACTTACTTTTGTCTTTAGACAAGGGATGGAGAGGCAGATAAAGTAGAGAGCATGCAAGTTCATTAAACATGATTTCTCTTTTTCATTTGCATCCTTTAAATAACTTACAATGCTTGCTAGCGACTTTATTTGTTAAGCTTGTATGATGTTAGTGTCAAGGTGGATGCTAGATTGCATGTAAATGACATTATATTCCTGTTTGGATTTTTACCTTTTGTAATTGTTAAACTCAGTTGCATCTTTGTGTGATGATTGTTTATGCTACTTGAATTCTCTGACATAGTGAAGTGCTTATAACTATGTTGAACTTCGAACGTTAACTTTGACCTATTTTCAAGCTATTCCATGATTTGAATGCTTAATGGATGCCAATGCCTTTCATTTATTGCGATTTTTATCCCTATTACATTATGCTGTTATTTATTTGTATCAATGTACTAATTTACTCTCAGTTGTTGGCAGGCATAAGCTGGATGGTTGAAGTATTGGAGATGGAAAAGAGAAGACATCAGCAATTGGGCCAACAACTACATGTCTACATCAATATCTAGGTATTCTAAAATCATCGGTTTTCTCATTTCCTTATAAATATTCATTAATTTCAGTATATTTATTATTTATTATATATATACAAACGTATCGCCGTATCGGTGTTTTTAGAAAAATGCCGTATCGGGGTATCGCCGTATCGGGGTAACTTAGAAAGACATCGCCCTCGGCAACGCTTCTTTCCTTCTCGCCATCTTCTTGGGCATCTTCTTCATTAGATGATTCGGTGCTATAGTCTTCCTCTTCCATTGGTCCCAAATAATCTACTCAGCCTGAAAACAGAGCGACAGTATCATAAACCGTGTATAGATACTGTTAACAAAAGCGTGTGGAAGCACAGATACAGCACATTTGGCTTCATAATCATTTGTAGGAGCAAAGAATGAAATAATATTTATCTCCATTATTGAATATCATGTGCTACCTGATAGTGTATTTGGAAGTACCTATTCTCACTCTCGCAGCTATCTAGTGCCAGAGAAAGCAAGCATCAATTGCAATGTACGATCCAAACAAACAAACAAATTTAACAGTAGTAGACTGTACATGAAGTAGCAGCAGAAGTATATTGGAAATCTCGGGAAACCAAGTTGCTATTAAAACATTCAAATCAAAATCCACAACTAATTGGAAGGATTGAAGTAAGGAAGAAATATATGGATTTGATTGCTGACATCAAAGGGGAAACCAAGCAGAACACGTTAGGGCTTCTATACCACGGAAAGTAAGATGGATCTCCTGCCTTCCGCTCCACTCCACTCCATGCCAGCCCAGTGGAGGCAGGGCCGGCTCTATGTTTTGGAGGGCCCTAGGGCGAAGTCGACGACATGAGCCCTTAAGGCTATATATATGTATGTGTCTATAGGTATATATGCATATATGTGTCTAACTTCACTTGCAAAGTATTAAGAGTTAACTTTCAACCACACAATCTTAGTTTGAGATGTCTAATAATAATTGTTGAGCAATGTCATATTACGACAGAAAGACTAAAAGAATAGCAAAATGGAACTAGTACGCAGGGCCTGCTAGTATGATTACCTCAAATAAGAACTAAATTCGAATGACTCCATCGACATGAATGCTTTAGTGCTTCACAAAAAAGCTTCTTCGGGCGTTTCTTGTTGCAAAGTCATTAAGGACAATATCAAGATCAACGTTGTCCAAGATATTCTTCTCAATACAGCACATAGCCAAGCCATTCAATCTTTCTTGTAACATAGTTGACCTCAAACAATTTTTCAGTAGTTTCAATTTAGAGAAACTTCTTTCAGCTGAGGCTACAGTCATAGGTACAGTTAAGAGGATCCGATAGGCAACAGAGACATTTGGATAGCAATCCACAGCTGTAACAAACTGAAGAATCTCAGGCGCTGACATCAAATCATCTAGCAAAGTTAGTTGCAGCACTTTTAATTCCGAGAAAAAATCATCAAGATCAACATCAGACGAGTTATCATGAGAAAAAGCTTTTGCAAAAGTAGTGCAACATTTCCATAGATTACTATCATCCAAGGACTTCAGATTTTTTGAACTGAATAAGAAACCAAACACCTTTTCAAATATCTTCAGCTGCTCAAATCGACTAGTCAATGAAGCAATTGCAGCGTCACAAATGACTAGAAAGTAAGTAACTCTGAAGGATTCCATAGCTGACAGCTGTATTTCTTCATCTTGATCATTGGTTTCATCAAAATGCTTCTTCCTTTTACTTTGACGTTTTGTAGGAAATTTTGGTTCTATGTCCATATCAGATGCAATGGCTTTTGCAATCTCAATACTAGAATCGAAGCCTTCATTTCTGTACTTCTGAAAATATGAGATGACCCCTTCAATGTGTTTGAGAGTAGCATCGATGCACACAATCTTTTCCTGCAACTTTTTGCTCACCATATTTACAGAAAATAAAATATCATGCCAGACAACCATACTAACTAAAGTTTCAAAATTCTCAAGTGCACTGACCAAAGATTGAGCATCACTTACTGCTGCTGAGTCATCAGTAGAAGCCTCCTCCAATTCCTTCAATGCTGATCTTATTTGGGGAGTTTGGTACCTGATAGGTTGCACACTCTTTATTCGACTCTCCCAACGAGTATTAGACAAAGGTTTGAGAGTAAGTTTTGGAACATTGTCAAGCAAAATCTTCCACCTTTTAGTAGAACGTGAAAACAATACATATATCCGTTGTATAACACCGAAGAATGTAATAGCTTGTTTGCAAGATTTCGCCATATCACAAAGAGTGAGATTCAAACTATGACATGCACATGGCATATATAATGCTTTGGGGTTAATTTCAAGTAAACGCTTCTGAACACCTTGGTGTTTTCCCTTCATATTGGAACCACTGTCATAACCTTGACCTCTCACATCAGCGATATTCAAATCAAGAGAACCCAATGTATCCATCAATACCTTAAAAAGCCCCAATCCTGAGGTGTCATCAACCTGTAAGAACTCTAAGAAAAACTCCTCCACTCTCGGAATGTTACTTGACATATTGACACAACGCACAATTAGAGTCATTTGTTCCTCATGGCTTACATCTGGGGTACAATCCAAGATAATAGAGAAATACTTAGCATCCTTGATGATCCTTAAGATAACCTTTCTCACAGCATCAGCAAGAACTGAAATTAACTCATTCTGAATATTGTGGCCAAGATAATGATGATGAATTTCATTATTTTGAATGCACCTAATGTGTTCTTGCATCACAGGATCAAATTCAGCAATCATTTCAACTATGTCCAAAAAATTATCATTATTATCTTGATACAACTTCTCATTTGATCCTCGAAAGGCCAAATTATGTTTTGCAAGAAACTTCACTGCAGAAACTATTCTTACCAAAACCTGTCTCCAACGCTCCTTTTCCTTTGCAATTTCCCGTTGCATGTCATCATCAATTGTTTGATTTTTGCTTAACCTCAACCTAAGTTCATTCCATGTATTCATGTTTGTTAAATGCTCAACACTGCTCTCATGTTCTTTGAGTCTCCAACTCAGACGCTTCCAGTCCCTCAATCCATCTGATGCTAGCAAAGACTTGCTCTGATTTGATTTGAACAACTTGCAACAAAAACAATAAACTTTATCCACATCTTTAGAGTAAACCAACCACTTTCTATCAACAACTTCACCATTAGTTAACTTTCTAGAATAATAAGCATATGAAAAATGTCTACCAAGGTCATTCTTACGGAACTCCAGATTCGGTTCTCTTACAGGTCCTTTTTCAATTAAAATATCCCTTTTGCTATTGTCAAGAATATCCCATGTTCTGGGATCATAGATAGATAAATGAGAATCTTCTTGTGCATCACCATTTGGATTTTCAGTATCAGTTGAAGGCTGCAAATTTTCCTTCCCCGTTCTGTCCGCATTGACATCAACTTCTGCAATTAAATTTTGCTCCCCTGTAGCATCTTCATTGACCTCAACATCTGCATTTAAATTATGATCATGTTCTTGCCCAGGATCAGGTTCCTGCCCTTGATCTTCATTGACATCAACATTACTTGAAGCTGAAAAGAACTTATTTAGAGCACCCCTTTGTGATTCAATTAACTGATCGTCTCGTTTTCTTTTTTTCCTTTTCTCAGCACCCGACAAATGCTTTTTAGGCAACATTATAATTTATAAGTTTATAACACCTAAAATTGTGAAGGAAAGTAAATACATGGAATTAGAATTTTAGAAATTAGAACCCTAACGCTTCGTGGTATTGGTAAGGAGATGAAAATTGAAGATGATAGACGTACCTGTACGGCTGTACGGTTGTAGGCGCGTGGAGCGAGAGCGAGTCAGCGACGAGCTCGTGCCTCGCGGTTGCGGACGTGACGTGAGGATTGAGGAGCGGCGAGCCGGCGATGCAGGCGATCGGGCGATCGGCGATCGGGCAATGCCGCGCGTCCCCCGTCCGTGCCGCAGTTACGTGGTTACGCCGTGCGTCCCGCGTTCACGACGCGTCCGTCCGATCGCAAATTCGCAATTGCCTCTTCCTGCGGTCGGCGGTCCTGCCTGCCAGAGCTCTTCCTAATTGCTCTAATTGCCCTAATTGCTTAATTAGTAATTGCCTAATTAGGGCTGGCTGCACGCATTGAGCAGCCAGGGCAGCACCAGGCCTGGGCAGCACTAATGCACTATATATATATGCGATCCAGCCATCCTGGGCCCCTCCCAGGCCTGGGCCCTAGGCGGTCGCCCCTCCCGCCTAGGCCCAGAGCCGGCCCTGAGTGGAGGAGGCCCGGGCTGTTTCTTCTACAGCGCCGGCGAACGGAAGGCTTGGCGGCCGCCGGACTCGGGAGTCCGCCAAGGGAAGGGACGGGGGAGGAAGGGGATTCTCTGCATCATCATCTATGTGGAAGTGGAAGACGACGAGCGAGGCGGGCGTCAGCTGTGGCCGCATTCGCGTGGGCCGCGGCTGTAACTGGTGGGCCTCATGTGGGCCCATAAAAGCCCAACTTGTTTTCTAACCCCAAGTCCCGTCCCGTGCCGTCCCCAGTCGGCCAGCGCTGCTGCACCCACGAGCCGGCGGCCACGCACACGCAGGAGCGAGGGGAGCGAGCAGCTGACCTCTAAGGCGACCGCGGGAGGGGACGGGGAGCGCCGCGGCGGCGCTGTCGTACGGCCGACCAAGTTTGCCCCCTCGATCTCAACTTTGTAGCCAGCCTCGAGTCCCCCGGTGACATACGGTTTTGGTGTGTAACTCTTAGTAAATTTTGATTCTCTATGTTTTTGCAGCTAATCTCTCTACGGTTTCTTGATGCTACACTCATTCCATGTCAGTGTGATTGTATCGGTTTAAACGTGGAAATTTTGAACTTATTTTACACTGTTAGTTATGTTGAATGGCAAATCGTGTCGTGCCACGCATTCCAGTTCCGCCACTGTCTTCCTGGTCATCGACTTCGTCGTTATGATTTTCGCTTGAATTCGCCCTCCAAGCGTGATAGGTTGGTTTACTATGCTGGATTGATGCGATGAGGAGAAGCTTGCTCGGGGTGTGCTACTATGGCCGCGGGCTCATGTTGGTTTCTTGCGCGGCCGAAGCTGCCTTGGCTGTAAGAGCACTATCTGGATAAACAATTTCAAGTACAATTGTGCATAATTTATCCTGCTTCTAATTAAGTAGTAGAATTTAATATGCCTACTTGTGCACTCGTTTTAGGCCAATTGTAATGGGTCATGGAGGAGGCGTCGCGTTTTAGCTGGGCGGTATCTTTCTACCACGAGTGCAAGTGCTGGTGGGATTCTGCCATGGGAGTTGCCGTCTCGTGAAACTCTATTGAGGACAATCGACATCGCTCTCAAGGATGGAAATGTCGATGAGGCGCTGCAGGCCTTCAGCAATTACAAAAGCCTGCACGGTCTTCCTGAGCCGCGGGTATTGAATGGAGTCATCGTGTCGCTGACCTACGCATCTCATCGGAGGTGGCTTCAGAGGGCATATGACTTGGTTCTGTCAATTTATAAACGTAATGGAAATCTTCTTGACTCTAGCTCACTGATGAGGCTAGCCCTGGCACTTGCAAGAGATCAGACGCCTGTCCCAGCCTCAACTGTCCTGAGGATCATACTGGAGAGTGGCAAGCTTCCTGATGCTGATATGCTGAGTATGGTGTTTTTGCACATGTTAAAATCACAAATAGGATCCTATCTTGCTGCCGATGTTCTGGCTGAGACCTGCCAGTGTTTCTTGGATCAAATTTCAGATAGACGACAGCTGAAAAAATTGGACCCAATAAAGAACAATGTCACCTTGTTCAATATGGTTTTGGAGTCATGTGTTAACTTCAAATGCATGATCAAGGCCCAGAAAATAATGGAGCTGATGTCACTGGTTGGGGTTGTGGCTGATGTGAATACAATGGTGATCGCTAGCCGTGTTTGTGAAATGGTTGGGCAGCAAGATGAGTTGGTGAACATGAAAAGAAGCATTGATTCTTTCACATCTTTGCCATTCTTTCAGCACTATCAACATTTTTATGACAGTTTATTGAGCTTGCATTTCAAATATAATGACGTGGATGCTGCTGCAAATCTTTTAATTGATCTGCATCGACAACGAAAGTCACGTGTTTTCTTCGGTAATGGTTTGCAGAAACAAGGTATGATACAGATTGGCTCTGGTAACCTAAAATCCGGATATAGAATAATGTTTGACCCCACGAAAGTAGATAAAGGTTTCATCTTGCATACAGAAAGCCAATTCGGTCTTCTTGTTGCTACGGATGGAAATCTTCTTCCTAGTGAAAAGGCTATTGCTAAACTTATTATAGGCTGTGTGAAAGCAAAGAAACTGAGTACATTGTCTAGCTTTTGTATTACATTACATAAGGAAGATCTAAAGGGAATTTCTGATTCAGATGTGATTAATGCATGCATTCAGATGGGATGGCTGCATGCTGCTCACAATATCCTGGATGACCTAGAGTTAGCTGAGATTCCTGTCGGGATTGGTACTTACATGTCTCTTTTGAGAGCATATGAGGAGGAGCATAAACTAGAAGAATTCAATGGGCTTCTTCAACAGATACAGAAAATAGCATTTAACATGGTTGAATTTCATACTAGTCCATCATTTACCATAAAGGATATTGCTGAAATAGTCAAGGATGAGGTGCCCCTCACTGATTCATGTTTCCTTTCCAGTTTGGTTGAAGAAAGTGAACATTATAACCCTGGAGACCATTTAACTTCTGAGTTCAATAATTCAATTCTTTTCTTCTGCAAAGCAAATATGATGGAAGATGCTCTGAGCACATATAAGCGCATGAGAGAGCAAGGTATTAGCCCCAGTTTGCAAACCTTTTGCCACATACTATGCGGGTATTCTTCATTGGGCATGCATAGGGAGATTACCATACTTTGGGGAGAAATAAAGCGCAGACTCGAATACGGAGAAATAGCTGTTGATAGGGACTTGCTTGACTGCTTGGTTTTGGATTTCCTCAGAGGTGGCTATTTTGCAAGGGTGATGGAGGTTATAAGTTACATGTCAAGCCATAGCATTTACTGTGACAAGTGGAAATACAGGCAAGTCTTTCTGAAGCTACACAAGGATCTGTATAGGAACTTGAATTCATTAAATGACAAAACAGAAGCTCAGAGCAAAAGGATAGAAGATGTCCGAGCTTTCAGGTCATGGGCAGGCATCAAATAGAAAAAAACGAGTACATCACTGTGATTTTTCTTTCCAGAAACACTCTTTCTGTTGCATGGCCCAACAGTACAGGATCATGAGGATCCTCAGCGACTTGCTCTCCTTGCTGTTGCCCTGCAGTGCAGACGCCACGGCTCTCTCCCAGTAACCCTCCCCATCGTCCGCGCCCACCTCCGGCTCCTCCAGCCAGAGTCACAACCAGGAGCGGAAGGAGCACGGCCACCTATTTGGGTGAAACCATAGCCATTTTGAATCTTTATTGTCTTTTGCCTGAGCAACGTCACCATTTTCTTTTAATTGCACGTCCTATTCAAGTTTGAGCCTGAACTGCCACCTGGAACAGCTCTACCATTGCCAACCATCTTTGCGTGGGGTGGCACGGACTGCAGAGGTCAGTGGTGGCGGCGACGGTTAGCGATTTAGTTTTTTCCTCCTTACTCCCAGCATGTTTGTACACTGTAATTTTTTTTATTTCTTTTTTGTAGCACAGCAAGCTCTGTAAGGAGTAATATCTTGTGTGGCACAAACTAGTTCTGTACAAACTTGTAGCAACACCATGTGGATCACTTGTTTGGATTTGTGATTTGGCGGTGTAGCAAGAGGGCCAGATACTTGCTTGGATATAGTGTTTATCATTATTTTCTGTTATGTACAGAGATGAGCGGCAAATAATGAATAGATAGCAGTGAATGAGTACAGGTTCAATCAGGTTCCGAGCGGTATTCCTCGCTCCTGGCACGTGTAATTATTGCCTTTTCTATCTACATGTGGTAAAGCTCATGTAGGCGTTTCCGTATTTGGTGGAGTAGGGGAACGGACTCATGAAAGAAATGATATTTATATAGAAATGATGTCCCTTCACGTCGACAAGGAAACCGTGGAAGAGAATGGGTTTAGAATTAGAATAGAACAAGGACCTATCCAAATCTTGCTTTCCGTGGTTCTCGTCTCTACAACTCACGATTTTCGCGAGAGAACCAAGTGTTGAAGATCATGATTTGGCTGGATTCAACAGATCCCATATTTTTTTCTTTTTCTTTCTTAACCATAAATTCACAAAAATTCTAACTCTTCTTTTTCATGCATTTTTCTGATCAGGAAAAAGAAAATATTAGTTATTCTGAAGTTATTCCAATCTCATACACACAAAAATTTGCAATTAGAATTTTCTCGTTATTATCGCAAGCATACGATTCATCACAAAATAAAGAAATAGGAGCATCGTGTATCTAATCTTTTAAAAGAACAGAAAAAGTAAGAACTTCATATTGAATATATAAATAAAACATAGATAGAATACAAATACAAATCAACTTGATTGGTCTCACTCAAGAGAACTCATCTACATGGAAGGTCTTTTAAGTGCCAGCCCTTTTCGCTCCACTCGCTTTCTGCTCAAGGCTCGAGGCTGAGCAGCGGGAGCAACTTCTAATTTGTTATGAGCCCAAGCAATAGATTCAATGAGTTCTTGCCAATAACCACGGCTGCTGAATAAAAACATTAAATTGAAGGTCCAGACAAAATGAGCATCTAAGAAAAAAATACCATAAGATGATAATGAAGAACTTCTCAAAATTTCAAAACAAAAGATGTTCAGTTGGAATCCCTCACTATTCGATACTGGTAGAAGAAGAACTCAACTCGGTATTCTTAAAAAAGAGGGGAAACCCTCTGTGAATCCTACCCACATTGGAGTGTGGAACCATCGGGGAAAAGGCAAAATATATTCAATCCCAGGAGAGAAGTTCGGCAAACAACTAGGGTTGCAGATTCACTGGGCAGAGAAGGAAGAATAGTATCCTTTAGGCCCTGATACTACCCCTTGGATTTGGAACCCACATGCTGATGCTCACTATATCGATAAATTTTTCTCAGTACCTATGTCTGTTTTTCAATTAGATAGATACTATAATTGTATATTTGATTTATTTTCTAGACTTTCTATAGTTGGGCATAGTTTTGATTGATCTTCCTTCTTGTTACTTACCAAGCATTACCTGTACCTTTTGTACTTCCGTACTACAGAGTGATAGCATATATTTACTGTAATTTACAACTATCTCAGTAGCCCGTTCTCAGGACAATAATGGCAATTTGATTATGTCCATTATTGGACAACTGCTAGTCAGGAAACATGATTGATTACGGCCATCACTGAATTGCAAGTCAAGAGACATGATGGAGAGCTGAGCAAGGATGAAACGGAAGCTTTGATGGCATTCCAAGTACGTCTCTGCATTCCTGAAGAAACTGTCAATGCTGCTCGTACTGACATCTTGGCCAATTGTTCGAAAAGGTTATATATTTTATGGTGTCTTTCGTTTAACATACTCTGCATAATTTTAGTTTCAGTTACACATCTGCATTGGTTTGGAAAGTTGATGGCATGTTCTGTATTAGAGGTGTTCTTACACTTCTTATGACATTGCAGGTTGTCAAGGAGGCAATTGTGTCTGTTGATGGATACGACGCTGATAGACGAGAGGCAGTTAGGAAGGCAGCGCAGGGTCTAAACTTGAAAAAGGAGACTGCCATGACCATCCTTAGTAAAGCAGTATTGCCAACTTCAAATGACCAGGTACGGAAGTTATTCCCTAACTACATTCAGTGAGCAAAAGCAAATGGGAACCGCGTTGAAACAGCAAAAGAGCTGCAGAAGTTAATTTCCTTCAACGCAGTTGTTTTAAGTGAGCTTTTAGCTGACCTTAAAAGAGAGCCAAACCACAACTGCCAAACCGGCAACATCAAGTGAAACCTCAGAACCTGAAACCACCGAATCTGAGGGAGAGGATGATGACTATGAATGGGAATCACTGGAAACATTAAAATAGACTAGGCCTCCTAAAGAGCTAAAAGAAATGTTGAGCAAGTCAAGTCAGTAGGAGATAACCCTCACGGATGATCTTCCATCGAGAGACAGAGCTGAGCTGTATCAAACATACTTGATGTTCTGTATCACTGGGGAGACGGCTAATGTTTCATTTGGAGCAACGATCTCCACGAAGAAAGACGATTTAGAAATTTAGAGTATTTAATGCTAAAGAAATTGGGAGATATGCATGGTTTTAACCCGCCATTAAGCTCAAGATATGCACATTAAGCTGGCAGAAAAAGCATTTGTGCAACAGGCTGAAGTGGTTCTAGCTGATGGGAAGTTAACAGAATCCAAGGCTGACCAGCTTGCAGAGATACAGAAGCAGGTCAGTCTGCCTACCAAGCATGCACAGAAAATCACTAAGAGCATCACAACAACAGAGTTATCTTCTGCAATTGAAGCTTCTAGAGCTCGAGTACAGATTGGTAGCAGGTCCGAGGATTGAAAGAAGCAAATCTTCAACTGGATAGCTTGATTGCAGAACCGCTGCGAGAAACCATTTACAAAAAGTCTGTTGAGGAGATATTTTCCCCAGGCGCAGGTAATAAGTGCCCAGAAAACCGAGTCGATTGTTCAGTGTTTAAGTTGTAATCTATCTGTAGTTACTTATATCTCCAAAGTAAGTGTATGACTAACTGAAGGTCGACCATGGCGCTGCGTGCGCGGTCCATTTCGATCAACCTACTTTCCCTTTTGGGACCGACGCACTTCATTTGCTGTGTCTCTTTTTGTCCATCTCACCTCTTCTATTCCCAAAAACTTTCAAAAAGTCTAGGATAAACTTTCAAAAATTTGAACACAAACTTTTAAAAATGTGAACATAAACCATCGACAAGTTTGAACACAAACCTTCAACAAATCTAGACTTTTAGAAAATCAGGGATGAGCTTTTAGAAACCTGAACATGAACTTTTGTCAATGTTAATATCAACTTTCAAAAATTGAGCTTTCCACTATATCAAATCAAGCTTTCAAAAAATTCAATTACAAGTTTGAACTACATTCAACACCACTTTCTGAAATTGAGCTTTCCACTACATAAATTCCAACTTTTAGAAATTTGAACTCCCTATTCAACTCATAAAAATAGAACTCAAACTTCAACTAAAAGAACTAGATCATCGCTCCCTACCTCCTTTGGCAGCGGTTGTCGGTTGGCTGGCCATAGCGAAGGCCCAGTCATGCTCCCGTGGCGTTCTACGCCTATGGCCCAGCGGTGGAGCATGGTAGTGAAGGGGAATAAGCGGCGATGGAAGGTGATGACGCTGGCGATGGAAGGTGCGACATCATCGAAGGAAGACAGCTAGGACATCCGTAAGGCGATGAGGGAAGGCGGGAGGTAGCACATGCAACGATGTCTCCCTTCGATGCAGTGGATGGGGACGTGAGGAATGAGTGGTCACGAATGATAGGGAGTCTAGATAAGGCAAGACGCTACAGGTTGTGGACTCCACAAAATTGTGAGGTTTGGTCCAGAACTGCACCGTTGCCGTGGTTGACCGCGAAAGAGCAATCTCCCCAAGTTAAACATACATTCGAATATGTTGTATAGATTTCACTTGGAGGTTAAGTTGTAAACAAAATATTAATATGTTTGCCTATAAGTATACTCCACGCGGCCCGACGAAGGTTACATGCTTCATAAACACATCTAATTTCCTAATATGGTATCGCCTACTTCCATCTCATCTACAATGTCGTCTTCGACCTCTTCCACTGTTGGTTCAATCATGGTGCTGTCCCTCTCTCATCCCATCTCCGAGGAGTTGACAAGGGAGAACTATTTGCTTTGGAAAGTGCAGATCATGCCTACCATCCACAGCCAACAACTAGTTGGCTTCTTAGATGGCATGAAGGTTCATCGCCCAAGCTCCTGGAGGTGAAGAACATGCAAGATGGCACCGCGTAGTCCACGGACATGGCACGAAACCAGCCTATATTCAACGGGTGGTGCTAGACCAACAAGTCCATGGCTTTCTACTCTCCTCTCTTTCGTGGGAGGTTCTAATGCAGGTGGTGTCTCTCTGTGGTAGAAGTGTGGCATTCGCTCAAGGGGATGTATTGCTCGTAGTTGCGCGCAGATCATGCAAATCTGCATGCAGCCAGCGGGAACTTAGAAGCGGTGAAGGACCTCGGATATCACCTAGAGGGGGGTGGATAGGCAATTTAAAAACTTATACAATCTAGGTCAAACCTAATGAATAAATTAACTAAACGGATTTTCATAGTGAAAGAGCATCTAGGTCCCTAATTGGTTTTGATGGTTAATGGCAACTCAAACTGGAATCTAATATTTACAGTGAGTGTAAGCAGGCTTAATAGGTTCCAGGGAGAAGAGTCATCAAGGAAAAGATGACCACCCAAAAAGTACAAAGGTGGTTTCCAGGACAAGTGAATGGCTGTGCCAGGCAGCTGTGTCACAGCTGTGAGGAAGCCGGTGCTGTGCAAGGAGTTGCAAGCAAGGTGATGGTGGCTTGATGCGTCAAGGGCCGTGAATACAGTTGGTGGCAGGTAAAGTCTAGATTTGCTAGTTTCTTTGAGTCCATAGGAAACACCCGTACTATCAAGAGGGATGAATTAGTAATGTTCCGTGGAGATTCTTTTGCTCAATGCTCGGAGTGTTGGATAGCGGCACTGATGCTTTGAGGTCAGTGGCCCTGTGTCAACAGTTTTGCACAAGTGTGAAACTGGCTTGTGCTAGCACTCTGTAGTGCTAGCAGTAGAAAACCCTAGAGGTTAGAGCCACCGGTGTGACACAGCTGTGTCACAGGTGGTCTTTCGCTCTGTAACTCAAGTACACCTCTGTACCAGGGGAGAGCTTGTAAATGCTAAGGGACCTGCACTGCGATGGTCTGTCTGCCGAGTCAGAAGACTGTCGGAGGTTCTCTCCTTATTAGGGATCAGAGTTAGTTGTGTGCTGAGGGCATGTAGTGTGCCAAGATCGGGCTGAGTAGTTAGGCTACATCAGCTAAGGGTTCACCTGTGTGTGCCGCCGGTGACACAGGTATCGGTCTGCTCGAGCCGGTTATAGTTGGGCGGTGTGATTGGCTGTGTCACCGGTGTCTGTCACCGGTGACTCACTTAATCCTACGTGGCAACAGTGTAACGGTCGGGTGCCTGTGAACCCTATATATAGGGGACCAGGAGAGGTCTTCAACCTCAACCTTGCTCAATCCAGTGAATCATATACCGTTGCAAAGCCTCCTACTCTCATAACAGAAGCCAAACTTCCTAAGTGTTAGTTCACGAGAGTTAGAGTCTCTGAGCAAAGAGCATTGGTTCCCCCAAGAGTTGTTGCTGCTGAATCTGTTACTCTTGGAGTGTCTACTCCTAGACGGCGTAGGAGTCGCTGGTATCACCCAATCTTGTGTGGGTTGAACCAGACGTTTGTGAAGGTGATCTGAAGTCTACCTGCTGCAAGGCTAAAGGACTTCCACAAGCAAAGGAAGAGGTCTGATCACTCAGGTACTCGGAGAACAAGCATGATTCAGTGCTGGCGATCTCTTCGGAGTAGCCTCTCCTACGGAGACATACCTCTCTGTAAAGAGTAGGGAATTTCGGTGAAAAACACCTTGTCTCTCTGAGTTCTTTCTACATTGCTTTTAGATATTCATTAGACTTGCCTGCCTGTGTTGATCATTCATATCTTCTGTTGGAAATATGCCCTAGAGGCAATAATAAAGTTGTTATTATTCTGTTTTCATGTTCATGATTAAGTTTATGTTCTATGCTAAAATTGCATTGGTTCTTGAATATGAGATTCAGAGGAAAACCTAATTGCATGTGTGGAATAATAAACACCATTCAGATCCCTAATCAGGCCTCTGGACTAGCTCATGTATTGTTGATGATCTTGTTTTCCTGATCATGGGCATTGTTAATGTAACAAGGATGCCGACAATAATGGGAACACATTGTTAGGGTAACAATGGTGTTGGATAGACCCCTTATGAGATACTGCGAGATCACTTCGTCAATATGTTGTCAGTATCTTCTCATGATGTGTTAACGTTTACTTGCGTCCTTAGACCATGAGAATATCATAGACCCGGATACCGGATGGTTGCTTTGGGGTCATCAAACGTTACGCCGTAACTGGGTAATTATAAAGGTGACTTTCAGGTACACCAGAAAGTATATCGTGGTTCTAGATATGTCAAGACTGGGATTTGCCCATCCGGCGATGGAGAGATACACTCTGGGCCCACTCGGTATTACGGTGTCCAGCGTCGCCTGGCCAGGTATTGTGACTAAAAGGTTAGTCACGGGGATACCGGAATACGGAAACGAGAAAAGAGTACAAACCGGTAACGAGGATAACTAGGTATGGTGATCAAGGAGTTGATCACAGGGATACCGTCAAAGTCTCGCCTCGGGTTGTGTAATGTATCGTGAGGCAAAAGGAATTGTATGCGACAATACAAGGTTTGCTCGATAAAGATCTTCGATGATATGTGGGAGTCGTTATGGGTGTCCAGATCCCGCTGACGATTATTGACCGGAATGTATTCCGGACATGTCCACATATACTCGAACCTATAGGGTCACACGCTTAACGTTTTAGCGACATTTAGGAATGCTATGATTTATGGAGAACGAGAGAGAAGGGTTCCGAAAGTGTTTCGGATGATCTCGAAAGTGTTCCGGGAGGTCCCGGATGGTTCCGGTGATGTCCGGAAGTGTTCCGGAAAGTATTGGAAGGTTCTGGAAGGTTCTGGAAATTCTAGGAGGTTCTGGAAGGTTCTAGAAGGTTCTAGTGGAGTTGGACTTCAACTTCAACAGGGTGTCCCTGCTGGAGTAGGACTCCACCTGCCTAGGGAGAGCTGCCCCAACCCCTATAAATAGAGGGGCAGGGCACCTCAAAGGGTATCCCAAGCAGCCCCAGAGGCAGCCCTAGTCCCTTGGACTAAACCCTAGGCCGGCCATCTCTAGATTGGCCACAGCCTTCTTTTTCTCTCTCTTCTAGATTGGATCTAGTACAGCTGCCGGCGCGCTGCTGATTCTCCTTCTCGTAGATCCCCGCTGTTCTTGTGTGCTGGTCCACACATTACCGCGGTGTCGCTGATCCGGTACGCGTGGATACCTCGGAGACGTCGTATACTTCGGCGTTTGATCGGGCGAACTATTCACGAGGAGATCGCTCTCGCGGCTGGGAGGTATAACCTAGCTGCGGGAGTCTGCGGACTTCATCGACATCGGTCAACTTCTCCGCTGCATTGACGTGATCGTCGAAGGTATGATATCGTTATCTACACCTCGATAGTGTTTCTTGGTTTGGTTCGTGCGCGGAAAAATTTTGTTTTGCGTAGCGCGTTCCCCAACAGTGGTATCAGAGCGGTTCTATGCGTAGTTGTAGGTACGACTAGAGCATATGTGATATGCGGCATTGCACATATGATGTGCGGGGTGTTAGATGAGATCTACCACCAGATTTTCTTGTTGTTTCCCTCTCATTGCAAAATTTTGATCTCGGCGGCATCGTGAAATTTTCAGAGGTCCGGCGAACCTTACGATCTTCGGATCGAGACATGCTAAGGATGACTTTGGTTTCACTTTAGTTGAGAAAGATAAATTTGCAATGAGCGGGCTTGTAGATGTGATCTACACGGGGGTCATGCGTATGACGAAGTTTAGTATGGGGTTCGAGATTTCCGAGTCTCCAATTCCAGACACCCCGACAGTTAAATAACTGCAAGAGCAATCATGCTTATGGTAACGTAGGTAGCAAACGGTTTGCAACGTAACCATAAAGCCACGTATTGTAGCATAAACGTTAGAGGCGTCTAACTTGTTTTTGCAGGGTATGCATGTGATGTGGTATAGCCTATGTGATGCAATGTGATTGTATGAGATGCAAAGTGTTTGTAATTTTAATTTTGTCATGACCTGCGTGTCATGAGTACGGCAATCGGCAGGAGCCAATACGATTGTCATTATTTATTATATTGACCTACGCGTCAACTAGAAAGCCATGTAATGCATTTATTTTATTAGCTATGTGATAGCAAATAGTTGTAATTGCAAGGACATGGTGGTGACAATCTTACATCGATGGACCTCGACGCTACGTCGTACGCGAAGAAGGAGTTCTCTGCCAAAGATGTTGAAGAAGTCTTCTTCAACAAAAGGGGCTATACCATATCACAATAATTTAATTGCATGTGATGTTAATCCCTTTTATGCACCTTGTTTGATGCGTGGTAGACGTTGTTAAATAGGGTGATCCCTCACACAAATATCAAAGTAGTTAGTGTTCTTCCAAGTGTAGCACCGTCTGGAGTATTTGCCATTCTGAGGTGCGCCATGTCACATGGGTACGATAGGTTTGACATATATGAGGCGGGCGCGAACCGTTCGCGCAGCAGAGCACTCGGTTGTCTTGACGAGCTTTGCAAGATCGTCTTGGGCTCGGAACACACCCATCGAAAGATGAACAAGAGTCATATGGGATATGATTGGCATGTTGACCTACCGGTCTCGTTATTCCATCATCAGTGATGTCACATCAATGGTGGAGTAAGTGAGTCGTGGATCTTGAATCACTAATAATCAATTATGAGGGATATTGGTTTTAGTGGGAGCTTACTCTAATTAAGTGTTAATTTGAGTTGCTTTAATCATGAACAATGTCTAAAGTGTATTTGTTTTTAAGTTGTAGATCTATGGCACCCGTAACCACCTTTCCACTATGCGCGTTGCTTGAGAAAGAAAAACTGAATTCATCTGGGAACAACTTTACGGACTGGTACCGTAATGTGAGGATTGTCCTCAAGAGTGCCAAGAAGGACTATGTCCTATCGCAAACTCTCGGTGAACTCCCCGCTAACGCTACGGATGATGAGACTCGTATCTATCAATCTAAGAGCGATGATTCCATTGCAGTACAGTGTATCATGCTTGCCTCCATGGAACCTGATCTTCAAAAGCGTTTTGAGAATTGGGCTGCTTATGAGTTAATCCAGGAGCTGAAAGCTTTGTTTCAGAAGCAAGCAAGGACTGAAAGATATGAGATATCCAAAGCCTTATTTGAATGCAAGATGGCTGAGGGCAGCTCAGTGAGTCAGCACGTACTTAGATTGTCTGGGTACGCGCAAAGGTTGGATGCGCTAGGTTTTCCAATCTCCCAAGAGTTGGGCACTGATCTTGTTCTTGCTTCCCTCCCTCCGAGCTATAGTAGCTTCATCATGAACTACAACATGAATGGGATGGAAAAGAGTATGGGTGAATTATTCACTATGCTTAAAACTGCTGAGAGTGGAATCCAGAAGGACGCCAATCATGTGATGATGGTGAATAAAACAACCAACTTCAAGAAGAAGGGCAAGTCTAAGAAAAAGGGCAAATCCAAGGGTGCTAGTATGACTGACACGCCTAAGAAGTCCAAGACTGGTGCCACTTCTGATGTTGAGTGCTTCTTCTGTAAAGAGAAGGGACACTGGAAGAGGAACTGCAAGAAATATCTGGCAGAAAAGAAGAAGTCTGGAAAGTCCAGCTCAGGTATGAGTGTCATACATGTTATTGATGTATTCCTTGCTGGTCCGCAATGTAATTCTTGGGTATTGGATACCGGATCGGTTGCTCATATTTGCAACTCGATGCAGGAACTACAGAGGCCTAAGCGACTGGCAAAGGATGAGGTGACGATGCGCGTCGGGAACGGAGTAAAAGTTGCTGTGCTCGCCGTCGGTGTCCTACCTCTACATTTATCTTCAGGATTTATATTAGAGCTTAGTAATTGTTACTATGTTCCGGCCTTGAGCAAAAACATTATTTCTGGATCATGTTTGTTGCAAGACGGTTATTCGTTTAAGTCTGAGAACAATGGTTGTTCGATTTATATGGATAATATGTTTTATGGCCATGCTCCCGTTGTGAATGGGTTATTTATTATGAATCTTGATAGTAATACACACATCCATAACACTGACGCTAAACGTCGCAAGATAATCGATTCGAATTCCACTTATTTGTGGCACTGCCGTTTGGGTCATATTGGAAAGAAGCGCATGAAGAAACTCCATTGTGATGGACTTTTGGAGTCATTTGATTATGAATCATTTGACACTTGCGAGCCTTGTCTAATGGGTAAAATGACTAAAACGCCGTTCACAGGCCACGTAGAACGGGCGACTGACTTATTGGAGATCATACATACGGATGTATGTGGTCCAATGAGTATAGCTGCACGCGGTGAGATTCCTCTACTTCATTACCTTCACGGATGATTTGAGTAGATATGGGTATATCTATTTGATGAGACATAAGTCTGAAACCTTTGAAAAGTTCAAAGAATTTCAGCATGAAGTAGAAAATCATCGTAACAAGAAAATCAAGTTTCTGCGATCAGATCGCGGAGGGGAGTATTTGAGTTACGAGTTTAGCGAACATCTGAAGAGCTGCGGAATTGTTCCACAGCTTACGCCTCCCGGAACGCCACAGAGGAATGGAGTGTCCGAGAGACGTAATCGAACCTTGTTGGACATGGTAAGATCGATGATGTCATTAACTGAACTGCCATTGTCTTTTTGGGGTTATGCTTTAGAGACTGCCGCTTTTACACTAAATAGAGCACCATCTAAATCCGTTGAAACGACACCATATGAGATATGGCATGGGAAGAAACCCAACTTGTCTTTTCTTAAAATTTGGGGATGCGATGCATATGTAAAGCGTTTACAACCAAATAAGCTCGATCCCAAATCGGATAAATGCTTCTTTGTTGGTTATCCCAAAGGAACTGTTGGGTATTCCTTCTATCACCGCACCGAAGGCAAAGTGTTTGTCGCAAAGAACGGTGTGTTTCTCGAGAAAGAGTTTCTTGCGAAAGGGGTGAGTGGGAGGATAGTGCAACTCGACGAGATTGGTGAATCTTCGTTATTAGGTCAAAGTGATGCAACGCCGGAAGTGGTTCCGGAGTTTCCCACAATGACTGATACGGAAGCCCCTACATGTGATGTAGAGACTTCAGTCGAGTCAGCAGCTGAACCACGAAGGTCTGGTAGGATTCGCACGAAACCACAGTGGTTTTCGGACGAGGTATTGTTGTTAGACAACGATGAGCCTGCGACCTATACGGAAGCAATGATGGGCCCTGACTCCGTTAAATGGCTAGACGCCATGAAATCCGAGATAGAATCCATGTACGAGAACCAAGTTTGGAGCTTGGTGGACCCTCCTGAAGGCGTGAGGCCTATCGAATGTAAATGGATCTATAAAAAGAAAACAGACGCGGATGGGAATGTATACATCTATAAAGCTCGACTTGTCACAAAGGGTTTCCGACAAGTTCAAGGAGTTGACTACGACGAGACATTCTCTCCCGTAGCGATGCTTAAGTCTGTTCGGATTCTTCTAGCGATTGCTGCATATTTCGATTACGAGATATGGCAAATGGATGTCAAAACAGCGTTCCTGAATGGGAAGCTAACCGAGGACGTGTATATGATACAGCCCGAGGGTTTTGTCAATCCAAAGGATGCTGGAAAGGTATGCAAACTTCAGAGATCCATCTATGGGACTGAAGCAAGCATCACGGAGTTGGAATCTTCGCTTTGATGAAGTGGTCAAAAGATTTGGCTTCATCAGGAACTGCGAAGAGGCTTGTGTTTACAAGAAAGTAAGTGGGAGCGCAATAGCATTTCTAATACTCTATGTGGATGACATATTGTTGATTGGGAATGATGTATCTTTTCTTGACAATATTAAGACTTCGTTGAAAAATAGTTTTTCAATGAAAGATTTAGGCGAGGCAGCATACATATTAGGTATAAAGATCTATAGAGATAGATCAAAGCGCCTAATAGGGCTAAGCCAGAGTACATATATAGATAAAGTACTGAAGAGGTTCAGTATGGAAAACGCCAAGAAGGGGTTCTTGCCGATGTCGCATGGGAAAAGTTTGAGCAAGAATCAGTGTCCTTCGACAACTGATGAGCGAGAACGCATGAGTAAGATTCCATACGCATCCGCGATTGGGTCAATCATGTACGCCATGATATGTACACGACCAGATGTGTCCTATGCTCTAAGTGTTACGAGCAGATACCAGAGTGATCCAGGTCATGATCATTGGACAGCAGTGAAGAATATCCTTAAGTACCTGAAGAGGACTAAGGATATGTTTCTCGTATACGGTGGTGACGAAGAGCTCGTTGTAAAGGGTTACACCGACGCCAGCTTTGTCACAGATCCGGACGATTTTCGATCTCAATCAGGCTTAGTGTATACACTGAACGGTGGCGCAGTGAGCTGGAAGAGTTCCAAGCAGGACACTGTGGTGGATTCTACAACGGAGGCTGAGTATATCGCCGCTTCAGAAGCGGCAAAGGAGGGCGTTTGGATTAAGAAGTTCGTCACCGAGCTTGGTGTGGTTCCGAGCGCGCTGGATCCTATGGAGCTCTATTGTGACAATAGTGGCGCCATAGCTCAGGCCAAGGAGCCAAGGTCCCACCAGAAGTCCAAACATATACAACGCCGATTCCACATCATTCGTGAATTGGTGGAGCGTGGAGACGTAAAGATATGCAAAATACACACGGACCTGAATGTGTCAGATCCGCTGACGAAGCCTCTACCACAAGCAAAGCATGAGCAACACCGGAATGCCATAGGTGTTAGGAGCTTAAGCATTTGCTAGATTATTGACTCTAGTACAAGTGGGAGACTGTTGGAAATATGCCCTAGAGGCAATAATAAAGTTGTTATTATTCTGTTTTCATGTTCATGATTAAGTTTATGTTCTATGCTAAAATTGCATTGGTTCTTGAATATAAGATTCAGAGGAAAACCTAATTGCATGTGTGGAATAATAAACACCATTCAGATCCCTAGTCAGGCCTCTGGACTAGCTCATGTATTGTTGATGATCTTGTTTTTCTGATCATGGGCATTGTTAATGTAACAAGGATGCCGACAATAATGGGAACACATTGTTAGGGTAACAATGGTGTTGGATAGACCCCTTATGAGATACTGCGAGATCACTTCGTCAATATGTTGTCAGTATCTTCTCATGATGTGTTAACGTTTACTTGCGTCCTTAGACCATGAGAATATCATAGACCCGGATACCGGATGGTTGCTTTGGGGTCATCAAACGTTACGCCGTAACTGGGTAATTATAAAGGTGACTTTCAGGTACACCAGAAAGTATATCGTGGTTCTAGATATGTCAAGACTGGGATTTGCCCATCCGGCGATGGAGAGATACACTCTGGGCCCACTCGGTATTACGGTGTCCAGCGTCGCCTGGCCAGGTATTGTGACTAAAAGGTTAGTCACGGGGATACCGGAATACGGAAACGAGAAAAGAGTACAAACCGGTAACGAGGATAACTAGGTATGGTGATCAAGGAGTTGATCACAGGGATACCGTCAAAGTCTCGCCTCGGGTTGTGTAATGTATCGTGAGGCAAAAGGAATTGTATGCGACAATACAAGGTTTGCTCGATAAAGATCTTCGATGATATGTGGGAGTCGTTATGGGTGTCCAGATCCCGCTGACGATTATTGACCGGAATGTATTCCGGACATGTCCACATATACTCGAACCTATAGGGTCACACGCTTAACGTTTTAGCGACATTTAGGAATGCTATGATTTATGGAGAACGAGAGAGAAGGGTTCCGAAAGTGTTTTCGGATGATCTCGAAAGTGTTCCGGGAGGTCCCGGATGGTTCCGGTGATGTCCGGAAGTGTTCCGGAAAGTATTGGAAGGTTCTGGAAGGTTCTGGAAATTCTAGAAGGTTCTGGAAGGTTCTAGAAGGTTCTAGTGGAGTTGGACTTCAACTTCAACAGGGTGTCCCTGCTGGAGTAGGACTCCACCTGCCTAGGGAGAGCTGCCCCAACCCCTATAAATAGAGGGGCAGGGCACCTCAAAGGGTATCCCAAGCAGCCCCAGAGGCAGCCCTAGTCCCTTGGACTAAACCCTAGGCCGGCCATCTCTAGATTGGCCACAGCCTTCTTTTTCTCTCTCTTCTAGATTGGATCTAGTACAGCTGCCGGCGCGCTGCTGATTCTCCTTCTCGTAGATCCCCGCTGTTCTTGTGTGCTGGTCCACACATTACCGCGGTGTCGCTGATCCGGTACGCGTGGATACCTCGGAGACGTCGTATACTTCGGCGTTTGATCGGGCGAACTATTCGCGAGGAGATCGCTCTCGCGGCTGGGAGGTATAACCTAGCTGCGGGAGTCTGCGGACTTCATCGACATCGGTCAACTTCTCCGCTGCATTGACGTGATCGTCGAAGGTATGATATCGTTATCTACACCTCGATAGTGTTTCTTGGTTTGGTTCGTGCGCGAAAAAATTTTGTTTTGCGTAGCGCGTTCCCCAACATCTTGTTCATCTGTGATTGATTACCTTTACACCTGTGTTAGCATAGTTGTGTCTCAGTTGCTGAATATCATATCTCTTGCCTGTGCCAGCTACCTGTTACACAGCTGATTAACTTGCTTATCTGTTCTAAGGTTTTAGCTTACTTGTGTTAGACACCTGTGTGATAGCTAAGTGTTAATTTGCATATCACATATTGCCTGTGTCATTCACCTATCTCACAGTTAGCTTATCCTAGCAATCTGTTAAGGCTTAAATTGATAACCAAAGTTAAAACAAGTGAAAAATAGTTAGGCTCCTATTCACCCCCCTATAGTCGGCATCCTCGGTCCTTTCAATAAGTTCAAATCCTAAAATAATTAGGCTCAACTAAGTGCACCAACAAGTCTAAATCAACATATGTAATTCTAGGATGACAAACAAGCAAAGCAATTTCTACTCAAGATAATTGCATAAGTATGAATATCAAGATGTGTATTGCAAGAAAGTAAAGGAGACAAGAGACACAAATGACGATATCTTACATCTCCGTTGAGGAAGCTTGCCCCCAATGAATAAGTTAGCTCTGAATTGAGCTCTTTCCTCAAGGTCCTTGCCTTTAGCAAGAACCACTAATTATAGATAGCTACTTCCTCCACCCTAGAGATAGTGAGCTCCACAGCCACTAACTAATTCTTAGGCCTCTTCACAATCTTCTTAAAGAGATTACTGAGTTTAACTCTACCAAACCATCTAGGAGGTGGTGGCCTCCAAGAGTAACAAGCTCTCGGACTCTACTCCAACACAATCGATGCGGAGAGCTCAAATTGATGAAACCAATGCAATCACCAAGTGCATCACAATGAACAAACTCCTATCACACCTTACCAAGAACATTTCTTAGAAGCTATTAAGTGGGAGGGAGCAGCACGAAGGACTCAAGGAATGATCCTAAGAAGTAGCAACTTAATCCTCAAGGCAGCCAAGGTGGCTACTTATAGTTCACCCTAGAAAACTAGGCATTACACACTTTCTGTGCAAAACTTGGAGGTTTCGGAACCAAACTCGAAGGTTCCAAGTTTCAAGCAAACTACTATTTTGACTGTCCAGAAACACATCTTGAAACTTCCGGCAAGAACTAGAGGTTCCGACTTTTAGAGCTTAGTGCACTACACAAGTGCATTAATCACCAAAACCACTAAATACATGTCGAGTGGCGTAGATGCACTTTCAAGTGGGATATGTCCATCGTAGAGTACTTCACCAAGATGAAGAGCCTCATTGATTCAATGGCATCAGCAGGGCATAAACTCGAGGACGATGATATTGCGTCCTATATCCTTGGCGGTCTAGATTCAAATTGGAATCCCCTGGTGGCATCAATGACGATCAGGATAGATGCAGCCAGCTTGAGCAATCTCTACGATCATCTCCTCAGCTTCTTTCGAGGCTGGAACTCCAGAGCGGTGGTGGTGGAGCTCATTCCAACCATCCGCTAACTCTGTCTCACAGGTGGGCGTGACGGATACAACTAGCATGGTCGCGGTGGATGCGGCTGCAGTGATGGAGGCAGACGCAGCAACTACAACAACACTCCAATAACAACAACAACAATCAATGGCAAAATGGCAACAACAACATCAAGCCTACATGCCAGCTTTGTAACAAAATTGGGCACGCCGTCATCAATTGCTGGAAATGCTCTGATTGCGACTTTATTGGGGAGGAGAAGGTGGCATGATCAACATCTAGTTCCTCCTATGGCATTGACACAAACTGGTATGTTGATTCTACTACAACAGATCACATCATCGGTGAATTCAACAAGCTGACCATACGGGACAGGTACAATAGGCATGACCAAGTCCACACAACGAATTGTGCAGGTATGGAAGTTGGTCATATTAGCCATACTGTTATTCATTTCCTTACGAAACATGCATCTAAAAAATATTCTGCATTTTCCTAAGGCCACAAAAAGTCTTGTTTCTATTCATAGTCTTGCCGTTGACAAGAAAGCTTTTCTAGAAATCCACCCTAATTTCTTTCTAGTTAAGGATCACGTGTCAAAAAAATTATGCTTCAAGGTAGATGTAAGAGTGGATTGTACTCACTGTTGCCCGAGTCGCCCATCTGTAGTAAGCAAGTTTTGGTGTCGTCAACCATCTACAACAAAGTGGCATAGTCATGTAGGGCATCCTTCGTTTGTTACCGTTCAACAGGTTATTAGCAATAATGATCTTCCTTATCTCGATGAGTCTAGTAAAGAGTCCATGTGTAATGCCTATCAATAGGCTAAAAGTCATCAACTACCCTATCCAAAGTCGTCAAGTGCTTCCAGTGTTCCTCTAGAATTAATCTTTTCTGATGTACAGGGGTCTGCCCCCAAAATCTATTGAAGGCAACATGTATTATATAAGCTCTATTGATGACTATAGTAAATTTATATGGATCTATCTTCTTTAAAATATAACTGAAGTCTTTCAAAATTTCATGATTTTCATAATCATGTCGAGAGGCTCTTTAGTAGGAATATCATAGCTATGCAATCTGATTGAGAAGAAGAGTATCAAAAACTTAATACCTTTTTCTAACACATGGGTATTGTGCATCAGGTCTCTTGTTCGTATACTCACCAACAAAATGGATCCGATACATAAGCATTGACATATTGTCGAGGTAGGCTTAGCTATCCCTGCCCATTGCATCTATGCACTCAGTTACAACGTTGCTTCTTGTGCTTGCAGGCCAATTGGAGGGGAAAAGGCGAAGAATGACGCTGACTGTGGCGGCGAGTGGGGGCCGTGGTAGAGGGTTGTCGCTGGGGCAGCATCGCGTGGAGTGGTGTGGCGCACGCGACAGCCTTTGATCGTGCAAACTTCCCCGGTTCCCGACCCATGCGGCACCATGACATTAATAGCGAGGCTTCGTGACGAAGTTTGCCGGCACCATGGTAGGCCTCGAATCCATCGATGCTAGCCTTGGATCCAGACTAGGTGGATTTCTTGGTCATGATTTTTCTTACTGATTTCTTAGGTTGTTGTGATGGATGCAAATTTTATGGCTCATGGTGTTGCTCATGTTCTTGATCCACACCGAAAAAGATTGTATATATATTTTCTTGATCCGAATTGGAAAAATCTGTTTGTTTCTTCTTTGATGGTGGAATTTGCTCGATCTAATTGTATTACTTTGGTTCGTAATCCATATGGAGGGACTGTTTGATTCGTGATACGAACCGTGATTCTGTTGAGAATTTTCAGACCCATAAACTTCTCTGTATTGGAGCAAAATCGGTTCATAACATGCTTCACAACATGATTTTGTTCATTGACTTTGGTGCAAATCCAGTACAGAGCGCTGATCAGTAAGAGAGAGAGAGAAATAAAAGAAATTTATGATATTTCTAGATCTATTTTCTTGATGGTGGATGTTCGATCTGTTGTTTGTGAATATACTCTATCTGATCATAAATATAAGTTGTTTTTGATTTTTTACAGTTTTCAATACAAGACTTTGATTATAATTTCAATCTATAATATGTCATAAAAAATAACAAGAAGTGCATAGAATAAAAAATTGCAAGGTGAATCTAATGATTATTTTCATAGTGTATCAATGTATATTTACACTTATTAGTGGTTAAAATTTTAGAAAATTGACTGCACGCATCTCACGGCGACCTATATTTATGATTAAAGATTTGGTTCAATAATTCGTTAATGTTTATAAGTTGCCTTGGTTCATTTAAGATTATCGTTGTTTTATGCTTGTTCATGAGTATCTGTTCATGTTTAGGAGAGAGGATGTATGAGTAGATCTGTAGTTGATAAAGCAGAATGGGCGGCTATGATAATACCAAGAGGTCCAACTACCGTTGGTGGAGTTTGCATTTTTTATTGCACTTCGCCCGTAAACCCATATGCGCACTTGAGCAGTCGAGCCATTCGCCAGCACGCGACGACGCAACTCGCCAATCCCAAAACCCCAACAACCTCAAGACCTAAGACCATGGCCGCCGGCGGAGCTCTATCTGGCACGGGTGCGAGCGCGGTCTCCCCGAGGAGGCCGCGCTCGTGTCCTGCGCGCAGCGGGGCCACGTGCGGCGCGAGTCCCCCACCGAGGCGCCGGGGATCCTCCACCTCGCCGCTGCGGCCGCGAGCCGTCCCGCTGTGGACCTGGGTAGCCGCTGCGTACGTGCAGCGCTCCACGCCTCCCACGCCGGCGGCAGACGACGGCGACTGCGAGGGGTGGACCGTGGTGGCGCGTCGCCGCCGGACACCGTCTGCGAAGACGAAGCGAATCCCTCCATTCACGGCCGCACCGCCTCCGAGGCCAAAAACCAAGTCCGACTCCGTCCACGGCACGGCTCCGGCAATAGCTTCAAAATCCTCCGGTATGACCCCATCATTCAATCAGACAGGGATTAGTTCCGTTCGCTTCATTACCGTGGTCTGAACTCATGGTTTAAACTGCCGCAGTGACGTCGAGGAGGAGACACAGAGCCACAGTGACGGTGTTCCGAGGACTGCACCTGTCGTGCACCACACGGCCATTGCGCGGCCAACGGGAAAGATCCATGTCGCTACGGTGGACCACGCGGTGTCGCGTCTCGAGGCACCGGTCGTCGCGCCGCCCACGGAGACGACCCGTGGTGCGAGTCCAGCCGCACGGGCCGTGGTGCCGCCCACGGAGGTGATCCATGGTGTGGCGCCTGCAAATACAGAAGACCAGGCCGTGGCGGAGGTACGTCATGGCGATGCGGGGAGACGCTCCGGTGACACCACAGGCCGCGGCGGGAAGACTTCGCCCGTGCCTCGCAGCCGTCGGCATTCTGGTGACAGAGACGGCGCTTCCACGCGCGCGCCGGACCGCTACTTCATCGACTTCCTAGGTCGTGGTGCACCGCTGGGAGGCCATGGCGGCCGCGGCGAAGGGCGTGGTGACCGTGGCGCCATCGGCCATGGGCCTCCGCCGCTGGGAGGCCACGGCGACGGGCGTGGTGGCCGTGGCGCTCCAGGGCAGGAGCCCGGTGGCAGAGGCGCCATCGCCCTTGCGCCTCCCGGTGGCCGAGGCGCTCCTGCTCCAGCGCAGGGACCCGGCGGCAGAGGCGCCATGGCCCGCTGGCCTCCCGCCGCAGGACGCGCGGCAGCGCCGGCACCTGGCGACCGAGGCCCCGTCAACCATGGGCTCTTGGCACCAGGCGCAGCAGTTGAGGATGTGATGGGGTTCTATCCCCGCGGCGTGCGTTGCCTCGGGCACTTTGTGCCATATGTGGCTTACCAGCCACAATGTATGCCTTCTGCTGTGGAGAAATCCACTGTGTAGGCCGTGTTTGCTTGTCAGCAGCCGGACCGACGCCTGCTTCCTCGGCTCCAGCTACATGGAGCACCGCTTGCGCAGTTGCTGATACACCAGCATCATGCGGTGCCATCTCGACCTATGTTCTTTTTCATGGCAGAACCGCGTCCATGGCAGTCTGTCATACTATTATGTTTCGTTGCGCCATCTGTTCATGCCAAATGAGCTTGGGAATGTCGTCGTGGAGCGGCACACCTATGATATCCATGGCAATGGTTAGTTTCTAGGTTCAGGACTGCCCTCGTTATTCTTCGGCTTGCCTCTTTATATGATTATTAGTCACTATTTGAATAGTTAGTGATCCATATCCATCTGCGAACACTGGCAGCAGCTTAACTTTACTCTCTGTTGCAGTGCTAATAGCGGCACTAGCAAACCTGCAGAACCTGAAGGGCACACCTTCTGCAGCCGGCCTCCAGTGATCCCATGCTCACCGCCAAGGACATACACCTCGCACTTTGATACTCTGCTTCTCGTTGTATTTTCCGTGAAATAACCTCACCACCTTGTACTCTTTCGTCCTGGCATTGAATCCGAGACCAGCAGTCGCAAAGGTCGAATCTTGGCAAGGTGGCAGTCGGGTGATTGCCCGTGTGGCTGCATTGAAAACATAGTAGGTCGTGCAAGAAGGTGAGGCCGCGGCACGGCGCAGGCGTCATATCCACAAAGTCGCCACGCACGTCGTTGAGAGTGAACAGTAGGCAGTCGCCGGGGCCTCCTGAGGACGAGCACGAGTACACCCAGGTGGAGTTGAACCTTGCTGCCGGCCAGATGTATAGCAGCTTAGGTGGCGGCGCTAGCTCCGCCTCGACCTTGGCCATGTGGAGGCTGCAGAACTCCTCGGAGGAGAGCAGTGCGGCCCAGGAGCAGCAGACGGCCCGGAAGCGGAGGATGGATTTGACGGGTAGCGGCAGGAACAACTCCGTCATCATCTCGTCCGGCGGCAGCACCAACGCAGCACTGACCCTCCTCTTGTTGCTCGCCATCATTCCCCCAGATCGTTTGCTATTAGTAGTATTAGCTCACCCTAAATACACCTTGGATGGTCCTATCCATGGGATAGGAGGGTCAGCTGAAATCGATCAGGAAGAAGGAACAACAAGGAAAAGAGATTAGTGGTAAAATGCCCCATCTTTTATGTGTGATTGTTAAAATGCCACATGCTACATTGAAATAGCTCCTATGCCATATCTTAAATTGCCACCTTGATAAAATACCCCATATCAAGTTGTTAACATTATCTTGTTAACTGGGCCTCCAGCACGTCTTGAATAGACCAAAATGCTCTCCGGTCGTTAGGGCATTTTGTTGGTGCGGCTAGACCCGAACGCCTCATCCTCTCAGTCTTGCCCTGCTCCCTAACACAGACCCGAGCTCCTCCTCTCGCACTCACCTCAAACCCTAATCCACACACTCCGGCGAGCTCATGACGGCCGTGGCTGAGGGAGATGTCACAGGAGAGCTCTTCCATGGCGTCACGGTTCCACATAGTGCTCATCAGCTGCCCAAGGTGCGGAGGAAATTGACCAATTTTGCTTCTCACTTCAATGACCAAGACAAATCCAGGGAAGATGTTTGTGAAATGTGAGAATAATCGCAAAGAGGATAAGGTTAGCTCATTGTACAATCGTTGGATTCGTTTGTTATCAATTCTGTTTTGGTCGATTCGGTTTTGTTTTGAGCCCTTTTTGTTGTTCAATTGTAGCCGAGGAAATACACATTTCTTTTTGGTTGGATGAATATATGGATTACTTGGAGGAAATTGTCAATAAGAGCAAGGATGCTATAGGAAACAACAAGGATGAAGAGAAGAGCAAGGTAGAAGGGATGAGCAAGGAAGAAGATAGAAACTATGATTCTATTAATCTTCAATTGAGTGAACTAAATATGAAGATGGGCAAGTTGGTGAAGTTAAATGAGCTACAGATTATAGTGAATGGGATTTTTTTTGTGTTTGCCATAGTGGTTGTCATGATTTTCTTTGTTTGGCATGTAATGAACTAGTATATGTGTCTGTAACTGCAAGGAAATCGCAGTCGTCATAATGCAACAAAAATGCAGCTTTCTGCTAAGTGGTGCAAAAATGCTAAGAAATGGCTTGATTTTTTTTTAATTTGCTATGATTTGACTGAGAAAATAACCTCCAATGAAAATCTAGGCACCCCTTACCAAGGAAAGGGGAGCACGATCTTCACCCCACACGCAGTCCGGTAGAGGGGACAATGCGAACAAGAGGACCTATCAATCTCCCTTGGCTTCTATTTGTTTCGGTGGCGCTGGCAAAGAGGATCGAGCGAGAGGAACCTTTTTTTTCTTGTTTATGGGACGGACCTAAGTAGCGAACCTTGGAACCGAAATCAAATATCTATCCTCGTAGGTGCCTCGTACTTCTAAGTAAATGATGGAAGTAGCAATCAAATCTAACCCTTAGGATTTTAAGGGTAGTAATAGACGTTTTCCTCTAATTATAGAATTTTCTGTAAAACAATATCACGTTGTGCCTAACTTAGTGTTGTGTAATCTATCTCTTTTGGCCCCTTGATTTTCCTTGTTATGTTGTGTCCAATTTGAGCTTCAAACACTGCTTGTTACATGAGTGAGAAAGAGAAGATTTTTATGTGCAGTTTATGAGAAGAAGCAATGTGGTAAGTAGATTGCCGTATAGAGTACATAAGTAGAAAATTAGCCGTGCGACAAAGAGTTCTCCTGAGTTGATTAGTTTCATGGGACTAGGAGTGTACCCCAATTTTGTTGTTCTAGTTTCTCATGAGTCAGGAGTATCCATGAACTGTAGTTTCATAAAATTGGCGGCTACTTAGAACTGAAATCAGCATTTCTCAACAAAAAAAATGGTAGGATGCAGGATGGAGCACGATTCCAAATAGATTTTAGTTCAAATCCCCATCGTATCTTTCACACGCGGTTAAGAAAGAAGGGAGAGAAAAAACCGGAGGGATAATATGATGAACGGTATGCCTATTGAGGGATAATTATGCGAGTTGCATAGATTTGGTGTCAAGATACAAATAGTCAAAGTTGATGTGACTAGTTTTGTTGTTAGATGATATGGATGACTTAGATACTGTTATGATACAAGATATTGAAGATGCCCTTTAGTGCTTATTATACCGTTGTTATTATAGCCATAGATTCGGCATGGCATTGTAAACTCTTTTGTTCTTTTATGGAAATTCTACTAGCATTCTTGTTATAAAAAACTCGTCCAACCTCTCCGACTTTATTCAAAATTATTATGCCAAGATTTTTTGAAATCGTTAGTATGCAACTTTAATGTTAATTGTGTACCTTCTCTTGTTACTCCTCGCATGACAATACGAAGTAATTGGTACAAGCTAACAAAACATTTTTTTCATGTGTAAAGATATTTATATATATGTAATATAACTTTATTTCAGGTGTGACTTATGAGCGTCCACTCTAGTCCCATTGCTCTAGGAGTTTATATCTTCAACCTAACTCCAAGGTCCAAAATAATTTAAAAGAAGAAAGACATCACCGGAGCCACTCAGTGCTGCATCGCCGAGGTCCAAATTGACCTTGGGGAAAGAGGCACAACTTCCCTCAAGCTCTAGGTTTAGATCTAAATACGGTGACCAATATCTATTTTGGATTTTGATGCCATGTCCGTTGATAATGGCTCATCTTGGATTATCGGCAGTGGTTTCTCAACAGTAGTGATTGATAAGTTGGCATATGTTCTTTCTCTATCTCTTTGCATCAATCTTTTAGTTAGCGATATTTAATGGAATCTCGTTTTTCTAAGAGAGAAAGAACAGGCCCTCGTCTACCTCACCACTTGAGATCTGCAGTTGCCTCACTCCTCCTCTCACATCGCATGCTTCCCCTCTCCCGCCAACCTATCCTCCCGAACATAACATTCAATATATTGTTCTCTTGCGAACCGTTGGGCCACTACTATCCCCCGTCTTCCTCTATAACAAGGGGACCACCCTCGCCCTTTCATCAGTGATCAAGATAGGTAGAGAGGGGTGATCAACACCACTAAGAGAAAAGGAGACATAAAAAATTAAGTTTAGACAGTAAATAAAAGACAGGATCATTTTCTGCACAATCAGTTTTTCCCGTTTTATATATGCCATCAATTGCCCAAGGTCCTTCAACATATAGTCGACTCCAGGCCTCTTCTCCATTTCCTCAGTCAGCATGGAGAGCATGCTGCACATGCTCCAAGCAGACTCGTCCATGACCAACACTCGCATGCCACTCAACAACCCGTCGTCCTCTCACAAACCCTTCACCACACACGGCGACCCACACCCGCCGCTTCCACAGCCAATCCACCTAACCCCGTCTTCCTCCTCCTGCTCCTCCCCTCCTTCATTCCTCCAAACCCTAGCACAAACCCTAATGTCCGCCGCCGCCGACCCCTCCGGAGACTCCTCGCCGTCCTCACCCACCTCCTCCGGCTCCACCTCCCCCTCCTCCTCCGTCGCCGCCGACCCCGCTCCCCTCGGCCAAGCCACCTCGACTTCCGCCCCATCCGCCGCCGACGATGACGCCGCCGTCCCCACCTCCCCGCGGATGGGCATGTTCTTCGAGACGGAGGACGACGCGTACGAGTTCTACAAGGCCTACGCCGCCCGCCTCGGCTTCGTCGTCCGCAAGTCCAACAAGTCCAAGAACTCCCGGCACACCGTCACCCGCCGCCTCTTCGTCTGCTCCAAGCAGGGCTTCCGCCAAGAGCCCAAGAAGCCCCAAGACGAGACCAACGCCGCTGCCGCCTCGCCACCACCTCCTAGGTGCCCGGACTCGCGCACCGGCTGCATGGCTTCCCTCACCATCAAGCTCCTCCCTTCAGCCAATGCCTTCCGTGTCAGCGACTTTGTTGCCGAGCACAACCACCCGCTCGCATCCGCAGCGCCTGCCGTGTCGCTGGCCATGCTCCCACCGAGCTCATCACACCACGCCATCATTGCCGCGGCAAGCTTGCCAGACCCAAGGGATGGGCCACGCCCTGACATGCACTTTGAGACGGAAGACGATGCGTATGCCTTCTACAACCGTTACGCCGAGCACGTGGGCTTCAGCGTACGCCGCTCGTACAAGAAGCGCAAGCGTGGGGTTATCGTGTCTCGGATCTTTGTATGTTCCCGTGAGGGTGTCAGTGACCGTGCCAAGCACGAGGGCCTAGCCATTATCAGCACCAATGCTAGCGCAGGGGCAGCAAGCACACCTAGGCCAGGCCCACCACCGACACGGACAGGGTGCCAGGCAAGAATGGTGATCAAGATCACCCCATGCCGGACGTACCGGGTTGCAAAGTTCTTTGCGGAGCATAACCACCCACTTGCCAACCCAGACAGTGTGCACAAGCTGCGGTCACATAAGATGAGGGCTCGAGCGCACGAGCTTGGGGCAGGGGAACTGCATCGAAGGAAGCAGGGGAAGGGTGTGCAGCTTGGGGATGCCGGTGCTGCATTGGAATACTTGGAGGGGTTGCAGGTGGAGAACCCTTCAGTGTATTATGCAGTAGGAATGGGGCCTGATGGGCATTCAGCTGCGAATTTCTTCTGGGCTGACGCAAAGTCAATGATTGACTTCAGGAGCTTTGGTGATGTTGTTTGCTTTGATACAACATATGGGCTAAATGTGTATGGGCGACCATTTGCATTGTTTGTTGGTGTTGACAACCACAAGCAGTTGCTTGTGTTTGGTGCAGCATTGCTCTATGATAAGGGCGTGCAGTCATTGAAATGGGTATTTCAGGCGTTTGCTGATGCCATGCGTGCTAGGCAGCCGCATACTATTTTGATTGATGAGCGTTCTGAATGTGCCATTGCAGCAACAGAGGTGTGGCCTCAGAGTAACCATTGCACAAGTGTGTGGCATATCTACCATAATTCAAAGAGGCACCTGAAGCAGGTGTTTGAAAGCTCAAAGAGTTTTGGCAATGCTTTGAGCCAGTGTCTCTTTGACTGTGAAGATGAGATGGAGTTCTTGTCAGCATGGGAAAAGGTAATCGAGAAACATGACATCAGCGAGAGTGAGTGGCTCAGCAGACTTTTCCTAGAGAAAGAAAAATGGGCTCTGCCTTATGGGAGAACCATGTTTACTGCTGATATACTTACTACTCTTAGGAAGGATAATATGATTAATGAGCTGAAACAGGAGCTCAGTGAGCAAGAAGATATTCTGCAGTTCTTCAAGCGTTATGAGACCATGCTGGAAGAGCATCGGTCAAAGAAATTACAGGCTGATGTTGATGGCAGCCAGGTGACTTTGCCAATCCCGTCCTTGCGAATGTTAAAACAAGCCTCAAATGCATATACACCTGAAGCTTTTAAGATGTTCCAGGGTGAGTTCGAGGCTTACATGAACTGCATGTCCTTCCCCTGTGGTGTGGTTGGCACAATCTCGGAGTATAAAATAACACTTGATGAGAAGCCATCAGAGGGCATTGTGAAATTTGATGCACTAGATGGCTCAGCCACTTGCAGCTGCAGGAAGTTTGAATCTGTTGGAATTCAGTGCTGTCATGTACTAAAGGTACTGGATCTCAAAAATATCAAGGAGCTCCCAGAACAATACATTTTGAAGAGATGGAGGAAAGATGCCCGTTCTGTTAGAATGGGGGAAGAACCTAACTGTGGATCTGGCAGTAGCATGCGGTCATCCTCAGAAGTCCGCTTCGGTAACATGTGCCGTTTCATTAGCCTAATAGCTTCAAGGGCTGCCAAATCTATGGAGGCAATGTCATACATTGAAAGTCAATCAAGTGTTCTTATGAAACATCTAGATGATATTTTACAGACAGGCTATCCAGAGATTGGAAATCATGCTGTTGCTTCAAGTAGTCAAGCAATTTCTTTTGTAGGAAATCAACATCCTGACCATACAACACAAGCAAGAACAGCTGCACAGACAACAAATGGTATAATGTTTTAGCATTCTGTCATATCATCATTTAGCATTGTTTTAGTATTTCAACATATCATCATCATGTATGTGCTTATTGCTTAATGCTAAAGTGTCGGTGGCCAATCAGATGTTTGACATGTAGATTAATGCTGTTTACGGAGAAGTTTTTCTTTTTGGTTGAACATAATTGCCGGATCAACTATTCTCTAACAAGAAATGACAGACCCTGCTAATTTCAGCAGTTTTTATACTCAGGCCTAACAGATGCTCTGTCATTTGTATAACACGATATGTACAGGGAATGGGCTGAGTTCATCTTATTGCTTTGCTGTTAACCAGATTTCTGTTACACATTTTGATTCCCTTTATTCACTTGCCCCTTTACTTTCAGTTGTAATTGGTTCAAACTTAAGTTTAAATTGTTGTCTGTTGTCAACTTTTGACTTCTGAAACTATTGAGTGATTTTGCTTTTACACTTGACATTGCTTGTTTAAACTAATGTTAAATTTCATGTCTTAATTTTTACCTTGTTGGGTTTATTATTTTGATTAGTAATTTTTTTAAAGTTCATTGATAATTGGTTTGTTTCTTTGATGGAACTTCAGGACTGACATCCTTGTTGGGGATTTCTGCTTTTCCTGAATCCAGTGGGCAATTGAACGGACCAGTCGGTTCTTTGTAACTTGAGTCAAACCTAGGTTCATGTATGGCTTTGTACAGTATTTATATATTGCCATGTTGATGCAAGCAAGTGGATCATGGAGACCTTGTTGTTTCCAACTTGGTAACAGTGGTGCTAATTTTAATCAATTATGATGAGCCTATGCCTTCTCTGAATCCATTAGCACTTAGCATTGTTCCATGCATTCTGGTGATTGCTCAATGGTCTGTACATAGCAAATAAGCACTGCTGCCTTTCTAAAGACAGTTGAAATTGAAGAGGGGCAAGAGCTGCTAAATTGCTCATGTGAAGTTATTTATTCTCCCATGTGAAGTTTATTGATATACAGCCTATACAGGCAAGCACAACCATGAAAAATTACAGCAAAAACTTTGCAAGAGTATACATGATCAGAGACCAGGGGAAGAAATAAATAGTATCTCTATATTTATCTATGTTCCATATAGCTACTGCAGCTGCACTTGGACCCCAGAATCATATATGTCCCCTGCCGTCCAGTTCTGTGGTATTGTGTTTGTTGGAACTAGCCATTTCTGGTCACCACCACGGGCCACGGGGGGCTCGGCTGCTAAACAGCATCCTTATAGACAGAGGGCCAGTTTGTGGGGAGACGGTAGCCCATACTGCACGGTGGGTCCGGCTCAGAAACTGGCATGTCACATTCACAATCTGCATCCAACCATTGACAGATATTTAGTACAATAAATTTTACTTTACATTTCTACATATGGAAAGGTTTCTGTATAACAAACTGTAACTACTTCTGTACATGATTTACACTGTTTAGCTGGTGTTTACCTCGCAAAGCTGGATTGCAAGATCATTTCTGGTGATCTTATCCTGGTTACCTTGTTGGTACCAGATCTCAAATTCAAGATAGTAAGGGAAATGACTGCATTCGGTGATCTTGAAGACAATGTTCTTATTTGGGTAGCTACAAGAAACCCTGTAGCAGACAGAAACCAAGAAAATAGCATGTCAGTTTTGTTGTTTCACTTTTCACTTTCTTTAACATCTGAAGAAAGCACTTAGGTATATGGTTCAAGCTAGTTTTAGCCACACTTATTATATTCACGCACCTCCTGTACTCAATTCTGACATGGCCAATGGTGAGCAGCATTGCACCAGCATCCGCATTCTGCCCCATCCCGGCGAAGGCATGCTGGCTGAGGATGAAATCCGTGCTGTCGCTCACTCCCGAGTCAGTGATCACGATTGTCACGCTAGTAAGGATCTGTGCACCTTACCTGTTGACAATTGCCATTCTTAATGGGAATGGAGAAAAGGGAAGATATTTCATGATTTAACCTCCTACTGGGCACTGGCAGATGGGTTTTACCTGATAGCATGCACCACAGCCTACCCCATTTCTGTAGAGGCTTGCTGATGCAGAAACATCGCCGTTGTTGAGTGTGGCCCCAAATGTGCCATACTCACATGCTCCATCTGGAAATCATTTGTCAGAAACAAGTATTTTCTTTTGACAGTATCTGGTTTGCTTAGAGATTTACTATTTTACATCGTGGCCTAATACGAATCTTTCAGTAATTAGCACACTCCAGCACATCTTTTTTTGTACATGTAAGCATCACAATTTAAGTGACATATCTAATATCAGGTACTTACTTTCGGTTCCTTTTGTGTCAGAATTGGGGTAATATACTGCTTTCGACACTGTGTAGTTTGAATCTGTAGTAACCCTAGAGATGATAACTTGGAGAGAGAATAAGGTTAGGAGATGATAATGAAGTTGAACAGCCATTTGTGGTGTGGAGATGTAGCAACAATCTTCAAAGATGGAATATGCAAGAGGTGAGACGGAATCATGCACTTAGTGTTCGTCTTGAGCTGCGGCTTTGCTACCCTTTAGGTTGCTCATGAGTTACGAGTTGAAAACTTTTGGTTTTGAATGGATGGGAATGCCAGCGCCGTTGTTGACATTTCTTCTCTGGTGTATATGTGCCCACAAGTTCTTGCTTATCTATAGCTGCATGGAAGCTATTCTTCATGTTATAGTTTTCTTACATTTTGCCTCCCTTTTCTGTACCCCCATTGTTTTTATAAAGTTTCTCCTACCTGTTGTTTTGGATGCTCGCTACCACTAAGGACAATCCCTGCCCCGTGCTATACAAGAATAGAACGTCCTAAAGAGCGATGCTTTCCCCATCAGTTGCCAGGATTCTGACCTGCAACAGATCTCACAGCTGTTCCCTGCAGAGTTCAAGCAATTCCCATGTACATACCTTGGGCTGCCTCTGCATATTGCCAGAATAAGGAAAACAGACATCCAGCCGGTGTTTGACAAGCTGTCTTCAAAATTGGCAGGATGGAAAGGGAAACTCCTGAACAGGGCAGGAAGACTTACGTTGATCAAATCGGTGCTATCCCCGTGCTTAGTGTACCTTCTCTCAGCCTTCAAGATACAAAGATGGGCAATCAAGAAACTAGAGAAGATCATGAGATCCTTCCTATGGAAGGGGGATGAGCCCTGCTCGGGCGGGCATTGCTTAGTGAGCTGGAAACAGATTTGCAAACCAAAGCACCTGGGAGGTTTAGGAGTGAAAGACTTAGAGAAGTTTGGTTCAGCGCTTCGCTTAAGATGGCTGTGGGGAGAATGGAGTTCCCAGCCCAGACCCTGGCAGGGTCAGCCAATCCCCTGTGACGACAGCGACAGGGCTCTTTTCAACGCCTCGACGACGATCACGGTCGGGAAGGGCGACAAAGCTAAATTCTGGTCAACCAAGTGGCTCAATGGAATTACCCCTAAAGATGAGATGCCAGCCCTCTTTGCGCTCATCAGAAGGAAGAATAGAACGGTGGAGGACGAGCTCCAAAACAACAGATGGTTGAAGCCCGCTCCGACAAATTAACACACCAGAGCAAGTGGAACAATTCGTCAAACTATGGGGCCTCATTGCTCAAACACAGAGAAATGTGCTACAGGAAGACACCATAGCCTGGAGATGGTCTAGCACGAAACGCTACTCCACAGCATCTGCCTATAGCATTCAGTTCGAAGGTTCCGTTCCTACATTCAACAGCGATAATATATGGACAGCGCAGACAGAAAACAAATGCAAGATTCACACCTGGTTAACCCTTCAAAACAGGATATTGACAGTAGACAAGCTGCAAGCTAGAGGTTGGCCTAACGGGGCTACATGCACGCTTTGTGGTAATCACGCGGAAACTGCGATCCACATATCCCTTGAGTGTGTTTTTGCGAGACAGGTCTGGCGAAGGATAGCAACTCTGAATGGGCTCGAACCTCAGGAGCTAATACGCGACACGGAAGAATCCCTACAATCATGGTGGCAATCCCAGGGCGCGCTGCTCAACTTGAAGGAGAAGCAAACACGCTATGGTATACTGTCTTATGGGCTCTGGAACATATGGAAAGAAAGGAACGGACGCGTCTTCCAGCACCAATACAGAGCTATAGCCGAAGTGGTCTCACAGACGATGGACAACATAAAGTCCAGGCGGCTAGCCTTCCAGCCAGAGGGCGACGCGCATGACGGACCTCTTATGATTTTGTAATCCATGTTAATCTACCCTAGCTGAGGCGCTTGTACATAATTTGGTTCTTTGTAAACCCTATTCTGGACTTTTGTAAACTCTATGTTTGTTCTTCTATAAGAAAGGCAGCGCTCCTGCCGTGTTCTTCAAAAGAATAGAACAGTTCCACTTTATTACAACATGGTCTGTTTTTCTTATTACAACATGGTCTGTTTTTCTCTCACATTCGATTAACCTTTCGGTTAGAATGATTTGATACTTGTGTTACAACATTTGCTGAAATATAAAACTGAACAAAGTATCATGTCTCAAAGATATTGATAGTTACTGATGGTAAGTGGTACTGCTTTTTGCCTAACTTGCCTTCTAGCAAACTGGTTGATTTGACATGGTCCACATGAATGAAGAATTATCCAAATCAGCTCGGTTGTGCAGTCATACGCTTCCATGTTTGCATGATTCTTAGATGGGATAGCGCATTTGGATTTTTGAATTCTAGATTTATCTAGAAAAATGTACAAAACTATTTTGTTGCAGGTCAAATGGTCGATGAATTGTGTTTGCATATTGAACTTTTTTAGAGTAGGGAATTTATCAAGATCCTGTAGGAATTGATCTGCTTTCTACTAAATTCCTGTGTGTTTCAAGCAGACCTTCAAAACTAGCGAACTTGCGTGGTTTCAATCATCAATGCCCTCGTGTTTTTTGTTTGTCGGGTAGGAAGACTAGGAGATAAAGAGAAGACGGACGAAGAACGTTGATCAAGATTGGAGAACTAAAGGAACTAGATAGCGAATGGTTGAAGCCATCTCTCCCTTTTGGGAAGGCTAAGTGCTTTCCTACCAATAAGATGATGAAAGGTACAAGAGAACCGTTTATGCACACTATCCAATTCAAGACGATAACAAGCAATATTCAATGTAATCACAAATAAAATATCATCGATCCTGCTCTTTCTCGGAGAAAAAGAAAGGATATGTCAACGGAACACCAAGGATCATATGTCAACGGAAAACCAAGGATCAAGGCTTAAATCCCAGAACCTTTTGGTATTGCAGATGCAAATCTTCATTTAGTCTCTGGTTTATGCTAATGCATAGTCTTGTTTATAATCCAAATTGAGATGAAATATTAGCATGTAAACCACTTCATATGAACTACTAAACGATCAACATAAGTGTGAGACCCACCCTGGTATGAACCAGATCAACATCTTGAATCTTGACAGGTCGCGCCGATGGTGTGCTCAGTTAAGGTAGGAAGGAAACCAGGCTGCTGCAACCTGCAAGAGAGTACGCTACCAGAACGGAATGCCCTGAGGGCACATGGGTGACTTCTAGATAATGGAAGATAACTCTCCGAGCCTCTGCATCTGAGCAAAACATCACAGATGGCATGGATAGCACTAACGTTCAGCCTTCCAGGAGCCAAATGGCAATATGTAGATGAGCACCATGAAGAAACAGCAACATTGTGATGCTTTACGCTTTGGAGACCTGGAACAATTTCTCTCTCTCGAGGGAAGGATCCGACAAAGAAGCGTACTTGACAAGAGTACCTGTTGCTCACGCCATCTGTGTGCAGTTCCACAAACAGGACAGCAATGATGGCTAGCACTAACACGATGTCTTCATTCACCATTGACATGGATGGGCACTGTGGTAATAGTGCTGGAAGGCAGGTGCATATATCCTTGATTTTGTATCCTCAAATCTCAACAGTAATAAACATAAATAATATTCTCACAGAAAAAAAAATTAGAATAGTGCAGAATTGTCGAAGAAAGAATTATCAAGAAAGGGGTAACCATCATTATGATGTTAGGCAAGCAGGGGTTGCCTTTGGAATCTGGTCAACTTATTGCTTCCGTTAGTCGATCTTTCAAATCACATACGACGTGAAGATATCAACATTTGGAGAGAACTGGAATGCAAGTACCAGTTATTGCAAGCCCGATGCTTGAGATACAAAATGTACGTCGACTTCAAATGTTACACAGAGGGAACCTATCTTGCACTACCAAGTCTACCTCTAATGATGTGTCCTATCACGTGGCAGCTGCATGAGAACAATCGGAACTCCATGCTCGTAGTGGCTATATTTCCGGAAAATGAAATAGCAGCCTAGGGAATTGTGCATGACCAATGAACATAAGTTGTATACAGCGAATGTAGAACTCGTAGCGAAAGTGGCTAGTCTTTCTTGTACACTACTGTTGGATAGACTGGATTCCACATGTTATTCTTGACATAATCAATGGTTTCTTCCTGTAACACGAATTGTTCAAAGTTAATGAAGTAAAGAAGAAAATCGTAATAATAAACCTGGATTGGATAGTAAAGAGAGTAACCACCTCACTGAGTCTTGCAAGTTCACGTGCATCCATGTCACGATATCCCTCAGCTAGATCCTCTGCAACAGCTTCCCTCACAACTGCTGCTGCCACCTCCTTAGTGATGTCACGTATTCTGCATGTATAATATATCAAAAGGCATAACAAGAGGTTCTCCAAGGTAGGATATATATCAAAAGGTGTAACAACAGGAAAAACTGGAATATCAGTATGAGAACTATCAGAACCTGGAGGTTGGAGGGTAAATTACCCCTTGAAGAACCTCTTCTTCTTTCATGTATGAAGCCAAGCTAAACAATTTTCATGGTTAAGAAAATAGAGAAGATAAGTAGTTCGGTTGTGTTCAAAGATGATAAGTCAAGGGAGTCACCGTTCTGCCGCAGCCTGAAGCATTCCATCAGAGATAACCCGTGCACCAGACAGAAGGGTTCCAAGCCCTATTCTGCATAGCGGTGAAGCGAAGCAAATGAAATCATCATTTCAAAAAAAAATGCATAGTTTACAATGGTAACATGACTAACCCAGGAAAGAGATACATGTTATTCCCTTGATTAGAGTGGCCAATCTTCCCACTGCCTGCAAGAGAACCATTAATAGCTGCAGTCAGAGTAACACTTATTCACAATTCATCGAACTATTGAAGTTCTGATTACAGCATTGGTTTGATCATTTGCATAGCTGATGCCAGGCATAGATATTAAGGTATAACTGATGTATTAGGAGATAGTGAGGCTCAGTTACTTGGAAAGAAACATGCAACTGTATGCATGAACAGACATACCAAGATCCACATCGTCAAATGGGCTTCCACTGGAAAAGATGACCTTTTCACCAAGAATTGAGAAGGCTTCTTCAGGTGTACATTCAGCTATAGTATGGAGCCAACACAGAATTAGATAACCAACAAACAATAAACTTCATAGTAAAATTTGATATCACAAACCATTTGTAGTTGGATTTGACATCGCAAAAATTGCTGGTCTGGAAGAGGATGAATCTTTTAGTGCTTCTAAAACCTGAAGATCCAAATAACCCACCACAATCAGCATTACTTGGATTGTTGATAGTTATCGAGAACTCAAAATGGTGGATGCAATGCAACTAATGCTTTAATCTAATCAATGAGTACCAAACTGGTCATGATGCAAGGTCCAAAAGGTGAGATGAGCATTGGCTTGCAGGAACCCTTTAGAAAGAATTACCGGTAAGGCGATAATAACATAGGGATGTCTTTTTTCTTTTTGGCAAGCTTATTGTAGAAGACAAACAACTGAGACTGATAAGCATTCAAACTGTATTCATAAAATAAAAAAAAACAACAAATGACCTACAATTTGTATGCTAGTATTATAAGTTTATAACGAGTTCATCATTTACCCCGTAGCAATCCCAATATATCTGGGAAGTTATTGCTTCTGTCCTTCGCAACATATTTAATGTCCTGACATGTAACTAGTCATTGAAACCAATGGTGGAAACAACAATAGGACCAAATCGTAAATAAGTGACTCCAGACTTCAGAGTAAATGGCTTGGAGTCAGTACTGAACAGAAATTGGCATGCAATTATTGTGAGATATCATACCTCCTTTGAGAACAAACCACCAACAGCAGAGAGTCCAAGTATGACATCAGGCTTCACTTTTTTAACCTGCTCAATAGACAGGGTACAATATATTTAGTCCAGCATCTGCAGTGGCGGAACTTGGCCTCAATACTAGAGGGTATCCACCCTAAATTATCCATGATGTAGGCAACCTAGAATCTATATGGGGCCATTTTGAAGTTTAATCAGTAAAATACCCTACTACTGCTTGTTAGGAGATATGCAACTTAGATCTATTGCACAGCCCAATAGGCATATATATAGTACAAGGTGACTTGGAGTACAAGGAAAATAGAGACTCCTATACCAATACGAATACAACAGGACTATATTTCTAACACCCCCCCTCAAACTCATGGTGGATCAACAACACTGAGTTTGGAGAGGTAGAAGCTGCGCTGAGCACGAGTCTGTGCCTTCGTGAAGAAATCAACCAACTGAAGCTCGGAAGGCACATACTGAAGAGCAACAACCTGATCCTGAACCTGAGACCTCATATAAGAAGCATCAACACCAATATGCTTGGTGAGCTCATGCTTCACTGGGTCTCTAGCAATACTGATAGCACCAGTACTGTCAGACAACAGAGGGGTCGGTGTAGTGATAGAAACACCAAAATCCTCAAGTAGCCACCGTAACCAAGTAACCTCTGCTGTCAAAAAGGCCATAGCACGCAACTCAGCCTCGGCACTCGAACGGGAAACTGCAGTCTGTTTCTTCGTCTTCCAAGCAATAAGAGAACCACCAAGGAAAACACAGTAAGCAGAAAGAGAGCGACGATCTGAGGGATTGCTAGCCCATCTGAGGGATCGCTAGCCCAAGTAGCATCCGAATATGCCTGAAGCTGTAAGGAAGTGGAGCGTGGAAAGAAAAGACGACGGGAGATAGTTCCACGAAGATAATATAGAACCCGAAGAAGGTGACTGTAGTGAACCTGAGTAGGAGAAGAGACGAACTGACTTAGAATGTGAACTGGATAGGATATATCCGGACGAGTGACAGCAAGATACACAAGACTCCCTACAAGGTGACGATAGCGAGTCGGATCAGAAAGAGGCTCACCATCAAAGGCACGAAGATGAACATTGAGCTCCATCGGAGTCTCAATGGTACGCTGATCAGTAAGGGAAGCCCTATCAAGAAGATCGTGAATATATTTCTCTTGGGATATATAGAAACCATCAGAAGTAGAGGTAACCTCAATCCCAAGGAAATAGCGAAGAGGACCAAGATCAGACATAAGAAACTGATCACTAAGACGAGACTTGACAAAGGCAATATACTCAGAATCATCTCCGGTGATGACCATATCATCCACATACAAAAGAAGAAGAGTCCAACCACGGGACGAAGTGTGGACAAAAAGCGCAGGATCATGAGCACTAGCTGAAAAACCAGCAGCAGTGACCACAGAGGTGAAGCGCTCAAACCAAGCACGAGTGGCTTGCTTAAGGCCATAAAGAGAGCGACAAAGGCGACAAATCATGCCATCGGGAACAGAATACCCAGGCGGGGGGGTGCATGTAGACCTCCTCACGCAACTCACCATAAGAAAGGCATTCTTGACATCAAGCTGAGAGATAGACCAATGGCGAGCAGAGGCCACGGCAAGAAGAGTGCGAACAGTGGTCATATGCGTGACAGGAGCAAATGTCTCATCATAGTCACGGCCATGCTCCTGCTGAAAGCCATGCGCCACAAGACGAGCCTTGTAGCGCTCAAGAGAACCATCGGAGCGGGTCTTAACTTTATAGATCCACTTACAGGTGATGGGACAAACACGTGGAGGAAGAGAGACAAGATCGCACGTGCCTGTACGCTCAAGAGCAGCAAGCTCCTCGGTCATCGCATGCTGCCATTCGGGATGAATAACAGCATCGCGGTAAGAAGTAGGCTCAGCAAGAGTAGCACCAATAAATCCAAAGCGATCTGGAGGCGGAAGCGGACGAGCGCGGAGGCCATACCTAGGAGGGGTGGCGAATCCGGAGAAGATGAGGCACCCAGAGAAGGTGACTCATCAGACGGAGATGGCCCAGAAGAAGGAGAAGTCACATCAGAAGGAGGCTCAACACGAGGTCGACGTGTGTAGACGAAAGGATAGGACGAAAGAGGAGAAGGTGCCGGTGGAGCTGTAGGAGAGAATAGTGGAGAAGAGTCTACAACAGGAGTAGGTGGAGACTCAGGGAGAGGTGGAGACTCGATAGGACGAGTGGAAGAGGGCACAACAGTGATCGGTGTATCAGGAAAGGTCAGAAAAGACAGGGGTTCAACAGGGGAAGGCGAAGGAGAAGCTGGACGCGGAAAGAAAGGACGAGACTCATCAAAGGTCACATCCCGAGAAACCCGCATACGGCGAGCGGTGGGATCCCAACAGCGATAGCCCTTATGCTCCAGACTATAGCCTAGAAAGATACACTCAACAGACTGAGCGGTCAGTTTGGTGCGTTCACGGGGAGCTAAAAGAACATAGCAAACGCAGCCAAACAGACAAAGAGTAGAGTAGTCAGGAAGAGAACCAGAAAGGCGCTCAACAGGAATCCCACCCTGAAGGGCAGAGGAGGGCTGAATATTAACAAGATAGGTGGCAGTTAGAGACAGCCTCAGCCCAAAAGTGAGGTGGAATAGAAGCGGCGATCATGAGCGCACGAGCAGTCTCAAGAAGGTGACGATGCTTACGCTCAGCAACACCATTCTGAGCATGAGCACCCGGACAAGAGAGACTGAGCAAGAGTGCCCTACTCAGCAAGAAAACCACGAAGATGACGAGAAAGATACTCGCCAGCAGAATCAGCACGAAAGACACGAATGGGAGTGGAGAACTGGGTACGAACCATGGTGGCAAACTGTCTATAGATGGAGAGAACCTCACTACGAGCAGACATAAAGTATATCCAAGTGTGGCGAGAAAAATCATCTATAAAGATAATATAGTATCGATGACCCCCTTTCGAAACGAAGGGGGCCGGACCCCACACATCCGAGTGAACAGATCAAAAGGACGCTGAGACATAAACTCACTATGAGGATAAGGTAGCTGAATTTGCTTACCCAGTTTACAACCCTGACAATCTAAAGACACATCTCCTGAGACAGACCCCAGAAGACCACGACGAACTAACGACGATAGACGAGATCCACACAGATGACCAAGACGGTGATGCCACTGCTGGAAGGATCCGGTGGACGAGCTGACAGAAGCGGAGAGACTGGCAGCGACGGCAGCGGAGGGAAGGTGAAGCCAGTCAAGCTCCCAGAGACGCTAAGAATCAAGGCGGGCAAGGGCCAGAACCAACCAGAGTGCCCGTCTGACGGTCCTGAACACAACAAGAGTCAGAGTCGAGAATAACCCGACAACCAAGATCAGTGATCTGTCCAGCAGAAAGAAGCTGCATGATAAGGCGAAGCACATAAGCAACAGAAGGAACATGAAACAAAGAAGTGCTAAGAGTGCGTCGACTAGCAACAGGAAGAGGAGTACCATCAGCAGTGAGAACATGAACAGGAGAATCTAGAGGTCTAAGAGAGGATAGAGCGGAAGAATTAGAAGTCATGTGGAAAGATGCTCCAGAATCAAGAATCAATGGGGAAGTACCTGACTGTGTAGAGGGTGGTTTCTCATTGCTGGAAGAGGGAGTAGCAGAACCTGTCGCAGCGAGTAGACGTCGAAGGCGTGCGATCTCCTGCTCAGTGAACGAGGTGGCGGAAGTAGTCGAAGCAACTAAAGGAGTCGAGGAAGTAGTCGAGGAAGAAGCTCCAGTGCCCGGTGAAGAGCGACGTGCAAGGTGACGCTTCTTCCGAAAGCAAGTAGACTCAATGTGGCCATCCTTATCACAGTAGGTGCAATGAGGACGGCCACCACCCGACGAGGAACGACCACCACCACCTGTGGAGGCCGCTGAGGGAAACGAGCTGCTGAGGCGTGAAGCAGGCGGTGTAGCCGGCGGACGAACAGCAAGCACGGAGGGAAGTGGTAGAAGACCAGAGCCACGCAGACGAGTCTCCTCCGCACGTACCTCCGTAAGTGCCTCCAGAAGCGAGACACGAGGCTTACGGGCAAGAAGCTGAGCATGACGAGACTCAAACTCAGGACGAAGCCGCGTCAAGAACTCATATACGCACTGGAACTCCCGATCAGCACGAGTATCCTGACAGCACTGACAAGAGCCACAACCAGGACGACGAAGGGAATCCAGCTGGCGCCAGACAGCAGAACTCTGAGCATAGAACTCATCAACCGTGGCATCACCCTGCTGGAGAGAGTGCTCCTGGCGAACCACGGACAGGAACAGAGCGTCGCCAGAGGGCTCATAGCGCTGACGAAGATGAGTCCACATCTGGAATGCCGTAGAGAATCCCACAACCTCAGAAGAAAACTGAGGCTGAAGACTGGCGACAAGAACAACAGCAGCACGAGCATCATCATCAAACCACTGAGTGAACTCAGTCAGCAGAGCACCGTAGGAATCCAGAGCCTCCTGATAAGCGGTGACAGCCGCATCATAGGCAGCGCGGTCAGCATCAGTAGGTTGAGCACCAAGCTTAGGCTCAACCGACGCCACAGGACAGACCGGACACGGGACATCGCCGGAGAGGACGCCCAGAGACGAAGACCACGCATGTGGATGCGCATATGGGAGACGAAGTCTGTGAAATTGACCCCATCAAAAATCACCGGGCAGCGAGGGAGAGAAACGGTGCCCGAAGACATGGTACCTGTTTTTGTTTTTTTCCCTTTTTTTTCCTCAAACTAACCAGATCGGATCTGCCAGCTGCTCAAAAACAGAGCAAACCAGCAGACCGGCCGGCGGGAAAGAGGGCACGCGGGCGGCCAGCGGTGAGGCCGACGGGCCGGAACGCCGGCGGCACGGGGAGGCCGGCGGCTCGGGCGAGCAGGCCAGCGGCTCGGGCGGCCAGGCGGTGAGGCCGGCGGAGCGGCGGCTCGGGCGGCCGAGCGGGGAGGCCGGCGGAGCTGCGGCTCAGGGCCGGCGGGAGCTACAGGCTCGGGGGCCGGCGGAGCTGCGGCTCGGGAGGCCGGGCGGGAGGCCGGGCGGGGAGGCCGGCGGAGCGGCGGCTCGGGCGGCCGGGCGGGGAGGCCGGCGCGGGTGGGCAAGCGAGGAGGCCGGCGGCCGGGGGGTGGAGAGGCCGGCGGCTCGGGAGAGGAGGCCGGTGGCCGGCGGATTGGCGAGCGCGAGTTGCGGCACGCCGGTGGATCAGAGGTATCAAAAAAAAACCTAAAACCCTAATTGGCTCTGATACCATGTTAGGAGATATGCAACTTAGATCTATTGCACAGCCAATAGGCATATATATAGTACAAGGTGACTTGGAGTACAAGGAAAATAGAGACTCC
>JAGXJF010003118.1:600000-927362 GCA_019208055.1 Stipa capillata
TATTATTTTTTCCAGCTGATCCATAAGAACATGGTGCGATGATTGTGGGCTACAGAATCAAATTAAGTATGTGATTAGTTCTTCTTGAATAATGCAGATAATCAATTTAAATTCAACAGTCAAGGTCTGAAATAAATGTACCACGTGACTTGTAAAAAAGGCTTCTAACTTGTAACACCATATATGCTAGGTAGGATCATCCACACATTACATTAATTTCATCTTCCATAGTGATGCATTTGGCTTTTTATAACATATACTCTGATCGGGGCGGGAATTATACTTCCTCCATTCCATTCAGAAATAGATGACGTTTTAGGAATCATGTACTCAAAACTTCTGTGACTTTGACAGTCAAATGATAACTAACATATATATAACTTTTCATGAAACTTCTGTAACTATTTAGATTAGTTAGGTGAAAATGGTAGCATTAGATTTTTCATGAAAAATATTTTCATAATACAACTTTGTAAATTTTACTAACATATTCATATAATCATCGTACTTTCTGAACTCTGAACTGAGAAAGATTTGGGCAGCTATATTTATAAATTATAATCATCAGATTTTTAGTTGTTGGATTAGTGGGGACCTATCATATAGATAGAAACTGGGGTGTTTGACATTAGGAATACTCACAAAATATTCTACATGCAAGAGCACTTCTAGAAAGTCTACATTTTCTTACTGATGATATGTAAACTGTCTTCCCTACAAATGTCCGTGCTTCTCTCATTGAACAATAATACGAAGAATGTGGATTAAACCTACATCCAGAGTTGGAAATTGCGGTAATAGCACTTGCAAGTACATAATACTAGATTTTGTACTATCTGAATTAAAAGATTGTTATGTCAAGGAAGTTTGTTGAAATATATACCATGGTAGTATAATACATTGATGAAACCTGCTAGTAATTCATGTACTTTCAATTTATCATGTTGCTTGGCATTTGCAAATTGTAACACTACAAAACTTATACAAGATTATGAGAGAACCGGATGCTAGTCAAAAGGGAAAACACATTCCAGTGCATATATTATTAGTTTTGTACCATTATTCCTTCACTGCCTCATTTGGAAAATGATGGCTGTACTAGCCAATTGGAGAATTTAGCGAGGTGTAACATTGTTTATATTACATGGTTATTGAATAGTGTCAACTCTAGGAATGCACACAGACGTCTTAACAGTATAAAGTTGTGATGTGACCTAACTCTCACAGAGCACATTTGAAATGCTTAAAATACAAGAACGAGGATTAGCTCATCTTTCAAAGTTGGCGTTCCCTCTAAGCCTGCTCCTTTTGAACTGAATGTGTTATTTCTTAGCTTGCTGATGTAATATTTAAAATTAATATTTGACATCCTTGTGAAGTAACAGCTACTGAATTTAACCATTATGTTGTTTCTTTTTCATCCTCCAGATAGAGTAAGCTCAATTCCTATAGTTGATGATAATGGATCCCTCCTTGATGTCTACTCACTCAGGTTTGCATATCGTACCATTTTCATTTGCCATGCTGGTATACTGTTATATTCTTTTGTATTGATATAATTGATTGACCTATGCTTGATGAAGTTTTCCACCGGGGCTTGAACGCACTCTATTTATCTTTGTGGGATGACATGATGCACCTCAAGATAAGACCTTACTGCTAGAAATTCTGGTCTTCTATTGTCAACCCCCAACAGACCAACACTGAAAGCAATGTTTTTTTATTCCTTTCCGGGGCAGCTACAGCTTGCTTTTGAGAAGGGATGTGAACTTTTGCATATGATGAACATAGTGATTAGCTATTCCTTATTAGATTCATGTTTGAGGGATAATGATGTAGTCCGTGAAATCCGAAGGGGTCAGCCTTTTACTATTAGTAGACGCCTACCTGCCTATTTACTATTTAATGCCTTTTCCATCGTACTCTTCTGTCTATTCGATCACAACAAGATGCACATGACCTAGGTGTTTCAGATTGATTTTTTGTGTGTTGTGACTCGTAATCTCTGGTTACTTTGACTGGGTTCATCTGGTTTTAAGAGGGTGGTACTAGTTGTACTCAGCGTTGTAAGCTTTTAGAATTTCAGGAGTTGGTAGACCTATGTTGTCTGTCCTATCTTAGGAGCAGCATTGCTGCCTTTTTTCTGGTCATCATCCTAAGCTGCTAAAGGCACACTACTTTTGCCATTTTAATGACCATCTTCCTAGGCTCCTAAATGTGAACTGCGATCCTTATTGCTCATCTGCACATTGGTTGTGTGGTCCATTAAGGTAAATGGTACATATGTACTGTGGCTGTGTCTTGAAAGTTGCAACATACTTTAAACTTCTTGGTCCATTCAGCACAATATTTGGTTTATTTCTGGTAAATTTAGTGTTGCACCAAAGAACCTTCAGCTTTTGAATTGTCTCCTTTTTATTTTCTCATTTAGTCCTTTTCGAGATGTTTTCTATATGATATGATGTTCCAGAAAAATTTCAGTTGATATACTCAAACAAAGTAGCTTGGACATGATATTTTGTAGCACTATCTTAAGAGAAAAGACTAAGCTAACTGATGGTGTTATTTTGCAACAACCATATTGGCTGTTTACTTGGAACAATTTAATTTTCAATCTTAACGTGTTTCCACAGTGATATCATGGCTCTGGCGAAGAATGATGTTTACACTCGCATTGAACTTGAGCAAGTGACAGTGGAGCATGTATGTCTCTCCCTCTTGCGTTTTAACTGTACTCATTACCTTTTCTTTGACATGTATACATATATGGACACCTGTATTACTATGATGTGCGTTGTGTTAGATAAATAGATGATACGCATCTTTCTGTTATGATCATCAGTTCATTTAATGTGAGAAGAAAACAAAACATCGAGTTATCTGACCAGCCTGGTGACCAATGGCTTATTCTGGTGACCAATGGCTTATTTAAATATAACTTATGTTGCATTAATAATTGAATCACTGCGGTCAATAGTCCGCTTGAACACCACAGCATCTTGATACACCATTAATCGTTTGTCCGCTCAACTGCGCACTTTATTCTGGTTCTTGCTAATATTCTATGTATTTGTCATGCATTGCATTTTTTTTATAATACCAGATTTGTTCTCTTTGTGATAATAATCTCACTCTGTATTGCACTCTTTTTTTAGGCTTTGGAGCTGCAATACCAGGTGAATGGCCGGAGACAGTGTCATACCTGTTTGAGCACCAGTACCTTGCTTGAGGTGATGGAGCAATTGTCTGTTCCAGGTACTAGTTTGTGAGATAATGTGCATGGTCATGTGGGGAGCTACTGAGGATTGCATTTTACATGAAATCAGTGACTGTAAATTCATAATTTGAACACAAATTTGACAGGTTGGTTTAAATTCTGACTTTCCATATATCTTATCAGGGGTGCGGCGGCTTGTCATTGTTGAACCAAGGACTAGATTTGTGCAAGGAATTATCTCATTGAGAGATGCAATTACGTTTCTCCTTGGATAACATTTGTGTAGCCATTCCATACATGAAAGCCTGTTTGTATTTGATTGGGACAAAATAAGAGAAAATATGTTATTTCAGCAGATGTGGGAATCCTTCAGTCTTTTTTCTTTTAATACTTAAAGCGTATAATGCCATGAATCAAATGCAACTGAATCTTATTGAAAAGAACAGACACTACCTAGGGAGTATGAAGACTGGACCAAATGAATTCGGTACTGCTGCAATCTTTTCCTCTATCAGCGTCGATGTTGAAAACAGGTCAGTGATGGTTATCCTGGATTCCTGGGTCATGAAGATTCCTGCTTTGCAGTTTGCACCATTGGAGTGATTTTCCAGATATTTTGGGAGAGTTCATGAGACTTGTTAGCTAATATAAAGGTAACAGACCTTGGATTGAGATCTTAGAATTATGCTTCAGTGTTCTACATGTCTTGAAAAGAAAAACTGTGCTCTAAATCAGCCAATTATTCATGACATATAACATCACATCTTGCAAGTTATTCGACATCATTGACAGATAGCAAACTTATTTTGTTAACAGCTGCAATGTAATTTTTATATTTTGTACAGTACATCAAACTTTAGAACTGAACTTATGTCTACGTGGCTCAACTAAGAGCCGCAAGACCTTCACAGAGAGTTTGTCTGATCCTGGAGCTTAGCTTGCCCGGGAGGCCAGGGTACTCGGTACTCTAGTTATACTTATCTAGGGATGTTACTGAATGCTTGCATTGGGAAGCATTGGCAAATTAGACTCGGTATAACTAACCACAGCGCAAGTAAACAACAGATTGTTTCTTGTCTCATATTGATCACAGAATGTTTGCTTCCCTTCCATCCTCTTTTAAGCATGGACGAATGGCACTGAAGCAGATAGTTTTCTGCGACTCCGATGCATGACGTGAACTACAAAAATATCAAATCGATGAGTATATGTTGTTGTGAAAAGATCAAAAGAACTGTGACCGTAGGCTTCATCCAACTGTGAGCTTCCATTGCCTGGAAAACGCATTGGGCTGCACCAACTAGCCATAAGAAAAATATCGCCTGCACCGTGGCCAGAATTTTTCATCGTCCCTGTCCAATTCATGTCCTGGCTTTGTCGGCATCAGCATGAGCAGTTGATCTGACGAGAAAATCTAGTTGACACAAAAGTCCATGAGTATGTACTGTCACGTGATGACAATCATCAGATTCTGTCTGGAACTGCAAGATGAATCCCTACCACAATTCACAGTGCATCAGTTACTGTTCCCGCTGGCACTTTGCAGCATGAAAGGGGTGTTTGGTTGGGCTTTTCAGCAGCTTTTCACTGGAAAAAGCTGCAGCCCAACCAAACGGCCAGCTTTTCAGCAGCTTTTGCCAACGGTAACTGTGGGTTTTGCAGTGTAAATTCAGCTGTTTGGAAAAGCTGCCTTCTGCCAGCTTTTTGCAATATGCTGAAACTTCAGTGCTCATTTTCCAAAATGCTGTAGATTGTTTGGATCAACCAAAAGCTATATGTTCACCTTCCCACAGCCACAGCAGCTTTTCCAGATAGTCAGCCAACAGCAGCTTTGTCAACAGCCACAGCTCAACCAAACAGGCCCGAAGTCTGACAACATACAGAGGTTGAGCCCTGCGGGATAGAGACTTAGCCATTACAATTCACAAGGAGATCAAACTATATGGGAATAATCTTGAATTACTGAAATTATCACACTGAAAAACTGATACCTTGCCAGTCTTGTCATTGCAGCTCCTAGCAGAGTATCAGTCCTCTTCCTGAGCCACTTTCTACATTAGAGTGGTGATCTTCCAGGAAGGATTTGCAATCAGATAGCACGAAGCCACGATCAGCTCAGCATAGGGATGCTGGCTTTGTGCTCCGTCGTAATCGAACTGCAACCAACATTCTTCCTACCAATCCTTTCATCCACCAATTTCCTAACCCTCGCAACATCCTCCCACCTACCAGCATCTGCATAGATCCCTGCCATGACAGAGTATACCCCGCCGTCTTCAGGGTTCAGCTCCAGCAAATTTCTCGCTGCAACTTCCGCTGCCTGCACATTCCCATGCATTCTACAGCCAGCGAGTATGCCTCCCCAAACGTAAGTGTCCCCTTCCATTGGCATCTTCTTGATCATCTTCATTGCTTCCTCGATGAGCCCAGCTCGACCAAGCAGGTCAGCCATGCATCCATAATGCTTCAGCTCCCGAGGTACACCGTACTTGTCCTCCATCTCGGAAAAGATCCCCTTTGCCATGTCGACAAGGCCCGCATGGCTGCAACCAATCAACACCCCCAATAAAGTGACCCCGTCTGGTCGAACCCCCTTGACAAGCATTTGGTCGAAGTACTCCAGCGCCACCGTGCCATGCCCGTGCATCGCCAGCCCGACGATGAGTGCATTCCAGGTGAACACGTTCTTCTCAGAGCACGCGTCGAACACCTCCCTGGCAACCTCGACACGCCCACACTTAGCGTACAGATCAACAAGCCCTGTGCACAAGAACACACTCGGGCGGGGCCTGCTCTGCCTTACATACTCATGGACTTCCCGCCCCTTCTCCAGCGCCCCGAGCTGCGCGCAGCACGACAGCACCGAGGCCAACGCAACGTCGTCCGGCCTGAACCCCTCCCCCCTCATCCTGTCAAACAGCCGCACCGCCTCCTCCCACCGCCTGGCCTTGGCGCACCCCGCGACTACGGTGCCCCACGACACGGCGTCCCGCTGCGGCATCCGCCGGAACTCCTCCATGGCGAGCCCCAGCTGCCCGGCCTTGACGTACCCGTCCATCAGAGCGTTGTGCGAGACGACATCCGGGGCGGGCATTCCGTCGAACACTCTGCGCGCGGAGTCCGGGAACGCATTCTTTGCGTAGAGGGAGACGAGGGCGTTGGCGACGTGCGTAAACGGGAGGAGGTTGCGGGCCACCGCGACGGTGTGGAGGGAGAGGGCGAGCGGGAGGTGGAGGCGCGAGGAGGCGGCGGCGGAGAGGGCGAGGGGTAGGGAGCGGCGTGAGGGGGACACGGAGAGGCGGAGGGCGGAGCGGAAGAGGAGGAGGAGGTGGTGGCGCGCACAGGGGCACGGGAGGCGGGAGTAGGCGAGGAGGAGGAGGGTGTGGCTGCGGGGGTGGGGGAGGGAGAGGTGGCCGGAGACGGTAGCGAGAGCGTGAGCGGTGAGAACACGGCGGAGGGGGAGGCGGGCGTGGTGGTGGTGGAGGAGGAGGAGGGGGTTGGGGAGGGAGTGGTAGGGGAGGAGTGGTGGCGCGGGAGGAGGTGGCGCCATTTTCGTTTTCGGAGGGGAGGGTTGAATTGGACTCCAAACACCTGAATTGCTAAGGCTATGTTTGGATTGTGGCTAAAAGCTATCTTACCAATTTTTTGGTCATGACTGAAATTTTAGTTTTTGTATGGATGGTTGCTAAAATTTGGTATGCTGATATCCCTTTACCAACTTTAATACATTTTTCTTGCCAATTTTGGCCAAATCATGGGCAAGCAAAACCTTGACCAAAATTTTAGCTAGCCAAATTTTTGGTAAGACAAACTTGGGCTCCAACCAAACACACCCTAAGTGCCACATTAGCACGGTACCAAGTGCCACGATTCGTGGGAAATTCATTCCGTGCGGTCAACCGTTGCCGCGGTTGATTCGGACCTAAAACCCAATTAGTCCACAGGCTTAGCTGCGTCGCTGGTCGGAACTGACCATCGTGCTCTCCGTGCGCGGCCAGTCGTTTATTATCGGGATTTGTGACCCAAGATAGTTTCGAGAATTGCTAGTTAAGCTCTAATTACTCCCTCCGTGCGACAGCACATGTTGTTTTTTATCAGTATATTTTAAGGTTACATTTTAATCATTAATTTTAAAATATACTTCTTTAAATAAAAATAGATAGATATTATAAAAATATGTTTCATAATGTAAACCTCAAAATAATTAATTGACCTAAATTCTAAAACGATATATATTATGACATAAAGCAAGTAATTGATTACTGCGCTAGGCTGAGTAAGACTTGTTAGTTGAACCAAGCTAAAGATGCAATTATGTGATGTTGTTGGTTAATTACACGAGTGATGCAACTATAAAGTTTCACTATGTTTGAAATAACACTAAAACTAATAAAACACATTGTTTCACCTTAGAAACTATTAATTATACATTCTCTCACAGCCAGACCTAAGGCAGCCTCAGAGTTACCTGGTTTAGCTAGCTCATGCAACCCAAGCAATCAATTATCGTGAACATGCCTTGGAGTCTACGCTGGCCTGGCTAGGGCATGCAACCCCAGCAACCAATCACCCTCTTAGGGTGTGTTCGGGACAGATTGAATGAATCTAAAAGCACATAAATTTGATATCACATATAGTAGATTTTTATAGACCTTACAAATACATGAATTATAGAACATAGTTGTTTGAATAATCTTTGTCGAATGGCTGCCTATCGGGTACGTGACGACCCATCCTCAACGACATTTTCGGTTATTATCTCTTGTTTGGTTTGCATGTCCGTGCTATCATGGACGTGTTTGAAAAGATGTTAAGGTGGCCACTTTTAGAGATGCACTTACAGCTTTTCGAACAACATATGTCGCTTGTTACTAAGAATTTGCCACATAAGCCTTTTACTAGCATGGAAGAGAGTGAAAAGGAAAGAAAGTATGATCATTACTCTAGAAAGAAACAATCTTAACTAACTCTTATACTAAGACAATAATAACAAGCAAATGCTTGTAGTCTCTACCTGTGATTGAAGAGTCACGTGTTAAAAACACTTTGTGGGCTCCACCCTTTTACGATAATAAATATCAGGGAGCCTGTTACTATTGTCAACAAAATATATACCGGCTCTATCATCTTGCCATAGTAATTTTTTTATCTCAATTACGAGCCTTAAAAATACGCTTATTACTATCCTTGAGTTTATAATTTTTTTCACACATCTTAATAATGATCTTGGTAATAAGCCGCTGAAAATGCTCTTAGAGAAGTCCCAGTGCTCTACCGTGCAGAGTATTTTAAATACGCCACCTAAGTAAAATGTTAAAGTGGAGGTCTAATTAAGGAGGAAAGAAAGAGACACTTTATATTAATCTTGATACGGCTCTTAGCGCGGAACCTAGATAAGTTATGTTTTTTCTCTCTTATTACTTCTCCGTCCAGGAATGTAAGACGTATTTTGATTGGTTAAGACAAGGCTTTGACTAACAGTTACTCCGTTAATACGTGATTTATATATGTGGCATAAAATTGATATCATTAGATTCGTATTCGAAAATACTTACTTAAAATTATGGTTGGCATCACATAAACCGCATATTTATAGAGTAATTGTTGGTCAAAACCTTATCTTAACCAATTAAAATATGTCTTACATTTCTAGACAGAGGGAGTAAATGCACTACCACAGAAAAGCTCATCGCACACGGTTAAAAAAACTCATCGCATACGGTTTTCCAGCCCGTATGCACGGGCTGGTCAGCGATGTGGGGGGCACATCGCACATGGGTCTAGAACCATATGCGATGATACGCACATCGCACATGGCTTTTCAGGCTGGTTAGTGTGCAATGAGTACCCACATCGCATACGGTAAATCTGAAAGAACCGTGTGCGATGACTGGGCACATCGCACACGGGTCGGCTCTCTGGACCGTGTGCAATGAAGTGACACATCGCACACGGTCAGAACATCCGGCCCGTGTGCGATTAGTACCACATCGCACACGGTCATAGTATTAGAATCGTGTGTGATATTTGGCCACATCACACACGGTTATTCGCTCTTAACCGTGGGCTATGACTGTTCCACATCACACACGGCTGGAAGTTCGAGACCGTGTGCGATGACGAACCACATCACACACGGTCAGGTGCTCCGGACCGTGTGCGTTGACGCGCACATCGCACACGATTCGGGCCGCCGAGCCGTGTGCGATGCTAGGAATGCAACAGTAACGACAACAGGAAATCTCAGGCAACAATATCATTTCACAAAATTCATCGGCCACATTCACAGAATTCATTCATCGGCCACATATATACACAGATTTCATCCATCAGGCAAATACACGGATTTGATCTAAACACAAATAAAACAGAGATCACATAGATTTCACAGCCGACTATATAAGCAAATTGAAACAATTGAATATGAGTTGACCCATTCACAGCTACATAAACAGGAGTTCACAGCCAACATTCCTACAAGTTTGGATCTGACAAGGTTGATAGCCAACAGAAAGAAAATAAATATCTCACAATCAAGGTGATTTGAATTGTCCATTTTCTGGTATGACATGCGTGACGAAGAAGTAGCCAAACTATCCTCTAACTTCGACAATATTGGCTTGACTCAACGGTTTTTTTGTCCATCGAACTTAAAATCTGCACGAAGTAATTACATTCAGATTTAGGTGCATATAGGTGAAAAGTAAAATCTTGAGTCTCACATATAGTATTAACCGTAGGGAGGCCAGCAGTGTCTTTTGTCCTCGAACTCGGAATAACCCTCATCATTTGCTTACAAACGTAAAAAGCACAAAGGTTGGTTCCTTCTGGCTGTTGGTTACACTGAAAAGTTGTTGAGGAATTACGGCATCAATTAGGGCATCAATTAGCATTACTTAGCACTTAGGAGGAATGTTGTACCAATTGTTACCTCCACCAAGTCGTCGTCTCCGTGTCGCAAGCCCGCCCAGTCTCCCTTTCGTGAGCACCTCCCTCCACGGTTGACGTACTCGGCGAAAGCACTATCCAAGAATTTCCTTATCGCCGAGTAGTCCTTACATGACGCTTTGAGGGAATTAAGGCGGATGGCTTTGCTCCATTTAGGTATGATGATAATTAAGATCCAATGTTGGCTAAAAAAAGATATCACAACCAGTGTGGAATGATGACAATGCAGGTACAGCTAATGTATAAAAACACACATACTCCTGGTTGTATGGAAGGAGAATGAACTCTTTGTTCTGTTGAGCCATCAATGCGTCGACAACATAATTAAAGACCTTTTTCTCATTCCCCTCGATTTGTTGCTTCGAAACCAACTGTGGGTCTAAGAAACCCACCGGTTGTTTCCGAGCGTTGCATTCGGTGATCATGTGCCTAAGCATAGGAAAGAAAAGAGTTATCATTTACGAAACAAAAGAGAGTTGCCAGAATGTGGAATTTCTTGTAAAATACTTACAACGTGAAGCATCTCATGAGGGAGGCATAGAGGGCATCCAGGTTGAAGAGGAGAAACAAGTCCTCGAAGCCCACCGTGCAACAATTATCTAAATCATGAAGGAAATGCTCCTTCTTGAACCACACCGGAATGCTCGACTCACCGGTTTTACATAGTTTCATATAGTGGTCATGTAGCTTTTTGCATAACATACCTGCCATCGCCAGGTCTTTGGGGAGTAGCAATGGCTCTCCTTTGACATACGTGGGTGCGAGCTCCGTTGGGGGGAACAATCGGTTGATTTCTTTGTCGCTCATTAACCCCTTGCCCTGGCCCTTGGCCTTGCCCTGTCCCTTGCTTTGTCCCTTGCCTGTGCCCTTCAGCGGCGCTGATCTCGTACTTTTAGTCTTCACTGGTGGGGCGGTGGCGGTAAGTCAAGATTTGGTGGTGTCGGAAGCACCAGCGCTTGCTTGGGTGACTCTTGAGCTGGTGGAAACGAAGGCGGCTCAGACCGCGTGCTCATGACGGGATGTGCTGCGAAGAGCGGCTCAAATTCAGCAGCCAATGGTGGGGAAGCAGGAGGCGGTGCCGATGTGAAGGGCACAAGGAGTATGTCCTTCTTCGGCCACTGGACGAAGGACATCTCCGCTTGTTCCAAGGTCTGGAGTTCGGCATCCTGGCTTATGTGGAATAGCGGGAGGCTCTGGAAGCCAGGCTCGACTTTATCGACGGTGCACCTCGCGAACCCTGGCTGTATCGGTACACCATGCACGGTAGCTCCCTCAGCCGGTGGATGAACCAACCCGCTAGCTGCCACCAACGGAAAAGCCATGTGCGCTGTTGGCACTTGTAGCTTGCACTTCGTCGGCCCCGTGATGTCATCGATAGGAGACTTGCCGGCTATTTTCTCATGGCCTTCAACCCCATCGGGAGCTGATGTACAGCTACTCCTACGTGCATCGGGGCTTGGGTGTGCAGCAGCTTCAAGCACTTGTGCTCTGTATGTCTCCTCCCACACAGCTCTTTCTTTTGCAAGCCTTTCCTCCATCATGCCCGCAAATTGGGTGAGTAGCTCTTGTTTCATCTGTTCTTTTTTCTGCTCCGCTCTCACCTTTTTCCTCGCACGCATCTCCTCCGCGCCTTGAGGGAAAGCCTTCCTACGGGCGACATTGGTCCCGATCGCCCTACAACAACCCGAGGGCTCCTTGGTTCCCAAAGCGGCCGTGAAAATGTCATTGCACCCTTGAGGCTGAAACGAGCCTTGCGAAGCCTAGACGCTTAGCTCTTCTGCCTAGACATATAATTAGTTGGTACGTAAGCATTGACGTCGTAATTATAGACCGATGAATGAATGAGGTAGTCGCTCTTACCATAGATTGGTACACTTCCTGGTCTGCTGGGTTGGGTAACACAACCTGACCCGAGGAATCGGTTGTAGACCTCGCTCTCAGGAAGTCTCTTGCCCGATCTGCCGCAACATCAGGAAAAGCCACATCGGCTCCCCAAAGGCGTCGGTTCTCATTCTCCCTATCCCAAATCTTCCGCTTCCCATAGTATCCTTTGACCCCCATTCTATGGGGGTGTTTGTTCTTCGCAATTAGAGCCTTGCCTGCCTCACTCTTGGCTTGAAAATCCGGTGTTCGCCGCATATCCACAAATCTGGCCCACTGCTCGGGTAGAATGTGTGGATACTTTTCGAAGGGATCCTTATTCTGCTTCATAAACTTTTTGTGCAACACGTACTTAAAATTCCGAAAAGCATCCTTTGCCTTTGAGAGGGCACATTCTTTCACCTACGTTTTCCATTGCTCCGGCACCCTAAATTGTTGCATTATCTCTAGCACTATGGCCTCGCGCAGGTCCTTACTAACCTTTGTCCAATCCTCGAAGTGAATGGGGACCCTTTCCCTTACCACTGCCCCGCACATGGTTCGAAACTTCTTCTCCATTTTCTCTAGTTCGGTAGGAGCCCCGGTTCTGTCGTCGATGGCCTCCACTTGCCATACTCCTTGGGGCTTTTTGCTTAGTTTTCTAATTTCTCTTCCCTTCTTCACAACTGATAGGATTTCTGTTTGATCAGTGCTGGTCCCTTCCGGCTGTGATGATGAGTTCTCTTCGATCTCTCTCGCAGAAAAGTCCGGCGATTCATTACCGGACGTCATAGCTAATTACAGGATGATAAATGACAGAAATAATAAGAAGTAAAGCTAGTGCGGGCACAAATAATCCTCTGCACGCAAATATTAACAAGCAGCACTGGAACATACGCATTGATATAGCCCTATCTTGCTACTCGTTGTGAGGACACGGAGAACCCTAACCTGTCGGGGAGCGTGTCGGGGAGAGGCGGTGCACGGGGACGAGGAGGCGGCGATTGGAGATGTCGACGCGGTCGGGAACAGGAAGGCGGCACTCGGGTACTCGACGACAGGGAGGCGGCGACCGGAGATGTCAAGGCGGCGCTCGGGGAGGCGGAGGCGACGGAAATTCGGGCGAGACAGTGCGCGAAAAGCCGAAATATTTTGATGAACGGATGGGGTAAACTAGGTACTAGTTGTACCCGGGCTAGCCATCGCGAGACACATCGCACACGGGTATTTGATCTTAACCTTGTGTGAAGTGCTGTAATGCCCGTGTGCGATGTGTCTCACATTGCACACAGGCATAGTTAGATGTCCATTTGCGATGTGAGTGACATCGTAGACGGGCAGAATTAGATGCCCTTGTGCGATATGACACACATTGCACACGGGTGTTCATCGACAACCGTGTGCGATGTAAGTTGGCGCGCAACACGAAGAGTCGCCCCTATAAACTGCCACCTCTTCGGTTTCTCATCTTCATTCCTACAAGCCACCTCTTCGGTTTCTCATCTTCATTCCTATAAGAGCCGCCTCCTGCTCCGTACTTCATTCCTCCAAATGCTACCTCTAGCCACGTGCTCCGTCGATCCTCTTCTCCTTACCCCACTAGGCCAGCCACCACCTCCTCGATCTGTCGTAATGGCCGCTGCAGGGAGCTCTTCGGAGAAGTGGAAGCGCGAAGCGTCGCCCATCCGTGACGACCGCGTGCAGATGACAATGGCTATCTCCCGCGCCACAGCCAGGGCACTGGAGTTGGGCGATTATGGACCCACCGACCACACCCTCCTCTGTGCATACAACACCGACCCTGTCAATTACTCCGGTGCGTACGCCGTCCGGTGTATCCTGGAAAAGAAGTTTCCGCGGCACCTCGGTTTTCTCCTCGAAGCTCACCACGAGCCAGGGCGTATCCTCGTCCGCTGCAGGAACAAAAAATTGTCCAGTGCCTCCACGTGAAGTGCTTTCGGTGGGGGTGCCAAGATGGTGAGCTTCTACATAGTTGCTAATGTCTCCGCTCTGCACCCTGACCCTCTGGATGATGTTCTGCCGCTGGAGTCGATTTAGATAGTTTTTATTTCCCTTTGCTTCACATTATGTGTGTACATATATGCATGAACTAGGCTTTTGTTATGTAACGTAATGTTTCCTTTTCGCAACAACTGGAAGAGGCCTTTTGTTATGTAATGTCTACATTATCGGTGTTGGAAATGTCTTATTAATCTGTGTTGGAAATGTCTTCTTAATCTGCGTTCGAAATGTCTACTTTTTATTTGTAAATATCTTGTTAATCTGTGTTGGAAGAGCATCTGACCGTGTGCGGTCACATCGCATATGGGCTACAGGTTATGACTGTGTGCGATGTGACTCACACCACATCGCACACGGGCTGAAGGAGTTCACCGTTTGCGATGTATGTCACATTGCACACGGGCTACAGGTGTTCACCGTGTGCGATGTGGAGTTGATCATCTATAGTTCAACCGATTACGTATTCGAAATGAATATTAGAATCAAAATTATGCGATGACTCCACAAGATAATTTGCTAACTTCAACCGATTGCATATTCAAAATGAGTATCAGATTCAAAAATTCTGCGATGACTTTTCGAAACATAATTTGCTTACCTCAACTGATTACATATTCAAAATAAATCATGAATCCACTACATGATTTCCTTTGTATACTAGCCCATCAGAATGATCTTGGCGTACGTAGCAAGTTTTCCCTTGGTCTTGCTCGTCGATTCTTATGCGTTCTCCAATAGGTGGCAAGTCATCGAACTGATTGTATTCATCCTTGTCGACAACATTCTCAACTCCTATGATCCTCCTTTTTCCATGCATCACTACATGGTAGTTCTTATGTGCGAGGTCTTTCACATAGAAAATTTGGGTAGCTTGGGAGGCTAAAATGAAGGGTTCATTTATGTATCCCAATTTACTGAGGTTGACATAAGTCGAGCCGTAATTGTTGACTTTTACATGTCTAAGATCGACCCATTTGCACTTGAACAATGGAATCCAGAATGTCACGTAGTCAAGCTCCCAAATCTCCTCTATGATCCCGTAGTAAAATTTCTTCTGTCCATCTGTATCTATGGCTTCTACTCGGACAGAGCTATTCTAAAATGTGGCCTTCTCATCTCGATCCTTCATGTAGAATGTATACCCATTCATCTCGTATGCTTGCCAACTATGAACTGTAAATGCTGGGCCTTTGGCCAACCACGTTAGCGTGTCATCTGTCGGCCCGTCTACGATACAGTTCTGCAACCATTGGCTGAATGTCTAGTTGTGCTTGTTTAAGATATGACTGTATGACACTTTTGGGAACTCTTGCCATAGCTTGTTCACGTGTTCTTCTATATAAGGGAAAACTATTGTCATGTGCTGCAAGACCATTGAAAGGACCGAAGGTGCCGACTAGAGGGGGGTGAATAGGAGGCTAATTAAATTTACTTCTTTTAGCTTAGTTTATCAAATTAAGCCTTCGCTAGTTGCAAGGATAAGCTAGCTGTGTGACAGATGAACAGCATATGCAATAAATGATGTGTAGATTAACACGTAGCTGTCACACAGGTAGCTAACACAGGTGAGCTAAAGACTTAGAAACAGGTGAGCAAACTAAATAGCTGTGTAACAGGTAGCTGACACAGGTAAGAGATATGATCTACAGTAACTGAGACACAGCTAAGCTAACACAGGTGAAAAGGTGATCTATCACAGATAAACAATATATATATCTAAGAACACACAAGCATGCAGATATAATGAGTAACTAGAAGCAATATAACAAGTACTCAGAGAGACAAGGTGTTTTTTCACCAAAGTTCCCTACTCTTTTCAGAGATATACGTCTCCGTTGGAGAGGCTACTCCGAAGAGATCGTCAGCACAGAATCGTGTTTGTTCTCCGAGTACTTGAGTGATCAGGCCTCTTACTTTGCTTGTGAAAATCATTTAGCCTTGCAGCAGGTAGACTTCGGATCACCTTCACAAACTACTGGTTCAGCCCACACAAGTTTGGGTGATACCAGCAACTCCTACGCCCGTCTAGGAGTAGACACTCCAAGAGTAATAGATTCAGTAGCAACGACTCTTGGAGGAACCAATGCTCTTTGCTCAAAGGCTCTAACTCTCTTAGGAAGTTTGGCTTTTGTTCAGAGGGTGAGAGGCTTGCAACGGTCGAATATGATTCACTGGATTGAGCAAGGTTGACGTCGAAGACCTCCCCTAGTCCCCTATTTATAGGGTTCACAGGCACCTGACCATTACACTGTTGCCACGTATCACCGGTGACATAGCCAGTCACAACGCACAACTGTAACCAGCTCAGGCAGATCGACATCTGTGTCACTGGAGGCATACACAGATGAACCCTTAACTGATGTAGCCTAACTACTCAGCCTGATCTTGGCACATCACATGCCCTCAGCGCACAACTAACTCTGATCCCTAATAAGGAGAGAACCTCCGACAGTCTTCTGACTCAGCAGACAAACTATCGCAGTGCAGGTCCCTTAGCATTTACAAGCTCTCCCCTGGTACAGATATGTACCTGAGTCATAGAGCGCTAGACCACCTGTGACACAGCTGTGTCACACCGGTGACTCTAACCTTTAGGGTTTTTCTATTGCTAGCACTGTAGAGTGCTAGCACAAGCCAGTTTCACACTTGTGCAAAACTGTTGATACAGGGCCACTGACCTCAAAGCATCAGTGCCACTGTCCAACACCCTGAGCATTGGGCAAAAGAATCTCCATAGATCATTACTACTTCATCCCTCTTGATAGTATGGGTGCTTCCTATGGACTCAAGGAAACTAGCAAATCTAGGCTTTACCTGCCACTAACTGCAGTCACGGCCCTTGACGCATCAAGCCACCATCACCTGGCTTGCAACTCCTTGCACAACACCGGCTTCTTCACAGCTGTGACACAGCTGTCTAGCACAGCCATTCTTTTGTCCTAGCAACCACCTTTGTACTTTTTGGGTGGTCATCCTTTCCTTGATGACCCTTCTTCCTGGAACCTCTTAAACCTGCTTACACTCATTGTAAACGTTAGATTCCAGTTTGAGTTAACATTAACCATCAAAACCAATTAGGGGCCTAGATGATCTTTCAACCGTAAAATGGGCAATGTCAAATAGATGAGTATCCTTCTAGCTAACTTCTTTTCCGACAGTCCCTTTTCTATATAGCCTTCCCTCATGGCGAGACCTAGGCACACCAATAGGCTGTGAGTTGTGCATGTACTCGGTGCAAAACTCAACTACCTCCTCCAAGGTATATCCTTCTAAGATACTGGCCTCGGGCCGATACCGATTCCGAACATAGTGCTTGAGTATTCCCATGAACCGCTCGAACGGATACATGCTGCATAGGAACACAGGCCCGCACATCTTTATCTCGTACACAAGGTGTGTAACGAGATGAACCATGACATCGAAGAACGAGGGCGGGAAGAATATCTCAAGCTGGCATAGAGTCTTCACAACCTCCTCTTGCAGATCATCCAGTGTATCAGGATCCATGACCTACTGAGATATCGAGTTGAAAAAATCACAAAGCCTCATGATCGCCTCTCGAAACAAGACTCCTGATGTTTGCGCAATGACCAGAGGGGACTTTGACACTATACAAGAAGCCCAAGAACTCTATTATTTCCTTCTTGGATAAAGTGTAACAGGCAGATGGGAGATACGTCTGGCCCTTATCTTTCTTTACTGGAGCTAACTCTAGTCTGATGCCCAAATGGACCCATTTGTGACTTGATGCCATCCTTCGTTTTGTCTTTATGTTCAGTAATGTACCAAGAACACTGTCACACATGTTCTTCTCGACGTGCATGACATCGATGCAGTGACGTACATCTACATCCTTCCAATAAGGTAAGTCCCAGAAAATTGATTTCTTCTTCCACACGTTCTTCTCACGAGGGCGTTTATGTCCCTTGCCAAGCACGACATTCACATCCTTTACCATCTTACTGAGCTCTTCGCCGGTAAAAGGTCTTGGTTTCGTGCCTCTTTCTGTATTACCGTCAAATTGTTCCTTCATGTTACGGTAAAGGTGATTTCTTCTCAAGAACCTCCGATGACGCATGTAAATGGTTTTGCGCGAGAACGAAAGCCAGACACTCGCGGTATCATCTATGCATGTGACACATGCTTTGACTCCCTTTGTACTCTGCCCCGAAGCATTAGCAAGTGCTGGATAATCCTGGATGGTAACGAGTAACAATGCACGTAGATCGAATGACTCCTTGTTGTACGCATCCCATGCCCTTACCCCTTTCTCTTTCCACAATGTTTGCAGTTCTTCCACCAGCAGCCTGAAGTAAACGTCGATGTCATTTCCAGGTTCTTGGATAAGCATCGACATCATGATGTACTTCTTTTTCATGCATAGCCAAAGAGGAAGGTTATACATACACAGAAGCACAGGCCAAGTACTGTGTCTGCTGCTCATGCTGCCAATTGAATTCATTCCATCTGTACTCATTGCGAATCTTACGTTCCTTGGGTCATCGCCGAAGGTTGGGTACTTCGCATCGATTCTTCTCCACTGGGCAGCATCAGCCGGGTGACTCATCTTTCCATCATTCTTACGTCCCTCCGCATGCCAACGCATCAGCTTCGCTTCCTTTGGGTTTGCAAACAAACGCTTCAACCGAGGAATTACAGGCAATTACCACACAACCTTATTAGGGACTTCCATCTTGATCTCATCATCGGTCTTGTCTTTGTCTTTTGCAAACTTACGGTTGTATTGACGAGCTTTGCACATCGGACATGAACGCCAATCTTTGTACTCATTGCGATAAAGCATACAGTCATTCTTACATGTGTGTATCTTCTGTACTTCTAGTCCCATGGGGCGAATCACCTTCTTGGCTTCGTAGATGTTTTTTGGCAACTTATTTTTATCTGGAAGCATGTCTGCAAAAAGACCCAACATCTTTGTGAAGCTCGTGTTCGACCATTCGCTTTCTGCCTTCAATCTCAAGAGGTCAAGTGTCGCTGACAACTTGGAGTGCTTTGCCTTGCACTTTGGATACAATGGTTTCTCGGCGTCTTCCATCAAGCCCATGAATTCTCTGTATTCTGCATCATCATGGTTGCTCTCAAAATCATGAATCATTTGTTGCAGATTTGGAATAGCAGTATCATCGCTATCGGAATCACAATCGTCACCATCTGGCTGCTCATCATATGGGTTTGGCATATGATGATCACTGTCTTTGCTTTCTACGTGCATGACCGGCTCTTCACCGTGCTTGGTCCAACATGTATATCCCGTCTTGAAACCCCTCCGAAACAAATGTTCTTCGATCACTCTTGGGTCCTCCCACAATCTAGAATTTTCACATTCAACACATGGATAGAAAATCAGCAGTTCCCCCTTGTTCCTCATGTCTGCCTTGGCGACTTTCGTGAAACCAACGACGCCACTGATATATGCTCGACTTGTACGACTCTCGGAAATCCAACCTCGATCCATCTACAGGATTTCAAACAACAGAAAAACTACATGGCATGATTTTGCTAGCACTGCATGCAGAATATCCGACCTAAAAATTAACCGAAGGATGATTGACTTGATGCGGATTATACACGTACTGTCTTTGCTAGTAGAGCTCACATAGCCGCCCCGGCCCGCCACTGCCTCCGCCGCCGCAACTGCCGCCTGCTGCCACCGCCGTCACTCGAATTAGCCGACGTGCGCCACCCCTCCCGCCCTTACAACAAGCCGCCGTTCCCGCACGCTCGAACTGGAGCATTTAGATCGAGCTCGCTACTGATTTTAAGTGATATGATATCGCACACGGGTTATCAAAATTAATCGTCACCGATACTTACAATATCACACACGGTCATCAAACAAAATCCGACACTGATGCCGGCTACCTATGAAAAAATTAAAGAATTTTCAGAACGAGACATCACACATGGTCGCCCGAAAAAACCGTGTGCGATGTGGAGCGGTTCCTGCGAAGCAACCGTGTGCGATGTGTGATAGCGGCACATCGCACAAGGTACCTGTGAAATAACCGTGTGCGATGTGAGGCACATCGCACACGGGCCTGAAATGTGACCCGTCTGTGATGGGACTTACATACCAGACAGTGTATTCTGTGCATATTGCCTGGTTTCATCAGTTCATTTTGCTTGCCACCTCTAAAAAATAGAATAACATCCTAGCATGCACAGCACAATATATATCACAAGCATCCACAACACAAATTAAAGAATTTTCTGCATCTCAATTCCACATCTCAAATTTGACAAGTCCACATCTCAAATATATATATGTACAACACATTCGACATCGCACAACTTGCTAAAGAATTTTGCACATCTCAGTTTCATATGAAAACAAATTATCTAGGGCTTGGTGCATGGGTAGAAAGTGCTAGCTAGAGTGTTTACACACTGACTCGAAATGGACGCATTAGAATGCGATGATGCATTAGAATGCGACATCTGTATGTGCACTCTCTCTTATGCTCAGGCCTCATCCTGACCTCTGATCGAAGCACACAATCATGTCAGTCACAATTCACAATTTAGCACGGTATAATCAGCGTATAACAAAGTACAGAGATTCGGAAGTAATACCTAGAGGAAGGCGTCTAATACATCACATAGTTTTCTTGTGCAGTGTAACCGCAATAGAGCGTCGTCACCATTGTGACATTGCGTTTACACTGCACAAGACACTCTTTCGAAAAGAAGTGTTTTGTGCAGTGCAGCGCAATGTCACAAACGCGACGAAAAACGGCGGCCTCCACCGGTGCCGGCGCTGCTGCAAGGCGGAGGAGCGGTCGCCGGCCTCGAGGAAGAGGCAGCGACCGGATCCGGGCTCGGGGGGGCCCGGGGAGGAGGCGGCGGTCGGATCCGGGCCCGAGGAAGAGGCGGCAACCGGATCCGGGCTCGGGAGGCTCGGGGAGGAGGCGGCAGCCACAGTGCGGTGCGAAAGAAAGCTAGGGTTCCCGCATTTATAAATAGAAGAAGTCGAGTTCGGTACTGATATCGCACACGGGTTATCAAAATTAATCGTCTCCGATACTTACAACATCGCACACGGTCATCAAACAAAATCCGTCACTGATACCGGCTACCTATGAAACGAGACATCACACACGGTTACCCGAAAAAACCGTGTGCGATGTGGAGCGCCACCATTCATACGAAGCAACCGTGTGCGATGTGAGTAAAATAACCGTGTGTGATGTGACGCACATCGCACACGGTACATCTGAAATAACCGTGTGCGATGTGAGGGCACATCACACACGGTTATTAGAAAATACCCGTGTGCGATGTTCCTCGCTCGGTTTCTCAGAAAAAACCCGTGTGCGATATGCCTCCCATCGCACATGGCCCAGTTTGCCATGGCACATCACACACGGGCCTGAAATGTTGACCGTCTGCAATGTTCACATTGGTGATATGTTTCGGTCAACCGTGTGCGATGAGGGGTCTTAAAAGAACTATTCTGTACTAGTGATGACAACTTATTTAGATAAAACACTAAGATACAAACCACCAGAAGAGTTGTATATAAACCACTGACCAAGACCTATACAGGGTTGGTGGTACCACGTGCCCTACTTCGACTATTGCCCTATAAGGCTGCTCGCAATGCTCCAACTTGGACAGGTGCTAAGAATGCCACATAGGCAAAAAACTAACGTGGCAAAGCAATTAAGGAGGAGAGAGATAGTTTTGGTGTCTCCAGGAAGAACCGATGCTAAGCACGCGGACTTATGCAAAACATATATGTGGCATCTATGTATTGGGAGTTTAGTTGCTAAACAATTAAATGAAGGAATCTTAGCTATAAAAAGCTAAGCACCTATGCATTGGAGAGTTTAGTTGCTAAGCCCTCTCATGCACTAAGCACCTGCTCTAAGCACCTATGTATTGGGAGTGGCCTAAGATTGTTCCTTCTCCCATCCGTCCTTCCATCACCCCTCTTTCACGTCGTAGCTCCGGACCGCAGCATTAAATGCATAAAACTTCCCAACGGTGGAGATGTGACCCAACAGCCGACATTGGCGCTTCATCGCTCGCCGTCTCTTCGCGTTGCACAAGGTTTCAAAACGGCATTGAAGACTCGGTCCTTCCAGACGTGGTCCCGGCGCCGAATCGAAATGTCCGCAGACTCTGGCGCACGCATTCATCAGATGGCAAAATATAAGACCTGCCTCGACCCACAGCTCCACTTCGTCTTCCGCCCTCTCCTGCATGCCTATTACTGCAACTGCTTCAGCATTGCAAAAGGTGAGCTCAGTTCTCTAATTACTCTTCCCTTTTTGCTTGGTTACATATGCAAAAGCAAAGAGAAACAAAATGCAGAATCTTGCATGCATGCATTCGTGAATATATATGTGCAGATAGATGCCAACGTTGATCGTCACGGTGGACCTGGAATGCTGCCGCTGCAGTGCCAAGATCCAGAAGGTCCTGAGCTCGATCCAGGACCGAGGGGAGTTCGCCGTGGAGAAGATCGTGTACGAGGAGGGGAAGGGCAGGGTGCTCGTGTCCGGGCCGTTCGACGCCGACAAGCTCTGCTGCAAGCTCTGGTGCAAGGCCGGCAAGGTCATCAAGGACATCGAGGTCGCCAAGCCAGACACCAAGCCCGAGAAGAAGCCCGAGAAGAAGCCCGAGCCGGAACCGTGCAAGCTGGTACCGTATCCATACCCGTACCCCTACCCGTTCCCGTACCCGCAGTACCCCTCGACGTCGTGGCCATGTAGCTGCCCTACGCCGTACTGCCAGTGCCTCGCCAAGCCACCGGCGCCGGGGCCGGCGCCACCGAGATCGCCCACGTGCCAGTGCCCGACGTGGCCGTCGTGCTACTGCTGCTCCTACCCGCCGTACCAGGTGCCGATGGCCATGCCATGCACGCCGCTGGTCGTCTGCGAGGACAGCCCGCCGTACGGCGCCTGCGCCGTCATGTAACTGCAAACCGGAGGCTGCGCCGCCGCAAGCACGACGTGCTCGACGTGTACCACCTATTCGAAGCCTCTATGTACTGTATCTTTTTTGAAATAATCGTGACAAGAGCGCTGCCTTTCTCATATATTAGAAGCTAATGAAAAATAAGGTGTGCACTTTACAGAGATAGAAGTAAGAAAAACGAGTGCCGTAACAACTACTGTAAAGCAAAAAGAGGGTCCCCGTATCATTTATGTACTGTATCTTCTCCATGCTTTGTATGTAGTTCTGTCATGAACTCTTTAAGAAGTTTGGATCATGTTTCCCGTGGAATAATTGAGTGCTATACTATACGTTGCTAATATACGTTTGATGGTCGATCGTCAGGTTTGGAATTGAACCTATAAAATTCAGACATGAGGAACCTGTAAAATTCAGACCATGAGCAGTGGCCAATCAGGGCTGCAGGACATGTACCAAAATGGAGGATAAGCTAACTCAAGACAAACTATAATTCATTTGGTTCGAGACTAACTTTGCAACAACTAAACTTAAACAAAGTGTGGTTGAAAGGATCATTGTCACACTTATGGAAAATTTTGGCGAAAAGTTGAGTCTATAACATTAGGAGACCATATGAATGGAAAAGTGTGACAAACCACAAATGACCAACCAAACACATAACTAAAATATTATGGTACGTCCAAACTTAGACATGGTAACTTAGCCTGAGAACCAAACAACATGAATAGAACTAGAAGAGAAACAAACCTAAAATTCAAATTTGGACGAATGAATATTGTCGTAGATACAAGTCTAGACAGTAAACTTGTGGCACCCTCGAACGGCTACAGCGACCGTCGATGGTGCATGAGGAGTACGAGCGAGTATGACCCTCCGAACGTCCGTCCAGCTGAGGCACAAAATATGTACAACAGGGTGAAACACAAGCCGTGTACGAGGGGACGAAACTCCTCTCATATATGATGGGGTGAAAGTCACTCTTCTATTGAAGTATTGAGTTAGGGTTACAAGATTTTTTCTCCCCCTCCTCTCTACCCCTAGGGGGTATTTATAGGGTTTGAGGATGGAAAATATGAAATTATAATTTTGCCCTCACACGAGAGGGATACAAGGGCGTGGTCATCATTTCCCATGCATAGAAGATATTTTGGGAGAATATTCTGGGCATCTTCAGGGAATATTCTCTAGCATCTTTCGTGGAATTCCTAAGCACGTCAACGCAGCCTTTGACAATGCCGACGCAGACCCTGACGGCGACGGACATCGGGACGATCGTTGGTGACGTCGACGTAGTCCTTGTTTTGGCGTCATCAACGTAGACTTCGACGATGACGGACGTCGAGATTGCCTTTGGTGGTATCGACGACGTAGACTTCGACGATGATGGACGTCGAGGTTGCCCTTGGCAGTGTCGGCGTAGTCCGTGATGACGGCACATGCGGAAGACTTTAAAAAACGGGCTAGCGCGGGGACCCCTACCCCAACAGTAGCCCCTCGACGATTCGGCAATCAGGTGATGAATGCCCGGACCGATGCATCGATTCCTGAGGGGTCGGCGCGCGGTCCGAGTTGTCAGGGATGTACGGACGGTTCAAAGCTTGGAACCGTCCGTACGAAAACTGCAGATTCCTCACCACGGCAGGAGAGTGGCAGCGTCGGGGAGGGAGCTTGACAACTCCGATTGTCAAATGGTTTTCATGCCCGTGAGCAGGAGGCCAAACTCTATGTCTCCAGAAAGTTTGAGCCAATTTCGAGGAAGTCGACGAAACAACTAGTGGAAATCTCGGCCCGAAATCAAAGATTTTGAAAATGACACCTCGACAAAAGTGCTCAGCAGAAGCTGGGATCAAGGTGGAAATCAAGTCCTCGACTCAAGCTAACCAGGAAAACAAGAATCACCCAAATTGGAGTCCGGGTGAAGGAGATATGCCCTCCGCAAAATCCGAAAAAGTAATGGAAAAGTTCCAGAGCGGAAAAGTCCTACTTAGAAGCTGAATTTTGAGGGTCAAAATGGGTACATGTGTATATACGTGTAGAATTTTTGGATGCGCCTCATCGTTAGCTTCGATTTGACTGGTCGTGGACTCAAAACGGACTTCGTATGAGAAAGTTATGGCTGTTTTCCAAAACCTCTCAAACTAGAGCTGGATTTGGATTTGAAATCGAAGAGAGGTCTGGAGGTTCCGCCCGTAGGTTCCGGCCCAACTGGGGCCGGTTTAAACCATCGTAGTCGGTTCCGGAGATATTTTCGAGTCCGGTTTAAACCGGCAACCAGCGTAGTCGGTTCTGGAGATATTTTCGAGTCCGTTTTAAACCGACTTCAGGCCGGTTTAAACCGGCATAGTCGCTTCCGGTGGGATATAAAGGCTCCGACGCGTTTCTCTCTCTCTCTCTTACCCTCACTCTCCCCCAGCTCTCCTCCGTCCCTGCGCCGCCCCGCTCCCGCGGTCGCTGTCGAGCTCCGGGTCGGGCGCTGCTCTGGGCCGCCGGGCCGCCTTGGGCCGCTGTGCTACCGCCGCCTCGCCCCCGCCTGCTCGTCGGTGCCCTCCCGTCAGTGCAACCCGCATCGCGCCCCAGCTGCCCGCCGCCGTTCGCACGGAGCCGGCCGCGGGGTCACGCGCGAGGTAGAGCGGTCTGACCGCTTGGGAGGAGCGGTCTGACCGGCGGGGTCACACGGGGTCGGCCGCGAGGTCGGCTGCGGGGTCGCGCGGTCTGACCAGCCCTAGGCGGCGGTCTGACCAGCCTGGGGACTTGACGTGGAAGAATCTTCGTTTCCGAAGCCATTTGGAAGCGGCATGGCGATGTCCTCACGCGCCGGGAAGGGAAAAAACCTGCTAGAGGGGGCGGGAGTGGTGGAGCCGACCTACTCCCGCTTCCTTGGCCCCTCCAGCGCAGATGCGACGCTCCTCAATCGCTTGACCGCGGAGCGCAAGATACCCGAGCCCGGTGGTCCCTACGACGCTGAGGCTCTTCCTTGCGCCGCCGTGAGGGGGGAGCTAGGCCTGGGATGCATCGTCGTCTTTGCTTCACAATTCGACGCCGGATTGCGCATCCCGGCAACGGGCTTGTTGCTAGAGGTGCTTGAGTTTTTCGGCATTGAGATCTCTCGGAACTTCACCCGTCCGCTTTTGTCAGGCTCGCGGCGTTCGAGTGGGCGATGTGGAGCATGGAGATGGTTGGCTCGGGGAGGTTCTTCGCTTGGCACCACCAGGCGTTGGTGATGAAGGTAAGGGCGACGAAAAACTCTTGTTCAGCGTACAGGACCGTGAGCTTCTCCCGACAGCGGCAGCGCACCAAGGTTGAGTACCCAGTGTTCCCTACCTGGGCCAAGTGGCCGGAGTGGTAGGGCGCGTGGTTCTACTACCGCGTTCAGGGCTCAGCTTCACTTGCTCGGGCGGTGCCCTCCTCCAAGGGCTTCCCCCCTTCCTTGGACGAGACCGACGAGGCCCAGAAGATCATGCTCCAGCGCTTGGCTCTCACGTGCTGGCCGTGCGCGATTTGGTAGAGGAGTATCTCCTGTCCAGGATCACGTCACTCGCAGCTGATTGGACACCGACCTTGGCGCCATCAAATGTGAGCCTGCTGCACGGCTTACGAACTCTGGTTGGCTACGTTCCAACTGCGTGTGAGCATTCTCTAGCTTTCTTTGTTCGCTTCTCCTTTAATCAAGTTTCCCTCGTAGTACTTTACTGCGGTTCCTTGCTCCTTCTATAGACAAATCTTTACGGAGCACGGCGTTCGCCATGGAGGAGCTGCTCGGCCGCTATACAGCCGCCAAGGAGGCGGACGTGAAGGCAATGATTCAGGGGCCGTGGGTCAATCGGGTGTGTCGCTGCTTCAAGTGGGCGGTGCTCGCTCGGCCATCTCTCACACCGACTGGGGGCATGGTAGTGGCCAAGCGCGCTCGCGAAGCGACTCCATCTTCACCGACTCGGGTGGTCCGTGCTACGATGGTCGGCGGGCGTCCCCTGAGCCCCGGGCGGGAGCGGCCTAGCCGGCGCTTCAGCCGCGTGGAGGTCCAAGTGTTGCCTTTGAACTCGTTCGACTGAGAGTCCAGTGTGGACCAGTATGACGACAGTGGTGGCAGGGTTGCTGAGCTACAGGAAGTCCCCAGATGTCGTCCCTCCCCCAGAGGGAGACAGACGAGTCGTCGATAGGCAGATTTGACTTTGGCTTCAAAGGAGGTGGCGAGGCAAACACAGCTGCGTCCGCCGAGGTGCTGCCCGCGCCAGCGATGCCGGGGGGAGCCACCATGATGGCGTTTGCGTCATGCTCGGAGCCCATTGGGCCGGCCGTGCTAGCCGGCAAGAGCGGCCCCGCGCCGGGGTCTGCGTCCCATGTGGATGCCGACAGCGGGGGTGCGCTGCGCACCCCGTTGATCCGGGGGCGGCTGCTCCCTGGGCACTTTGTCAACTCTGAGGTCGAGACGGGCCTTTACGACGACCTTGCAGGACGGATCTGCCCGGCAGACCTTGAGACTGCCTTCGCTGGGCTGTCGCCAGTGGACATGCGGACCGCCTCTAAGTCAGCACTGATCAAGGTAATGTCTGCCCTTGACCTTTCCTTTGCGCACGATATCTTTATCGATGGATCCTAACTACAACTCCTCTTCGTAGAGCTTCCTTGTGACAGAGCGGTTCCTGGAGATGCACGACGCCGAGATCAAGGGCAAGATAGCTCGTATCCGGGAGGTGAAGGCGCGAGCCAAGTTCGCTGAGGAGAAGGCCGCGGGGGCTCAGGAGAAGTTGTCAGAGGTGGAGGATGTGATTGCCTCCCTCCATGCCGAGCTTCATACCGTGGGGGTTGAGCGACAGGCTGCCACTGTGCAACAGCAGGAGCTGGACGCCCTGGTGGCGTCCGCCGTTGCAGGGGTCGGCGAACTTGGCGCAGGACTCGGAGTCTCTCTTTCGCTACCTGACGGTGTTGACGAGGGCGTGCCAGCCGCTCGGCTGCGCTGGGTGGCCGCGCTGGAGGCGATTCCAACGCATGCCCGGGACTGTGGCCAGGCTTCCGTCGAGCTAGCATTCACCTACTTGCGCGAGGACGGCTGCGACCCCGCGGGCATGTTCGAGGCGTCGGACTTTGCCCTTCCAACGAGGACGAGGATGGAGGATGCTCATGCGCACGTCCGGCTAGTGTCCCGGCCTTCCTGGCGCGCGTATGGGACAGGCGTGGACTGAAGTACGTTGCTGGGCTCTGGAAGTCTTGGGTCCCCCGAGAGACTCCTGGGGGGCTGCCCGCGGAGCGCCTAGCGGGCGGCCTCCATATGTGTGAGTTTTACCCCTAGCTTTGTGCCTTCTGCTTACCTTAGCACGACAGGGTTTTCACTTAGTCTTTTGCTTCTTAGTACCTGGGCCGTCGCTGCGTCGACTTGAGCCCTTTAGTCTGGTATGTCTAGCATAGCCGTAGCTTTTCCTTTGTACATCTCATGTCTTTTGTTAGTTCTTAGCGAAGGCTCATAGTTCTCATGACTTTTGTTCATTATCGACGAGAATCCAAGAAATTACTGAATTTCACACCTACTACTTGTGAATTTTGGTAACTTGGTTTGTAGGGTGACGGCTTTCGATGGAAGGCAAGCGCTGGGCGCCTGGGGACAACACCTGCCAGGCCTGAGTCCACTAAGTCTTACGCCTTACGGGATTTAATGAAAACCGGGCTGCCAGACGATGACGTGTGCATCTTGAACGAGGCAGACGGTGACGTGTGCATCTTGAGCGATGCAGAGGTTGCGGTATTTCTTGCGGGTCTTGCCCAATGCTCCTAATGAGCTTGAGCTTTTCTTATCATAGCCTGTGGTTGTTTCGATTTTTCGATTGATTGTACTAAGTATGCATGCATCTTATAATAATATCGATGGGTATACGACGTTGTACCCCATCTCCCATCCGAAAACAATTAGCGCTCGATGGCGTGCTTGAGAGCGGCCATTCCTTTGTGATATGCAGTAGTAAGAAATAAATATGTTGCTGGGTACTCGGTGCCATGCTTTATGCTCATTCAAAAAATGTTTAGCGTTTGAGGTGGCTCAACGTCACGGGGAGCTATCGTCGCATGACCCTAGAGGGAAGGGGCACTCTATCCCAGACGGAGATGGCTCGACATCACGGGGAGCTTTCCGTCGCGCGACCCCGGAGGGAAGGGACACTCTGTCCCGGAGGGAGATGGCTCGACATCGCGGGGAGCTTACCGTCGCGCGACCCTGGAGGGAAGGGACACTCTGTCCCAGATAGAGATGGCCCGACATTGCGGGGAGCTTACCGTCGCGTGACCCCGGAGGGAAGGGATACTTTGTCCTGGATGGAGATGGCTCGACATCGTGGGGAGCTTATCATCGCGCGACCCCAGTGGGAATGGACACTCTGTCCCGCATGGAGATGGCTCGACATCGCAGGGAGCTTACAGTCGCATGACCCCGTTTCGAAGGGGCATGATGCCACCGTTCTGAGTTTTTTTATTGAGGCTTAACAAGGCACGAAGGCCAATTACAGAAGATGGCGACGGCCGACGCGGTGGCCTTAACCCAAGCAAACGAACTAGCGAGGGCAGCGACCGACGTAGCGGTCTCTACCCTAGCCGTACTACCCAAAATACAAGACTACCGATGCAGCGGCCATATCTAGAGGAACTAGAGCTACACATAGTACTTGCGGAGATTGTCAGCGTTCCAGCTGTGCTTCAGCTCGACCCTGTCGAGGGTTGCCAGGCGGAACACTCCCGGGCGAGTGGTACGAACCACGTCGTACGGTCCTTCCCACTTCGAGCTCAGCTTGCCGCCAGCCTCTGGATTCGCCTTCTTCTTGAGCACGAGGTCCCCGACGTGGATGGGTCGTGGACGAACAATCTTGTTGTATGCCTTTGCCATGGTGGCCTGGTACCGATCAATGTTGAGAGCAGCCTCCTGCCGGACGGCATCAAGTACTTTGAGGGATACTTCGTGGGAGCTTTCGTCGATAGTCGTTGCAGTGCGCAGAGACCCAATCTTGATTTCTTTCGGGGTCACCGCTTCGTCCCCGTATAATAATTTGAAGGGTGTGAAGCCGGTGGCCCGACTGGCTGCCGTGCGGGTGGACCATAAGACGCTAGAGAGCTCGTCTGCCCAAAGACCCTTGGGCAAGTTGAAGAGGCGTATGCGGAGGCCAGAAAGGACGATCCCATTGGCTCGCTCGACGGCGCCGTTTGCCTTCAGGTTAGCCACAGCGGCGAGGCATAAATTGATGCCGAGGTCGATGCAGAATTTTCGGAAGGGAGCTGCGTCGAACTAAGTCCCGTTGTCGACGATGAGCTCCCTCGGGACACTGAAGCGGCAAATGAGATTCTTCCATACGAACCTCTACACGGCTGCCAATGTGATCTTGGCCAAGGGCTCGGCCTCGATCCACTTGGAGAAGTAGTCGACGGCGACGATGACAAACTTGAATCCGTAGCTCCTTGACCCGAATGGGCCGATAAGGTCGACGCCCCAGCGGGCCAGTGGCCACGATGGTGGAATGGGTTGCGGGGAGCTTCATGCCTCACCCCATCCATTGGCATGCAGGGCACGTTTTGACGAGGCTTTGTGCATCACGAAGGGCGGTGGACCAATAGAATCCCTGACGGAACACCTTTGAAATCAAGGCGCGGGGAGCGAGGTGCGATCCACACAGCCCCTGGTGAATCTCGCGGACCAACTCGAGTCCCTCGTCCTTGAAGATGCATCGAAGGTAGGGTACGCATACCCCACGTTTGTACAGGGCATGCTCATGGATGACGAAGCCCCTGGCCTGACTCTTGAGCCTTCGTGCTTCTACGGGGTCAGTGGGCTCCGTCTCATCGGACAGGTAATTCATGATCGGGACCCTCCAGTCTTGCTCGCTGATGAGGCATATCTCTGGGAGCCCCTTCGTGGCGGGCTCCGAGATCTCTTCGTAAAAAGTCCCTAGGGGGGTCTCAGTCTTCGTGCTGGTGGCTCTTGTGAGGCTGTTGGCGTTGGCGTTCACGGCACGTGGGATGCTACGAACAGTGATGCCGGCGAAGTGCTTCTCCATAGCCCGGGCTAGGGCTAAGTACTTGATCATCTCGGGGTCTTTGGCTTGGTAGCTCTTGTCGATATGGCCGGTGATGTGTTGTGAGTCGCTCTTGACAACTATCCTTCGCACGCCTGATGCGCGTGCTTTTCGAAAACCAAGGAGGAGTGCCTCGTAGTCCGCCCTGTTGTTGGTGGTCTTAAACTCAAGGCGCGCACTGTAGGAGGTGACGTTGCCCTCTGGGGATCCGAGGATCGCCCCGACGCCGGCGCCTTCCGAGCACCACGAGCCATCGACGTAGATGGTCCACAATGGGTCGGAGGGGTTCAGAGGCGCTGGGCGCTCCGACAGAGCATGCTCGCCACTGCGCGAGCATTGTCTGAAGCTTGGAGGGCACGGAGGGCCTCAGCCTTCGCCCTAACGAGCTCGTCCCTGAGCTCATTAGCCTCGCTGATGATAACATGCCACCCGGGTATCATCAAGGAGGACGAATCCGGCCCTCTGGCCATAGGGTGGGCCGGGCCGACTACTCGGAGTTCGACTTCTACACGGGGGCGCCTCATCAGCTTGAAGTACAAGACAGGGATAAGCACAAATCCGGCAATCCCAGATTCTGTTTAACTAATTAAGTAACCAATCTGTAAACCGATCTGGACCTTTGTAACCCTACCATGGTCGTCTATATAAGGCCTGGTAGGGACCTTCCGATCGGTATGCCTTTTAGTACCTTCTCATACACATAGCCCTAGCAACCTTGAGATCTGTTCTCGAGGGCTTGCGGCTCTCGGGATTCAAGCAATACCAGCCACCAAACACAGGACGTAGGGTATTACCTCTCCTTGAGGGCCTGAACCTGTCTAAACATTGTCTCCCACGTGCACCCATCTGGATTTGCTGTGCTCACGCCGCTCTATATTCAGTATTGCCGGAATAATACTCCGACAATTGGCGCGCCAGGTAGGGCTGTGCGCATAGATCCATCTACACAATTTCATATGGGTCCCATCATCAACAACGATGTTTTCGTCCCAGGAAGCGTCATGAGATTCGCCTCCTTGGACGTTGTTCCTGATCCTGGACAGCTTTTCCAATTTGAAAAACTGGATTTCATCGCCGACAAGATTGGCAAGCTTCACCTCTGCTACTCAGCAATCCGTCGATCAACAGAGGCTTCATCAACTTCTTCGCTCGGACTCACCACCAAGTCCGCGCCTTCGGCTCCTCTCCCAAGGGATGAGGTTACGCCGAAATCGGATCTGCTGTTCGCGCACGTGTACTCACCCGTCGAACAGAGGTCCCGACTAGTTGGTGCTATCGATTCTCTCCTCCCCGTCCTCGAGTATGACTCGGACGATTACGAGAGCTCGGCTAGTCACCACCCATCCCGGGAGGTCTTCATGGCCAACCCCGACTCGCTGGACAACGACGGCGACCGATCAGTCCCCATCGTGGAGCAAACGCCTACTGAGCTCGAGGCCACTCGGCTCCGCCTCCTCACCAAGGAGGAGGAGCTGATTGAGCAGCAGACTGGCTTGCTCGTCAACACGACGAGCAACTGCGCAACGATGACATGAGAGCTCGAGGACGCCAAGTCCATAACGAGTTCCGCATGCGTGAAAGGGACGGGGTTCCAATATTCCCGCTCCCTAGTCACAATATCGTCGCTGCCACGATGGGGTCCAGTCGGGATGTTGTCCCGGCTGGAATACTCCTCCAGGAGCTGCATACCCCCTCCATCAAGGTGGAGATGACACTGGAGGCCGAAGAACCACAAGCCCAGGAATCCGATGGCACCCAGCAATCTTCACCAGCGGTCTTAGTCGTCAATCCCGACTGGACTGTGCCTTTCCTCGACTACCTCTTGCGAGAGACTCTCCCATCGGACCCGACAGAAGTACGGCGCCTCACCCGTCGTGCCAAAGCTTACGTCGTGATTGAAGGCGAGCTCTACAAGAAAAACACCTCTGGAATCCTCCAGCGATGCCTCAAGACCAAGGACAGCAACTACTGCATGACATCCACTCGGGAGTCTGCGGACACCATGCGGCACCCAAGTCGCTCGTCGGGAAAGCCTTTAGATAAGGTTTCTACTGGCCGACTGAAAGGACCTCAGATGTCGACTAGAGCGGGGTGAATAGGAGGCTAATAAAAATTACTTCTTTTAACTAGATTGTTTAGATTAAGCCTTATGTAGAAACAAGAATTAGCTAGCTGTGCGATAGGTGCGTGACACAGGTAAGTTCCTATGTGTAAATTTGCATGCAGCTGTCACACAGGTGCCTAACACAGGTAAGCTAATGACAGCAACATGCTGAGCAATCACAGTGTCTGTGTAACAGGTAGCTGACACAGGTGTGAGATATGATCTATACCAACTGTGAGACAGCTAACAAGACACAGGTGTAAAGGTGATCTAAGCAGATAAATAGAATATCTATATGAGCAAACAAGCAAACAGGTATAGCAAGAATCAGGAAGTAAAATAACAAGTACTCAGGAGACAAAGTGTCTTTCACCAAAGTTCCCAACTCTTTGCAGAGTAGTACGTCTCCGTTCGAGAAGCTACTCCGAAGAGGTCGCCAGCACTGAATCGTGCTTGTTCTCCGAGTACCTGATCTCAGGTCTCTTCCTTTGCTTGTGGAAGTCCTTTTGTTTGCAACAGGTAGACTTCAATCACCCTCACAGACTACTGGTCCAGCCCACACAAAGAGTAGACACTCCAAGAGTAATAGATTCAGCAGTAACGACTCTTGGAGGAACCAATGCTCTTTGCTCAAGAACTCTAACCCTTCCCGAACTGACACTTAGAAAACTTGGCTTTCGTTCGGTGGAAAGAGGCTTTACAATGGTCGAATGTGAGTTACTGATTGGCTCATTGGTTGAGGTCGAAGACCTCCCTTGGTCCCCTATATATAGGGTTCACAGGCACTTGACCGTTACACTGTTACCACGTAGGATTAAGTGAGTCACCGGTGTCAGCCACCGGTGACACAGCTAATCACACCGCCCAACTGTAACCGGCTCAAGCAGACCGATACATGTGTCACCGGCGGCACACACAGGTAAACCCTAAACTGACGCAGCCGCACTACTCAGCCCGGTCTTGGCACATGACATGCCCTCAGCGCACACACTCTTTGAAACCTATAAGGAGAGAACCTTCAACAGCCCTCCGACTCAGCAGACAAGTTATTGCAGCGCGGGTTCCTTAGCGTTTACAAGCTCTCTCCTGGTACAGAGATGTACCTGAGTCATAGAGCGTTAGACCACCTGTGACACCGCTGTGTCACACCGATGACTCTAACCCCTAGGGTTTTCTACTGCTAGCACTGCAGAGTGCCAGCTCCAACCAATTTTATACTTATACAAAACTGCTGCCACAGGGCCACTAACCTCAAAGCATTAGTGTCACTGTCCAACATCCTGAGCATTGAGCAACTATAACCTCCACAGAGCATTACTGCTTCATCCCTCTTGATAGTACAGGCTTTTCCAATGGACTCAAAGAAACTAGCAAATCTAGGCTTTACCTACCCACCAACTGTAGTCACGGTCCTTGACGCATCAAGCCACCATCACCTTACTTGCAACTCCTTGCACAGCACCGGCATCTTCACAGCTGTGGCACAGCTGCCTAGCACAGCCATTCCTTAGTCCTAGAAACAACCCTTGTACCCTTTTTGGTGGTCATCCTTTCCTTGATGACCCTTCTTCCTAGAACCTAAAACCTGCTTACACTCACTGTAAATGTTAGATTCCAGTTTGAGTTGCCATTAACCATCAAAACCAACTTGGGGCCTAGATGCTCTTTCACCGACTGCCATCTCGGACGCCGCTCACATCGTCCGCACTTGTGAAGGATGCCAGTACTTCGCCCGGCAGACACACTTGCTGACTCAGGCACTCCAACCTATTCCGATCACCTGGCCCTTTGCCATCTGGGGTCTGGACATGGTGGGCCCTCTCAAGAAGGCTCCCGGGGGCTATACGCACCTTTTCGTCGCAGTCGACAAGTTGACCAAATGGATTGAAGCCAAGCCGGTTGCCAAGATAACTGCAGAAAAGGCCGTCGAATTCTTCCGGGACATCGTTGTCCGTTTCGGCATCCCCAACAGCATCATCACAGACAACGGCACTCAGTTCACCGGTCGCGCCTTCCTCCGATTTTGCGACGACTACAACATTGGCCTTAACTTCGCCACCGTGGCTCACCCACGCATGAATGGGCAGGTTGAGCGGTCCAATGGCCTGATTATGCAAGGCATCAAACCTCGGATCTCTGATTATGCACGAACACGCCTGAAGAAGTTCACGGGCAAATGGGTGACCGAGTTGCCCTCGGTGCTCTGGAGCCTGCGACCTACACCAAACCGATCCACCGGCTACACTCCTTTCTTCATGGTATACGGTGCCAAGGCCGTCCTCCCGACTGACTTAGAATATGGATCTCCGCGCATCCGCGCCTACAACGAGGCCGAGTCAGAGGAAGCAAGACAAGACGCCCTCGATCAGCTTGAAGAAGCACGCGAAGTCGCATTCCTTCGATCGGCAAAGTACCAGCAGGGCTTACGACACTACCACAGTCGGCATGTGCATGGCCGTTCATTCAACGTTGGTGATTTGGTCCTATGCCGAGTTCAATCTAGCAAAAACCAACACAAACTCTCACCACCCTAGGAGGGCCCGTAAGTGATCGCCGAGGTGATGCGCCCGGGGGCTTACCAACTGAAGGACAGCGATGGCAACATCTTCACCAATGCATGGAACATCGAACAGCTACGTCGCTTCTATGCTTAAACTTTTTATTCCGACAGCTCGGATATATGAATACACTTTTCCTTTTCGCTACACATGAAACAAGTTTTGTAGCCCCCGAGTGAACTACTATGCACGCCAACGGCTAACGCATAGCGGACACTCGGTGACCACACCCTCTGGGTGCACTCAGGCGCGCTCGGACTCCTTCGTGTACTCAAATCATTCTAGTACTGTGTATAATCTGACGCTAAGTCTTTGACTCCGATCGCCGGTTTTACGCCACAACCTTATGGTACACGGGACAAAAGCCCACGGCTAATCTCTACAAAGGAGGCCACCACGGGTCAGCAAGAGCAAAAACGAAAGATCCACATACACACGAATGAATCTTTTCGCGAAGGAAAATTGACAAACCTAATCAAACGCATAATTAAAGATTACTCGAAATTCCCGAGTGCTTTACATGCAAAAGTTCAGTACTAAAAACACTCGATCCCCTCGAGCAGTTCACATACAACTATCTTTTTTCCAGGCCGGTGCGGTCCATAAGGGAGTTCGTCGTGGTCTCAACAATGTTCATCATCTCCGGAATTTCTTCGTCTGGAATGTCAGCGGCGTACCCCTCCCTGATCGCCTGCATATCAAGCAGCGGGTAATGGGACCTCGCCACCGCCAGGGCCACCACGGCTCCCGACCGCGAAGCCTCCGCCTCCAGCCTCCTTACCTGGTCGGGCGCCTATCGAAGGCGCTCCGTGACCGCTTCCATGGAATCGGGGGCAGGTTCTTCCTCCCAGATGGCGGCGCAAGCCGTCCAACCCGTCGCCTGCAGTGACTCAGCCAACTCGTGGGTTTTCTTGAGACGAGCTTGAAAAGCTACAAAGGCAGAGCAAGAACATGAGCAAAACAACCAACGGGTCCTGACCAGCTAAAAGGCCTGAGTCAAAGGCTTACCGATCTCAGAGTCCCCTGCCCTCTTGTCTGCCGCTTCGGCAGCCTCCAGAGAGTCAGCGGCTCTCTTGTTCGCCACTTCGGCCACCTCCAGAGCTCGCCTCAGGCTGCCATCCATGGCGGCAGCCTCGTTCTCCAGATGCTCCACGCGGGTCTTCTCCACCGCAAGCATCTCCTGGAGCTTGGAGGCTCTGTCCTCGACAGAGTCGAACTCCCAGACACGAGCCTTCATCCCTTCAAGCTCCGCCCTGAGCTTCACAGTCTCATCTTCGGTGGCTGTAGAAGACAACACATCAGTGCACCAAGAGGCGAAAAGCAACCGAACCAAGTCGGATTCCTCACCTTTGGTTCGGGCAATCTCCTGAGAAAGACCCGCTTGCAGGGCAGCAATTTCAACCCTGCATTGACGGGCCACGGCCTCCACCGCCTGGCGGCTTGCAGCCAGCTTATCCCACTCAGCCTTGTGAAGGTCGAGTCGGTCAAGAACTGGCAGCCGATCCTGGAGGAAGACGGTCTTGTCTTGCGACCATCGATTCAGTTTCTGCAAAGAAGAAACCACAGAAATCAAGCCACCCGGAAAAATTAGCAGGACCCTCCACTCGGTCCCACGAACCCAGCGGAGGCTCGAGGGCTATTCGTGCACCCAGAGTCAAGTCTACAGAAAAGGCAAGAGACCCTCCACCCGACTATCCTAGTCGAACGCAGGCTCGGGGGCTACACCCTCTGGATGCACTGTTCGTGCACCCAGAGCAAAAACTATAGAAAAAGATAAGGGTCCCCTGCCCGACTATCTTAGTCGGGCAGAGGCCTGGGGGGCTACTCCCCACCAACACTCCCACCGGCAAAAAACAGAAGCGTCTCACCTGCATCAGTGGACACAACCTGCCGTTCAGCAGGTTGGCACCCTCCTTCATCATCTTTATCAAGGCCGGGAGAATCTCGCCGACTTGGGTGGCAACATGCGTCGTGTCGTTCCACTCCTCCTCCTCCTCCCGGACGTCGTCAATCTCCCGGATGGTCAGGGCCGACCGCGCGGGGTCCGATTGCCGGACCCGGAGCGGCCGGAGCACCAGCTCGGAGGACGGTCGGGGAGGCGGAGTGGCGCTGAACTCCTCCACTGTAGACGGCAACTTGAGATTGCCTCTGCGATCTGGCGGGGCGGCTCCAGTCGAACTCGGGCTTGCCCTCCCCGGTACTTCCGAACTCGGGCCGGCGTCCACTGACACACCCGGGGCTGACACTCCTGCAGAAGGCTCCTCCGCCTGAGGAGCAGCGGGCGAGGCAGAAGGTGCACCAGCCCGCTCAGGAGACGGTCGGGGGGGGCGAAGGCATAGCCGCCCGCGGAGGCGACGAAGGCCGGGCATCCGACCCCGATAGGTCCCCGCCTCGGCTGGACCCCAGGGCATTCAACGGCGCCTTTGGGACGTCTCCCGTCCTTTGCGCTCTGCAAAAGAAACCCGGACCCGTTAGCTCTGAAGAACATAGATAAGCAAACAGTCACTGAAAAACTTACTTGGCCGATCGGGGGACGGGGACGCGCTTCCTGGACCCCGAGGCTCGCCGCCCGACCACGGCAGCCGGTGGAATCGGCACCGTCGCGGATCTGCTTTGATCCCTGAAGGCGGCGTCGGCGGTTTCTCTTCTCCCCCCGGCCGAGGAGAACTTCATCTTCGGCTGCCTGAGGAACCCCTTTCGGGGCAGCAGCCGGCGCCACCGGATCGGGGCCAGTGGAGGAGCCACCCTGCCCCGCCGGAACAGCGCCCGTGGCAGACTGCGCCACCGGGTCGGGACGGCTCGGAGTAGTGCCCGACGACGACCTTCGCCTCCTGGACATGCGGAGCAGGACGTCGTCATCTTCTTCCTCTTCCTCCGGAGCTGGCACAGGAGGAGGACTAGGCACCATAGTGGCCGGCGCCTTCCCCTTTGAAGACCCGGTGCCCTTCGACGACCTGGCGCCGGAAGAGGATGCTCCGGTCGTTCCCTGCGATGGTGCCCCGCCGCTGGGAATGTCGGCATACCGCGGCTAGTTCTAGATCTCCTTCTCAGGAAGGGGAACGTCGGAACTAAAGCCGAACAGAATCTGCGAGTTCGGAAGGGAAGGAAATAACCAGAGTCATACTCAGTGGCGCACAAGTAAGAAGAGTCGGAAATTTGATTGCTTACCCGACTCGGGGGGTTGGCTCTGTTGAAGGGCGGCGGTCGTCCAGAGAAATCGAGACTGGTCCCCTGAGCCATAAGCTTTTCAACCCGGCGCTGGATGATATCCTCTGAGAGCTCTTCGGAGGACTCTCGGGTGGTGTCGTGCTCGTCGGTATACTTGAACATCAGGTGGGCCCTCAGCTTAGCGGGCTGCACCCACCACCGAATGAAGGTGGCAACGACGACGGCTCCGGTAACACCAGCTTGGATTGCCTCGGCAAGCTACGATAGGAGGACCGTGATCCCGTCCTGCTCTTGGTCCAACGGCGGCTCGAACCAGCTTGGCTTGACCTTCGGAGGCTGACCCGTGAATGCTGGGAGTGACGGTGCGGGGTTCGCGCAATAGAACCAATTTGCATGTCACCCCTTGTTGGAGGTCTGCATTGGCAAATTCAGGTATTGCTTCACTGCCCCGGACCTCAGTTGGAACCCGGCGCCACCTACCACTGCTTGTTGGCCCTTGCTGGGCTACGGCTTCACCATGAAGAGGTGCTTCCATAGGGCGAAGTGCGTCTCAATGCCGATGAAGCACTCACACAGGGTGATGAAGCACGCGACGTGGAGCATGCTGTTGGGGTTGAGGTTGTGCAGCTCCAAGCCGTAGTAGTAGAGGAGGCCCCGCAAGAAGGGGTGGGCGGGCACAGAGAAACCCCGCTCAAAGAAAGATCCGAGCACCACTACCTCACCCGTGTTCGGGGTGGGAAATGCCTCCCGGCGGCGGTGCGCCACTCAACCAGCTCCTTCGGCTGCAGCACTCCAGACTGCACCATGTTCTCCAGCCACGATTCGGTCGCCGAGGACGTCATCCAGGGAGCCATCGGGTCAGCGGTGGAGGTCTTCTCGCTCAAAAGCTTCCACACCAAGGCGTCCTCCTCGGCGTTGATCGAATCTGCCACCCACTCAGGGGTTTGCATTCGGTGGCGGCAGGGTGGAGTTAGGGTTTTTTGGTGTGCGGCGACGTTCCCCGAATCAACAGTGCTCGAGGAAGACAAAGGGGTTTGGGCACAGAGGAAATGAGGCGTGCACTGGAAGGCGTAAGTAGACCCCGCCGTTTGCCCGGTCTTATAAAGGGGAACGTTTCGAGCGGCGCGACTCTTCCGCTTCGACGTGCGCGTGATTTTTTCACCCACGACGTGCCTTTTCGGCTTCCATTGCGTACAGTAACGGCCCACATCGCGGCCCGTTAGCACCCACGGCACCGTTTTCACCGTGGTCTGCGCCATTTAATGGGAGGGATCCAACGGTTGGCCTTCTGGGGTTAAATAGCCGTTCGGAATATACCCCCGCAAATAGCAACTGTAGCGAGCTTCCCGCAAGCCATAAGCCGGTTACTGATAGATTCGGGATTGGGCGTTACAGTTTTGAATGGTTTCAAGGATTGGCCTCAAGCAGGAACGCAATCACTTGAGTACACCCGAATGAAGGGCAGTTATGGTGCGCCTTCCGCAGGCCACAAGTCGGATGCCGAGCAACTCGGAACTACTGGATTCTCCACCTGGACCTTCCAAGAACGTCGTTCTGAAGGCTTCAGGATCCGGAATTTTTGAATTCAGTGGAATGACCCAGTGTAAGGCTTCGTCACTCGGGAACCTATGCGCCATGGCTTGTTTCTCTGGTTCTGACGCAAATTTCGGAGGCATTCCCTCAGAGGGACACTAGCTGGACTCGAGCCACTCGGGACACCAGATGCTACTTGGAAATTCAGTCGGGATTCATGGTATGTCCCCCGCTGGGCTATTAGCCGGTCTCTGTCCATCAGGATAGACTGGATACCACCAGAATTTACCCACTACTCATTCATCCACCATGATATTCCTGCCTTACGGGTGAATATTACTTGGCACGTTATTGTCTTTTCCACAGGAGTTCTATCAGTCCCTCACAATCTCCCTGCAAGCAGTCAGAAGGCATGCACAAGCGGAGGCCACCTGGGAAACTTGTCTAGGGGAGCTGGCCGATAGCAGTCAGATCGTGAAGGACTCGGGGGGTTACTGATGATAACATGGCACCCGGGTACCATCAAGGAGTACGAATCCGGCCCTCTGGCCATAGGGTGGGCCGGGCCGACTACTCGGAGTCCGACTTCTACACGGGGGCGCCTCATCAGCTTGAAGTACAAGACAGGGATAAGCACAAATCCAGCAATCTCAGATTCTGTTGTAACTAATTAAGTAACCAATCTGTGAACTGATCCGGACCTTTGTAACCCTACCCTGGTCGTCTATATAAGGTCTGGTAGGGACCTTCCGATCGGTATGCCTTTTAGTACCTTCTCATACACATAGCCCTAGCAACCTTGAGATCTGTTCTCGAGGGCTTGCGACACTCAGGATTCAAGCAATATCAGCCACCAAACACAGGACGTAGGGTATTACCTCTCCTCGAGGGCCTGAACCTGTCTAAACATTGTCTCCCGTGTGCACCCATCTGGATTTGCTGTGCTCACGCCGCCCCATATTCAGTATTGCTGGAATAATACTCCGACACTCGTGCTGAAGGGCTTCCGCCTCTGTTTCGATGCGTGCTTCCGAGTTCGCAGCGTCGATCATAGCTGCGGGGAGTCCCACAAGGTGGACGTTAGTCGACGAGTCATCAGCGCGGAGGTTAGCTGCCGACGGGTCATTGACGCGAGCGCCACTGAGCACCGTGGTGAGCGCCGTGTTGTTCGTCCTGGCTTGACGGGTCAGGTTTTGTGTGCGTGGGACGGTTGTCCTAGCCCCGCTCTTCTTCTTTGGTGCCATAGCTTTTCGCTCGCTTTCCCACGGATAGTGCCAACTGTCGTAGATACAAGTCTAGACAGTAAAATTGTGGCACCCCCGAACGGCTACAGCGACCGTCGATGGTGCACGAGGAGTACGAGCGAGTATGACCCTCCGAACGTCCGTCGAGCTGAGGCACGAAATATATACAACAGGGTGAAACATGAGCTGTGTACGAGGAGACGAAACTCCTCTCGTGTACAATGGGGTGAGAGTCACTCTTCTATTAAAGTATTGAGCTAGGGTTACAAGATTTTTCCTCCCCTTCCTCTCTACCCCTAGGGGGTATTTATAGGGTTTGACGATGGAAAATGTGATGTTATAATTTTGCCCTCACACAAGAGGGACTTTTACAAGGGCATGGTCATCATTTCACATGCATAGAAGATATTTTAGGAGAATATTTTGGGCATCTTCGGAGAATATTCTATGGCATCTTTGGTAGAATTCTTAAGCACGTCAACGCAGTCTTTGACAATGCCGACGCAGACCCTGACGGCGACGGACATCAGGACGATCGTTGGTGATGTCGGCGTAATCCTTGTTCTGGTGTCATCGACGTAGATTTCGACGATGACGGACGTCGAGGACGTCGAGGTTGCCCTTGGCGGTATCGACGACATAGACTTCGACAATGACAGACGTCGAGGTTGCCCTTGGCGGTGTCGGCGTAGTCCGCGATGACGACGCATGTGGAAGACTTTGAAAAATGGGCTAGTGCGAGGACCCCCTACCCCAACAAATATCATGTCCGATTTTGGAGCTTTCGATTGGATAAACTTATAGGTGATTTTTTTTCTAAAAAAGGGTGATGTTTAGGTGGACCTAGCTTCAAAAGCTCTACTCCAGATACTATGCGAAATATTATCCTAAAACTATCCGAGATATTATATAGAACTATTCGATCAAATTTCGGATAATTTTAGATATGGTCGGATAGTGTCTAAAATATACCCGTATCCGTATCTAAAAGTCACTATCCAAATCTAAAACTATATCAAAAATTATCCAATTTTTCTACCAAATACAGTTTGAAGACTGTCGATCCGACGGTTGGTTGGAAAGTATGCTAACTATTTTCACCCTTAGAGCAACTCTAGCAGATTCCCTAAAAAGGGAGCCTTTAAAACAGTTTTAAAGTGCCCTTTAAAAAATTTTAAAGGCTCCAGAGTAAGTGTGCAAAGTCAGATTCTCTAAAACTTCAGCCTTTATAATTTGTTCTCACTGCTCAGTACTTCGGGCAATTCGTCGAACACCTTGAGGGCGTCGAGCTCGTCGTCGGCCGAATAGGCGAGGGGAGGCCGGGCGAGGTCAGTCGGCGGGGGGAGAAGGGAGCAGGGGCTGCGCGGCACCCCCACGGTGCTCCGGCCGGGCTGGCAGGGGCGGGGACAGCGCGCGCGCTCGTGCTGGAGCGCCGGTGGCGTGACTCGGGCATGCGTTCGTGGGCGCGCCCGTGCAAGGGCAGCGGCGCGCGGGGCGGCCGGCGCGGGCGCGGCCGGCCCATGCGGGGGCAGCGGGAAGCTCGCGCGGGGCGGCGGTGATGTGTGGCGACGGTGGGAATGGGTCCGCGGCGTGCTGACCTAGGCAGCCTGAGCCAACGACGTGCTGGCCTAGGCGGCGGCGGGCGGCGCGGGAGGCGCGAGAGCCGGCGGGAGCTCGGGTTCGACGGCGGAATGGGACGCGGAGGTTGCGCCGGGGCCCATGGCGTCGCGAGCGGGCGCGGCGGGCGGCCGGAGGCGGCGCGTCGGCGAGGCAATAGCGGCGGCGTTGCAGGCGGGAAGAACGGGCGGGAGTGAAACTTCACTCGCGCCCAAAAATCCCCAGATACAGTGCACTATAAAATCTTCCCCACTTCCTCTAAATATAAATGCTAGACCCTAGTTTTTAACGTGCACTTTAAAAATTTTAGGGATAGAGAGAGGTTTAGGGAACTTGCTAAAGTGAGATTTTGCCCTCTATTCTTTATAATAGCAGTTTTTTAAAAAACTAAGGAATTTAAAGAATCTGCTAGAGTTGCTAGATACGCTGTTCCCGATGCCGTGTTCGCGGGCGCTCAAGATATTTTCAGCTAGAACAGGGGAAGTATTGGCGTGGCGCGTGTGATGAGCAACCTGTGTAGTCGTTGCATCTGTAATTCTAAAATGCAGGGATTGCCGACATCGACTAGGTTATCTGATTGTAACTGAGTGTTCATGTTGAACATGCCGATAACGATGACATATCAATTTGTACTAGTGCAATACCGAGATATTTTGCTATATTTATATTGCAATGTAACAGTGCCACGAAGTCAGTGAGCATCCGGGGACGGTGTATATAAACGTCGGCAATTGTCAGATTTTGTTTTACTTGTCACAGGAAACAACTAAATAGTCTAAAACATCAATTAAATAGCAAACAAGAGTATTTTAGACTTTGCACTTTTAACCATAAATAATAAATTTAAATTCATAAGTTATCTAACAGTTACAAATATGATAGATTTATTCTCACTCATTTGAGTAACTAACTTATACACAAGCATAAGACTAAGCTTGTCTCTAAAGGGCCTTAACATGGTGACCTCACGGGTCAAGGCCGACGCTGTGACGAGCACTGCGCCTTTTAGTACCAGTGCACGTAATCCACCGTGGGCCATTAGGCGCAAGAGCTTTCTTGCTCTCTCATTTGCTCCTTCCTCTGGCTAACCGAGCTGTTGCCTAGCACTGCCGTCCTGCGAGCTGCCCGTCCCAGTTCGATCAAACAACTTGGACGCGTGTGTGCGTGTGATGTGGTAGCCCAAATTCAGCGTGCGTCCTCGTTTTAACTAAAAGAATTGCTCATTCCTTTGTAATCTAAAAGAAAAAAACTTGATGAGTAATCGAACTCTGAGATCTCCGTCCAATAGATCTCCATTGTTCTCCTCGTACCTTATAATAGAAAATCAGAGGGATGAAATTCAAATACTTCTAAATGAAAAACACTCAAGTACTTGTTAGCAATTTCTCTAAACAATTGCCCATTCCCATCACTGACTATGAACCGATCGTCTGTTCACAAAAACTAAATAGTACGCGCACTGCAAGGATCAACGAACAAGTCATCGCCTTCTGCCACGCTTGTTTGGACACGAGGCGCGACAACTGAGCTGAGAAATGTCCCAGGTTTAAAATTAATCTCACATGTGCTTTCATACATGGACTCACCTGCCATGCTCGGGCTTAATTTGAATTGGGCCGGGTATATCATTGGAGCGGAGCAGAGCGTTTAAGACCCTGCCTTCGTCATAAGGGGTTTGTGGCCCCAGAATTAGAGGGATGGCTGTGGTCTAGGGAAGGGACGTCTAACCTGCGGTGTGACGACAGATAAGACGATGAGACCCCTCTATCAAAGACAAGGTAGGACCATAGGAGGGTTGAGGCTGTAGAAGAGGATACACCAATGAGTGTGATAGAGCTGGTGGCCGGGGTTGGTTTTTTCAAAGGGTGGTGAGCGCTTAGCTGCCTGAAAGTGGCATGTTGGACCGTGCACTGGTTAGGAGCTTGGAGTAGCGACCGGGCATCAACACATACCATAAAACATATATTCAAGCTATGATATACATCAAGAGATATATGCAAATTCGGATATGTGCATCAAGAGATATATGCAAGTTCGGATATTATGTATTAAGAGATGTATGGAAGTTCAGATATATGTATTAAGAGATGTATGGAAGTTCAGATATATGACGTGGCTTGGACATGACGTGGCGTCACAGGTGAGCTGGGGCAGTAAACCTGGTTCAGTTTTCCTTTCAAGTTGAATATCTGGTCTAAAGTGCCAAATACAAGCGGCCCCACTAGTGTTAACTGATAAGTTTTGTAATATCTGGTGTAAAGTGAAAAAAGAGCAACTCCAATGTGCAGTTGATTTCAAGAAAATTTTATAATGTGAACGTTGAGATTAAAATTTTATATACCGAACTTCTATAAAATAGAAAACTTTAATTTCCACGTAATACCCAAACATAAAAAAGGAACTGAAATCTTCTAAAATCAAATCTAAATTCTACTAGAATGGGATTTGGAGTCTAATTGAATGAATCGAATTCAATTTTCGGTAGCCAAACGAGGTGTTAGGGAATTGATCGGAGGGGTGGTTGCTGGATTTAAAGAAAGTCAGAATTACCATTTCGAAATTCGTCTTTTCTTCTCTCTCGAGAATAGGCATCAGAGCTGCGTATCATCCCATCACAGGAGGAGAGACCGAGGCACAGCCACACAACGGGCGTCGGAAAGATGTATCTCCCTTCATATGCTAAACGAAGTCTCCCTCGAATCAAGGGGTGGTGATTAGGAGGAGCGGAGAAAAGGCAAGAAAACGAGAGGAGCCGAAAACGACCAGATCGTCCTTCATACTCGTGACGAGATCCAACGGACGAAATGCGACACCAGCGTATCTCATTGGCAGGCTTCCGCGTGCGCATCCAAGCATAAAGAAAACGCATGGTTCACCTCTTCTCCCTACAACTCCGTTTCTCCTCTCATCGGCACGGCAACATTCAGAGTTGAAAGGTGAGCTTCACTAAACACCCACCCTGTTTTTATGTAAGTTAGTTGTTGCTGTGCTAGCTGTGCTAATTATCGAGCAGGACAACATTGACCTCTAGTTTTTTCTTGGTTTCAAAAGCATTCGAAATCAAGAGCATTAATTAAGTACGTTGCTGAACAGGTACAAAGTTCAGAAATCGACATATATATGACGCTACCGGCGAAAAGATTTTGATAATTTTGGTGGGATTGGTCAGATTTCTTCATCTGCGTGCTTGTTTTGCAGATGGCTATACTGGTGATCACGGCAGACCTGCAATGCTGCCGCTGCATGAAGAAGATCAGGAGGGTCCTGGAGTGCCTCCAAGGTAAATTAAACCCGGGCTCGATCGGTCTCCAACTTGATAACAGTGATACTATTCTGGTTTTTCTTCAAACTGCACCTTTTTTTTTGCCATAATTAAACTTGTATTCTCCGCCTCTGTATCATATTCAAGCTGCAAATGTCATGAAGTTTTGCTTATTTGCTACAGAAAATGTTTAGTTGCGCACATATTAACAAACCGTGCTTATATGTAACGCAGAGGAGTATTGCATCGAGAAGATTGAGTACGAGGACAAGGTGAGCAAGGTGATCGTCCGCGGGCAGTTCGACGCGGAGAAGCTCCGCAAGAAGATCTGGTGCAAGGCCTGCAAGACCGTCAAGGAGATCAACATCGTCGACGTATGGCCGCCGCCCACGCCGCCCAAACCAGTTGAGCCGGCGCCCAAACCGAAACAGCCGCCCACGCCGCCCAAACCAGCGTACAAGCTCGTGCCTTACCCGTACCCGGTGCCGTACCCTATGCAGTGCCAGAGCTCGCCGTGGAACTGCCCGCCGCAGCAGTGCTACTGCTGCCCCAAGACGCCACCTTCGCCTCCCCCGCGGCCACCGTCGCCGCCCAAGCCGAAGCCCTGCGAGTGCTCGCAGTCGCATCACCACTGCGGCTGCGGCAGCAAGCCTGCGTCACCACCGCCGTGCAGCTGCTCAGACCACGGAAGCTGCGGCTGCGGCAAGCCGCCTATGTGGCCGCCGGTGGCCTGGCCGCCGCAGCAGCCCTTCTACCCACCGCCGTGGTGCGAGGAGAACCCGTCCGACGCCTGCTCCACCATGTGATGATTACTGGAGTAGTACGGCGTACGGACACCGTAATTGCTTTGATTTGCTTTGCATCCATGAGGTACTACGTCAGCTACCGTGCCTCCCAAATCGGAATAATGCGAGAGTTAATGCTAGTCCGGTGTTACTCTCTACGTGCAATTAATGTGGCTACAATTTCCGCTGTTGCAGATATGTAAAGGAAGAATTGTAACTAATTATGCTTTTATATGTGTAATCGTGTTAAATTTGCGAATAAAATGTTACTGTTTGTAATATTCTATAGGAATGTTTTTCTAGTGTAGGTTGTGCATATACTGCTTCCCTGACTCGGTTTTCAAAAGAAAAAAATAAAAGAAAATATGGCTCCACCTCTGTATATATAGAACTAGCTACCTAGACAAACAATTTTCATTCAACAAAACTAGGCAGAAAATAACAACATCGATGACATACGTACAATTTTGATCTTAAGATGGATGAACGGATGGATAGATTGTGTAGGTCAGTGGCCAACAGCACACAAAGCCCGGCCCGCAACAGAACTAGAGTGCCAAGATATAGTCAGTGGTGTAGGGTGGTGGTCCTATGGACAATCCTGTAGCTGAATTTTCTTAGCCAGCTACAAACCATACATATGCATCCAAGCATATGTATATATCAGGTATGGTCATTGGCTCACTGATAATGCCTAGTGATTGTTGAAATTGGGACATTCCTGAGGGAGACACGCGAGAACCATTATATCATCGGTTTCAACAGCCATATGTACCTCAATAGTTGGTACTATCATCGGTTTCAACAGCCATATGTACCTCAATAGTTGGTACTATCTCACTTTCTTGGCGGGATAGCATATATCTCTCATTAGTTCCACTATACATCGCTATTGTAGTTCCTTGTCTGATGTTCTGGTGTGCCAATCAGCATGTATGTTTATAGGGACTAGGGAGTAATCTAATGTTCTTTTTTACAGAGTGCTTAAATTCTCACCTCTTAGATATCCATCCAATGGATCTCCGCACTCTTTATCTTAAAAAGTCATATGGATGAAAATTGAAATACTCTCAAGATAAAAGCACTCGAGTACTTGTTCGCAATTCCTGAAAAAAATGACGATATCCATGTTAAATCCACCAAAACGTGCTGAGCCATGAAGCATAGCAAACTGTACTACCACAATTAGACCGTAAGAGTTATATAGGCGCCTGATGTGTCCACCAGGATTAATGTACATATCAAATATGTAGGCTAACATTCGGTACTACGTGGTACTAACGCCTTCCATACATGATGTAAATGAAATCATGCATCGAACCATGTATAGTGACAGAAGAAAAGAAAAAACATGGAAAGGGTAGCCTGCAGCAAACTCCACACAAAAAAACAGGAACCATTGGTGTATGTTAGCACTTTGACAGTTCGAAATTGAGCACTTAATTTGTTTCTTGTTTGGTATCATAGCTAGCTAGGCATGTTCCTGTACGTCTAGTACTGCACGCTGTCCTTGACAGTTGTTTCGTTTTCGCTTCGGTTTGCATGCGATTTGGACTCGCTACCAACTCCAGCAGTTCGGCCTGGCCCGGACCGATCGACATCCATCATCTGAACTGATTGGCCTCCTCAAGGGCAAGAGGGCGAGCCGGTACAGCGGTGGCGATCGTTTGAGCTCCTCTTGCAACGCGTACATGTGAACCTCGACCAAACGATTTCCTCTTGTGCGATACAGTCTAGTGCTGATTGCTGTGCCTTTGCGTGTTTAGCTTTGGCCAGTCTAATTAAGGCTTCATTGGAGATCGCATTACATGGAATTTTCACGATATTTGGCCCTTACTTTTGTCTGGTAGGATTAGAATTTCATGCATGTAAAAAACTAGAGCTGAGTAATCGATCTATGATCTAGCCTTTCTGAAAAGTACAAATGTACATTTGCGGTTTTGTCATTGTTGTTGTTGAGAAAATCAGTTTTGTGGATTGAATGTGTGAATTGTGATAGATGGAGTACGGGTGCATCGTAGATTTGGCCCATGACATGCTGCACACGGTCTAATCGGTAATTTGGCCCATAAGGGACCGATGCTGGATGTTTCTTCCTGAACCCGATAGAAGTCTTGGGCCTCGCCTACCTCCTTTCGCAAATTCATGCCTATTTGTATGAGAGGAGTTTAGGTTTAGTACTTGCTATCGAGTTCGGTCTTCGATAGGTGTTGAAACCCGAGCCGCTGACGGATAAAAAGAGGAGGAGAGCAATCACTGTTCTTTCGCCTCTGGTGGCAGATCAGGTGTTAATAGATTGGAGAACCCCAGATCAACATTTGACGTGAAGATTATATTTCTACTATGTTAGGTTTTTGTGTCTTTATGATGGCGGCTTATCAAACAAAGGACTCCCAACTCTGTCTCCGTCCTGGTGTGGCTATCGCGGTCGATGCCAGAGAGCCAGGTTTTGTCCCACTGATTGACGACTCCCGATTCAACAGATTGTCATCTAGCGGCTCGATCTGACTTGGCTATGGTGGCGGTGACGGTCGTGTTTTGTCCTTTTGGTACTCTTGGTCTTCTTCTATGGTGATCCCGTAATGAAGCAGCGATTTGACATCCTATCTTACAAGGGGCGTATTCCCGGCCACAGTGTGTTCATCAGTCTTAGGTTCCCTTATTAGGGTGGATGACTCATGCAACTCTTCAAAACCTTTGAGGTTCGTCAGACTTGTACAGATTTGGTCTTCTGTATTTTTTTTCACCAGAGGCATAGAAGAATACCGAGACGGAAAGGGTAGAGCAGGAGACGATGACTTTGAAAAAACATGACGCAAACTTTCATTTTTATCAAGAGGTTCTTTTGCTCGTGTTTATTTTGGTTTCTTCGATACGTTGTATTATATTTATTTAATCAATAAAGTTAGTACGTTGCTGAATAAAAGGTTTAGTACTTGTTTATACTAGATAATTCCTTGCATGTTGCTGCGAGAATAGTTAGATATATCCATAGAGAATTATGAAAGTAAATAATAACATGATATCGAGGAATAGAGGATATGAGCTAAAAATTATGCGAGAACCTATTGCTAAGAACCCCGAACGTTGTTCATAAAGCAAAAAGTAGGTTTAGGTTGGGCTACACAAATCATTTGCAGACACGATATACTGTACATTATCGGAACATATGGATATTAGAGGTACATTTCCTCGTCGATAACAATCAGCATGTATCGGTCCTGATAGCTTCTTCACTTATAAGGAGAGAAGGATAACGCTGCTAACAAAAAGATAGGACTAGGGAATAGCATCAGGGAGATTAGTTGAGCAGCAAATGTCATGATAGTTGGAATGTAGGAACAGGGAGATTTGTTTTTCTCTCTCTCTCTTTTTCATTTTAAATTTTTAATTGGTTCTTTTTTATTTCTTATCTTTACCTATTTATTTTTTCTTGTTTCGTTTTATTTTCCTTTAATTGATTTTTTAGTATGCCATGTCTTTTCATCCATGGATATTTCTTTGGTGTTATTTTATATAAAAATATTCAGTTTATAGTTTTTTGTTTACCAATACATATGACTTGATTTTTTGTCGTTTCGATATGAAAATAAAATATTAACAGAAGTAAGTCCATCAGGCCTGTCCTTGAAATATGAAGCAATTCTTATGAGTATGTGAACATCTTTTAAAATACATGAGTATTTTTTATAGATAGTGGAACATATTTCAAGAAATTGGTTTATATATGAACATTTTTTGTGATGTACTGGAACAATTCCTATGAGTTGTATGGACATTTTTATTTGATATATATGTGAATATATTTCTTGTACAGGATTGTAGGAACAAATCCCAAGAACCGACGCAACTTTTTTTTTCTTCCGCTATAGGATGTTACGAATATATTATTTGCTCTATATTTTTTATAATTTTCATTTGTAAACATTGATTTTTATTTGTCTAGAATTTTAAAAATTAAAAAAAAGAGGTAATAGGTGGACCGGCCCACAAAACCTAGTATGGGCGTTGAATCCTTATCTCCCGCTTAAGGCGAGAGATAGGCAGGAAGCCTAAACATCACTTGTTCAATTATTTGAGTACCACTGCGTTGAGTTCGTTACGTGGTATAGCTCCTCTCCGAGAGGTCATGGGTTCAAGCATTGACTTTCTACATTCTTCTTCATTTTCTAGTTCACTTTTCTGTTTTCATTTTTCTTCACTTAGTTGTACTTACGATGTGTTATGTTATTCCTTTTCTTTTCACTTATTTTTGGTTTATTTTCTATATAGTTTTAATTTTTCACGTGTTTTACTAATATTGTTGATTTCTTCAGTCATTTACTTTATTTGTCGTACTAACATCCGTGGAATGTTCCATAACGCTTGCATTTTTGTTTCCAATAGTTTCTATGTTCCACCAATCACTATGTTTTTGTTTCAAAAGAGTAATTTTGTATTGTTCGCAAGTTTGCCACCTTGATCTTAATTTACTTTGGAACAATTTTCTCTAACTATCTGTACATTTTTTTCGACTAGTGTCCCATTTTTGTTCCACTAGTGGTCTATAAATATTTCATTGGCACTTTCGATTTGTTGCACATATTTTTTCTATTTATTTTATTTATAAATTTGGTCTTTTCGAAGAGTGCGTCCTAAGCAACACGAAGGTTCAAATGAATCAGTTTCAGTTTGGAAGTTATGAAGTTTTAAAATTGCAAAAAATTTCAAACGTGCGCATCTATATTCCAGTCAACTGACGTGAGAATTGGAGAAGTGTTGCAGCAAAGAATTTCTACGTACGGTGCTCATGGCTTGCCTCACTTCGTGTGCCACATCCAATGTGAGCAACACGCTACAACCCGCACATGGGCTTCTGGAGATAAGGGCATCTCCAGCAGAATTTCTATATTTGACCCTCTATATCTCCATATAGATGGTCATCTAAAAAAATTCTCCCTTTATATCATTCCACTACTCTAACAAAATATCCATATTTTATCCTCCATATTTCACTCTCTCTCTCTCTTTGCTAGGTGGGTCCTGCTTCATAGTCATATGACATGGTTAGGATGGAGACCCTCCAATTTGAAAGCTCTGCAGCTCAGGATGGAGGCCCTCTATTTTTAGATGGGGAGATAGAGGCTCTGCTAGAAGGCATATTTTAGTCTCTAACATCCAAAATAAAAATGAATCTGGGAAGACTCTGCTGGAGATGTTCCTTCACATGTCGCACGCCAAATCTGGGAAGCTTTTGCCCCCAGGCCTGCATCCAGCATAGACCCAGCCCATCGTAGAAAGATCGTGTGTACATACCACAATTTCATGTGTTGGGTCCATCAAGATCACATGCTGCGACGCCCAGCCCATCGTGGGAAGATCATGCATGGCCCATTATTGGACGATAGAATCCCAAGAGATCAGCTATACAGCGGAGGCAAGGTTTTTTTTTCCAGGTACAGCAGCAGCAAGTTAGCAAGCAACACAGTTGAGCAGGGGTGTCACTTTCTAGTTTCAAACAAGAAAACTGAGTGTCACTCTTGCATGCATGCAATAAAAAAGCGAAAACTGCGTAGCATGGGGGTGTGCTCCCAACCGTTCGATTGTAAATCAGTTACAGTCAAGATGAGACCAGAGTGAAACAAAAATTAATTGGGTAGATAAATAGAAGTAAATTATTAGAACATGGGTGCTATTACACTGAAGCGCCAGCAACACACAAGTGCATGCCGACTGATCATATTTGTACATACAAATCAAGCCCCAAAAAAATAACACAAAAGAAAATTAAAGCACAGTACGGCCCAACACAAAAGGCTCTTGGATCTCCAGAACTGAAGATCCAGGCCCATGTAGTAAAAAAACAAGACACCAAAAGAAAGATAAAAAGACGCATTATTACCACGACACATGGATCAAAGTAAGTAAACTGCTAAGCACACCCAGCAACTCACCCACGCCACAGCCCAAAGGCGGGCGCAGAGGCGGTCGATACGGGCACCGACGCGCACGTGATTGGTTCAGTTCATCAGTAGTAGTAGGAAGACGACGAGCCACCGAGCTGGAACCCGTCAGCGCCGGCGTCGTCGGCGGCCGGCATCGGCGAGAAGAGCGGGCTGTGCACGTACCCTTCCTCGAAGTACACCCCGTGCCCGCCGCCCGTCGTCGAGGAGTAGGCGCCGAACTCGGACGCGTCGCACCACCCGCCGCCGCCGCCCGCATTGGCGCCATTGCCGCCGCTGCCGACGCCGTACATGGAGTAGTCCATGCCGCCGCCGGAGTCGGCGCCGCCCATCGTCATGGGCATGTCGTCGGGCATGGTGATGTCGTCCATCAGCGACGACATGTCGGGGGTGGCGCCGTACATGTACTCGCTGCCGTCGTCGAGAGCGCCGCCGCCGGCCGCAGGCTGATGTGTCGGGAGCGCGGAGACGGGGTCGGCGTAGAACGGCTGGAGCAGCTGCACGGAGTTGTCGCCGGAGGTGAGGTCCGGGGAGAGGTAGGGGGTGATGGAGGAGCCCGGGGGCAGGTCGGGGTAGGCGAAGTTGGTGCGGGCGCGGGCGCCGCGGAGGGAGCGCGCGGCGCGGTCGTAGGCGACGGCGGCCTCCTCGGCCGTGTCGAAGGTGCCGAGCCAGTGGCGGTCCTTGGTGGCCGGGTCGCGGATCTCCGCTGCGTAGCGGCCCCACGGCCGCCGCCGCACACCGAGGTACCGCGTCGGGTTCGCGTCCGGCTGCTGCTGCGGGGCCTGCTGCCGGCGCTTGGACGACGACTTCTTCTCTGAAGACGACGACGGAGACGAGGACGAGGAGAAGAAGTAGGACGAGAAGTTCATCGTGTTAAGCGATCAGAGGCAGAGCGAGAGAGAGAGAGAGAGAGAGTGTGTGTGTGTGTGATGGTCGTTGACAAGTTGAGGAGAGAGATGGATGAGAGGTCAGAGGTGGTTGAATTGGTGGTTGGATGGATGCTGCATGGGGCGGTGTTGCATGGGAGTATATATAAGCGCGGGAAAGCGAAAAGGAATAGCTTAGTGGGGTGGAGACGTTGGCCATGACAAGCAAGACGATTAATTAATTAACAAGGTGATCTGTCGTTATATGCTGCTGCTAGCTCTTCCCTTTTATTAGTTAATTAATCGATCTTAGGAGATAATTAGTTGGCATATATACGTTGGTACACATATCGTACAAGTATATATGAGCGAGGTGAGGTGAACTACCTAGTGATCATAGGCAAGGGCAAAGGTCGCTTTGAGATTGATTCTCTGTGGGGACGACCAAAGGTGGTCAACCCAATGATTTGGACCGGTGGATGCAAGTAGGTTGCATGATTGTACATGGGATTAATGCCATCAATTATAGATATAGCAAGTTACATCTTAGTATAAGTATGGTTGAAAAGTAACCATGTAAAATTTAATGTCATGTTTGGCAGATATGATTATAATCTAACTAACTTATAAAATACATCAAAATAAAAGTACTATACTTACCACATGATTAGATATCACTCATTTTCTACGATTATACCAGAAACAACAGATAGCCAAACAATAAAATATGCAAAACTAACTCAATCGAGTAGATTATCATAATCTACCACAATATTGAACATAGTATAATTTGCTAGTGTACACGCTTTGATTTTGTCAATAAAATTTCGTTTGGTTCGGACACAGAGAGCTATCATGAAGATTTGAGTCTTAGTAGAAGTTAGCAAATTACTACCTCCGCTCCTTTTTACTTGCTATTTTTGACGTGGATACAGACTCCAATTTTTAGATAACATATATATATATAGATACATTTTTGTATATTAATATTGGTCAAAGATCGGAAATGATGAATGCAACACTCTACAACGACATACACATATACATTTCGTTTCTCATGTATGCCCGGCCGGTGAACAAATGTAACAGACAAAATAATATACATGGGACCCCTCCGAGATTACGAATTAATAACTAAACAAGTATTATTTTGGGCATGGCACGGTCTAAAATTTCAAGGTTTTATTTCATTATGTTGTAAAACCTAACAAGAGTAACTCATATCATTTTTTGTACGGTTGATCCGCTCCAAATATCAGTTGCAATATAATTAAAAAAGATCCAACCCAAATATTACCATAAGAATACTAATTGTTGGTCAAACCGTGAAAGGATGAAAACGCATGGGCGCTGGGTAGGTAAGTACTATGTCGTGGACACTTGACCACTAGCTAGTCGATGTACGTACGCTTGCCCTGACGGCCGGTCGGGTCGTGCATGTGGGCCGGGCGTAGGCAGCCCACGACGTCCGTCCCCAGGCGCCACAACGCAACGCGCTACACCGACCAGACACCCCGCGCATGCATGCAGCGTTCTTCGTTCTAAACGCATATGCATATGCATGCAGCACCAGCACAAACGTACGTAAACGTCGCCAAGCATCGGCGATCTCCTGGCCGGCCGCCGGTCGATCTGATAGGGTCCATCGATCACCCTAGCTCGCCTCCCCTGTCCAACCAAGATCACCCCACAGAGATCTTTGATACATGATCCATGCCCATGCCAGGTTTGACCGAATGCCATGTACACACACCAACATCAGCATCAGCATCAGCATCAGCATAATCCGCTGTGGAAAATTAGTTGCGAAAATAGTTTGTTAGTCAAATATTAAAATGAATACAAGACAAATGAAATTATCATAATTCAGCTCGGTATCAAACGCACACTTAGGTTACTTTGCGCGTTCTGAAATCCGGCCTGGGGTCGGGACCTGTATTTTTGGGTCCAAGTCCAACAACTGCAACTGCCACAATTAATTCCGGTTACATGGTGCATGATTCTCTGTTGGGAACACGTATGTAGGAGATATCGTTTCTCGGTACATCGAAGCTTTTAATTTCTAGTTGCATCGATCTGCCGCTGCGTACATGCATGATCAACCGCCATGCATGCCGATGCCGGCCAGTGGCTCATCGATCGATCGGTCGACCTTGTGCCTGTGGGCGCCACTGCACAATGCCATGTAGCCTTGTCAGTGAGATCGATCTTGATTATGTTTCTTCATCTGTGTCTCTCTCTGTGTAGATTGGCCATGATTTTTATTTCTATATATTCTTTCCGACAAATGCAACTGCCATAACTGTTCTGAGATCTTCTGGTGATTAATATGTCGGTCATTATCAGAAAAAACAATTAATAATATATAAAGTTGGTGCTAGCTAGCTCTTCATTTCTTTCCCGGGTATAAATATGATTGAACTGAAAATCGAAAGGGACTCTGTTCCCGTTTAATTTCTTGTATTTTAAATTGTGCCCACTAATAAATCCAATTAGTCAGATCACTCCGTTCTTCAGTTCAGTCTCTTTGACTGATTAAGCTTCCCTCTGGGACATACAGTATTTATTCTGTGCTCCAGCAATCAGGGGCACCATAACGTGGGACGTCCTACGCAGAAACGAGCTCCAGACCGACCAAGCCGTGGTCCTCCATATACTAATAATCCTGATCAGCCCTTGCAACTTGCAGTCATGGTCAAATGGCAGCGGGTGGTGCTGCTTCTTACACTGTCTGCTGCTAGTTCACATGCCATCTTAATTACAACCACTTTCAGATCAATGATCTCGATATAGTAATTAACAATGTTGTTGTGGTACATTCCGGGACCATATTAATTGTACTAGGACATGCTTATCTGAACTATGCTGATATTGTTGACCGTCCTCGAGAACCGCGCGATGCATTGGCATATCATGAGTACGTTTTAATTCTTCTATATATTATACTAAGTAGGAATCATTATGAAAAAATTATCGGTTTTGCTATTCCTCAGTCGACTGAGATTTTTTTAAATCTCAGTCGTCTTCAACCTCAGGCGACGACGCGGGCGAGCCGGAGCAGGCGACGATGCGGAGCGGCGGCGACGGCGAGGGCGAGCACGTGCCGAGCTGGAGCCGGCGACGACGCGGAGCGGCGGCGAAGGCGACGGCGAGGCAGAGGCAGGTGAGGCAGAGCCGGAGCCCGGTGACGACGCGGAGCAGCGGCGCCGTGCGGAGGCGAGGCCGAATCACCGGAGGCCGCCGGGTTAGGGTTTAGGGTGGGGGTGTCGCCGGAGCCGGAGTTGAAGCTGCGCCGGCCGTCGGGTTTAGAGGAGAGGCCTGATCCGGCGGCGGTGGCCGCCGGACATGACGGCGGCAGAGCCGTCGGAGGTCGGGAGAGAGAGAGAGAGAGAGAGAGAGAGAGAGAGCATCGGGAAGAAGAAGACGATCGGGAGCCGCCGGAGGAAGAAGACGATGCGGTGGCCATTGGATCTCGATCCAACGGCCCAAAACAAATCAACTGAGATTTAAAAAAATCTCAGGTGACTGAGGAATAGTCGGACCCAAAAATTATTATAAGTATGAATGTTCTTAGCCTAGTGAAAAAATTCACTTAACACTCGTGAAGAATTAATAGCAATTGACCGCTTGACCTCCCGAACTTTCATTTAGTTCATTTAACCCCTGATCTTGAAATATTAGGCCACTTCAATCCCATGGCCAATTTGGGAGTGCTTTTGCTGCGTGTCGGTGATGTCTTTTATCGCTGTAGCAGCCACATAACACCTTCTTCTGCCTCCAATTCTTATACTTCGCTTCTCTCTCGACCTCCCTCCACTCTCCTCCCCCAGGCCCCTCTATGTGTGCGCGTCTCCACATTTTCCCTTCTTATCTCCTCTTTATTTGTACCTTAGATCCAAGAAACAACAACGACACTGTTCAGAGTGAGAAGACAACCATCGACGACGACGACGGTCGTTGTTGATCCCTGCGACTATCCGGCTTGGTGAAACTGCTGCGACCGATCGATGGAGCTGACGACGTGGCGGTTTCAACTCAAAACTAATTATTTTCAAAAGGTACTACACACGGTTCCTTTATTTTTTGGTTAACAAAATCAAACGCAAAGATTTTTTAGACTTTAGGTTTCTGAAGTCTAAAATCAGGAGGCGAAGGGACTAATGCTCCTGTTACTTGATGTCAAGGTGACGAAAGTAAAGAGAGTGTAATAGAGTTACTCATGACGTGTACTTTGTACTTCGCAATGTGATGGCTTGCTGCACCGTCTTGTATTTCTGAATCTCTCTCTTCAGATTGTAGTGAAGTTAGGTAGTCAATAAACTCTCTCTTCCACAAAAAATAAGAACTAAATAAAAATCGAACTAAGGGAGATCTCGAAAATATTCTAACTACACAAATTATATGCATCACCGGTGCTCACGGCAGTGGCAAATAATAGATTAAGCAACGGCTTTTGCCTCAAAATATTGCCACAAAATCTAAGCTTGTGCTCTTCGATCGATTCTCCGGAGTGCATGCGCGTGTTCGTTTAAAGGCCAGACGAGTGGATGCATCATGCATGCAAAATCACTTTAGGGCCTCTTATGATTGCTCTCTGATGCGAATGAGGCTTCTAATGATGAGAGGGAGAGATGTTTTAGTTAGACGAGATGAGCAAAAAAGTAACATATATTTTACTCCCAACGAAAAACATATATATTAGGTCATGCATGGGACCAAATGGCCAAGTGAACTCGATCACATGATTAGTTGGGCTCAGATAAATGATTAGCATGTGCCCTTCCCTTTCTTTTAGATGCCCTTCCTCAGTCCTCACTTTCTTTAAGGCCTAAAAAATTTTCATCACAAAAGTAATCTTTTGATTCATTGTACCTCTCCAAGGATTTCTGTTAAAGTATGATATATCAGTGCCCATTGGTGGTATTATTTTTCTTTTCTTTTCTTGAGGCCCCCAGGTTCTCTAATTGACAATGAGAACTTTGCATATATGGAAGCATCTTGCTTAAAAGGGCATTAATAGTATCTTAGAGCATTAGGTACTATGACTTTTGTGGCATTTGGTACTAGAACAACCTCTCTCTGCATGACACTTGGAAAAACACACACTTAGCCCATGTTACTTCTGAATAAAAACTATGAAAAACTCCTTAGTTCTGATCTAACTTTGTTTAATTTTTTGAGTCATTCCTCGAGAGTCAAGAGAGCAATAGCTGACCAAAGTCATGGAAGAATGGAGCCTAGATGCTCAGGCCTGTTAATTTCTCTAGTTACTGCTTAATCGATTGATGTATTCAGCGGTAGTGGTATATGGCAGTTAGTTTGAATATATGCAGCAGATCAGATCAGTCAGACGGAATCTCTGATTTACCAGTACCGGGAACCATGTGACAGAAACCGACACAATACATCCAAGTAGACTACCTGAAAGAAAGGAGCAAAAATTAAGCTGTAGCTAGCTAGTAGATTTTCTGAAAGATGCCACACTGTTTATATTATGAGGAAACTAATGATAATAAACTAGTAGAGATTAAGCCAAGATGATCTAGCTAACTATCCCTTTGGTATCATTAGAGCCATCTCAAAAGGGAGGTGCCATGACAATTTCAGTTATGATGTAGGTGTGTGGTAGCCTCAGCCTGCAGGTAGGATGTTGTGTCACTTTTGTTTTGTTTATGGACCATATATGACACTAATATTTCTGAGAATAAATTAAAGATTCTACATTTCACCTTCCTTTTTGGAGTATATAAGAATATAAGGAGTGCATTCCAACAAACTGAAAATTGCATGCCGAGATCAATAGTTTAACATAAAAATCAATGAGCTCAATTAAAATCAGAAGCCGTATGTACTTGCATTCTAATACCTTAATCTTATTGGCCCTTTAAGACCATCCTATCATGTTACTAATCATGCAGGTTATTAGTTTTCTAGTTTGACAACATAAGGGAATGATCATTTGCCCCTTCCATATGCATGTGCCTTGCAATCTCAGCCAAATTAATCATTGATCACTAGTTCAATGAGCAACCATCACCTTTAAGGCCCCATAATAACACTTTTAATCCAAGCTCACTCATGGAAGGGGCTATCTTAATTAGCAGAAGCTTAACTTCTCTCTCTCCTACGTACAATCACTGATGTAAGAAAGCCAAGCGGCTACCAATGCATGGGTCGACCAAACTAGTTATGCGCAACATGTGAGGCAAGACACTTCACTGAATTTTGTAATTGTAACTAGCTTATTAAACAAGCTAGTGGCCAGTGGGCACTGCATGCAAGCTTGTGAAAACAACTCTTAGTTTAAGCCTGAGGTCATATCCTCCACTTGGCTGGGTGATCAGTCTAATCTTGCATAGGAAGGCAATGGAACAGGCTTAATTAGGTGCTTCCTCTCTCTGATAATGTGTGTGTGATCTTCTAGAAAATCTTCTGACACAAGCAATCTTTGCCCAATCCAATATGCATGTAAGGAGAAAGGAATATCTTTGCCAGATCTGAGACCACATTTACTATTGTCGTTGCAGCAAGATCTATAACAAGGATCAATGGATCATAATGTTTTCTTTTGCATGCTCATGTATAGTTTATATCCATTTGTTGTTCCAACCTAATTGTTACCATGATGATCCGATCAGGTGGTCCTTTCTTTGTTAGAAATGAGATGAGATGTAATACTTGAGTGTTGAGTTTAAGAAGTTCTACAGAAAATCATTCTGGTATCAACTTAGAAACGTTAACATGCTGAAAAGAGTTTGTGGAACCAAAATGCAACACAATATTCAGTTGTTACTGCTCATATAGACATTAAGTTAATGTGTATAATCTTATAATTAATTAACTATCAGGAAGTCGCACTTAGAAATGTTAACATGCTGAAAAGAGTTTGTGGAACAAAAATGCAACACAATATCAGTTTGTTACTACTCATGTAGATATTAGGATAATGTGTATAACCGCATAATTAAGTAACTACCGGGAAATCGCACCGGGTGAATCTATAAATAAAAATATGTCTACATGCATGCAGGTAAGTCAATGCAATCCTGAGTCCTGACTGCTAGTTTCGAGATCTCAATTCCTCTCATGCTGCTGAAAGTTTTGAAGGATATTATCAAGACAATGACTTACTGAGTAATTACTAAGCAATCAGAACTCACTGAATCAAGCTTTTACCTAACATTGTTTCCAAACTCTAGAAACATAGATTGTTTCCAAACTCTAGAAACTTAGACTCATCTTGCGGTTGTTACGATGTGCTTTGCTTATTTTAAAGCTTCAGTGGAAAAAAAAAGTTGCCAAAGTCTATTATTCTGTTTGGTAAAAGTTAGATAAATCATGCTATCTGATGATTGTCCTCTCACATTTCGTCTCATGTCTTTTGAAATACGATAATATGTTCGATTGCAACATAGTTACAACGTTCATGGTTCGCTGACTTTGCGGTTTGCGGTTCAACATGGTTCTGTTTGGGAATTGGCTCTGTGATATGAGTAAACGGTTGAGAGCTTTAATTCTGGTAGAGGCGGTGGCCCTATGTTGGCTACTATAACTTTGCAGAAATGATGTTGTTTTTGATAAGCTCTTATTTGTAGGTTATGTACTCATATACACATTAGGTCCATACTTGCTCTACACTTCAGCGGCTGGAGGACCGAGAGATGGTGATACGAGCATGTGCCCAACTGGAAAGGGTCATCAGGGATATGTTTTCCATCATGGGTGACGCCCTAATCTACAGATTTCGGCACCTCACTTTGGCTTAGTTATTTCGTTGCTTTCTGCAAGTTTTGAGTTATTATCGGGCTTTTTCCGCTGATGATGGTTATTTTGTAATAATTATGACTGTGTGTATCGATGTCAAGGCGAAGGATATGTGGCTTTTTTGTAATTACACTCCATACGATTCGAGAAATCAATAAAAACTTTTATTGTCAAAAAATGAAGGTAGGGTTCGTCAAAGGGTACACCTCGGCGATTTGCGAACCAGATGATTTTGGTTCGTCAACTCTAGTATGCGATATATTTTCATATGTAAAAGATCCCTACATGACTAGAAACGAAAAAATTACAAAGGAAAATAGGAAAGTGGTATGTTGCCAGTGGTTGGGCTAGCCTAGCCAAGCAAGCCCATGACTCCTCACGTCATCTCCCAAGCCTAAGATGACATTCTGGTCTTGATTTTTTTTAGATGGTTTCGCTTAGTGGGTTAGCCTCTGTCGGCGTACGAATGCCGGCCGCGGTGGTCCAGATGGACCCCCTTTGGGATTCGGCCGGGGGCAGTGAAGGGAGACACGAGCTGTAGAGATCTTGAGTAACCGGGAAACTTAGGAAATTGGAGACACGGTGGTTTTGCCCAGGTTCGGGCCACCAGTTAGGTGTAAAAACCCTACATCCTGCTTTTTTGTGTATAGACGAATAGACCTCTGGTTACCAACCGCTCGAGCAAAGCTTGTAGGACTCTATCAACCCTAAAACTGCTCAACCCCCTTTATGGCATTGGTTCTCCCCTTATATACCCGGGGGTCACCACAATAGCCGGAAAAGGAAAATATACTGTAGCCATGCTATTGATGACGGTTAGGGAATGGCGACCCACGACGGTGGTTGCCAAGCACTGTAGCGGAATAGCCTCTATCATGCTTCGGTTGGTAAACGGGTCCTCACAACGTAGCGATGCCAGGCAACGGAGACTTCCTCCGCAAGCCTCCCGCTTCGGTCACCGCTATCCGGGCCCCACAGCTCAGTGGGATGCATGGGGGCGCGCGGCGGCGCACCCTAAAGTCAAAAAGGTTGTCAGGCCGACGAGTTGACCGGGCCCATCATATCACAGGGACGGAGAGATGTTCCTGACAACGTCATTCTGCCCGCATGGGGCTTAGGGCACGGATGCCTGTGGACCGACACTAAACGCGCCGGACCGGTATTAAATGCTCCTGCTGGGCCGCGTGGAAGGGCCCCACGAGGGTCCCGTATGGGGAGCTCCGGGATTCTTGCCACGTGCGCCTGGGGAAGACCCCCGAGAGGGGCCTGGGGCCCGACTGCTCGGGGATGGACCCCCGAGAGGTCCTCGGGGACGGACCCCCGAGGGTGCTCGGAGTCCTCGCGCTCGGGGAAGACCCCTGAGAGGTGCCCGGGGCCCGACTGCTCGGGGAAGACCCCCGAGAGGTCCTCGGGGACGGACCCCCGAGAGGTGCTCGGAGTCCTCGCGCTCGGGGACGGACCTCCGAGGGGTACTCGGGGTCCCCCCCGAGCGTGTCACTTAGCCGTTTCCGCGGCGCGCTAGGCACCCTCCGATCCGGGCGGGACCCAGAACGTTTGGGGCGCTCGGGGAGCGGCTCGGGACGCCCCCTGGCGGTTGTGTGGCTATAGTGCTCGGGGGAAGACCCCCGGGCTTATCTTCTCGAGCCTCCCGCCCACTGGTGACGTGGCATCGGGCTCGGCCCCTTGGCCAGCGGATTAGGGGACCCTGGGCCCCATATCGCCGACAGCCTCCATGGAGTGAATTGGACCCGATTCGTGGCGATCAGGGTCGATTTCAATCCCCGATCCAGATTGCTCGATCGGAGTTCTGGTTCGACAACCGTTCAAGCGAATCCGGTAACTATGGTTTCCAGTTTGATTAAGAAAAACTAGCTAGCTGAAAACACAACCTAAAATGCTTTTCAACCGAACGAGATTATCATATTCTCCGCAATACCAGAAGAAGCCTTATACCTCTCCCAAATATACAAACTCAGCATTCCAAACTACCCTATGAGTAACTGTATCCTTGTGAGCCTGAAGGTATCCTAGAAACTTCCCTGATGCTTCCTTCGTTCAAAAAGCAAAAATATAAGAAATTAAATGGAACATGAATTTTCAATACACCCTCACAAGAACAAACAAGGACCTAGGAGGAATAAAATCATGTGCTTGAGGGAAAAGAATCAGAACTACTCTAACCGGTTTCCAACAAACCTGTTGTTCTGAAGAAAAGTTCCATGAGACAGTACAACCTCCTATATGCACGGCATGTTCTTTCACACACAAAATAAGATTGTTAACGTCGGACTATAATCTTGCACAAAATATATCACAAATGCATGCACAATAGTAAGGATACAGCCATCACATTGGGCATAGTATTTCAACTGAAAACTCTGAAACACTGCATCCTGCAACACTATTCGAAAGCTAAATAGGCAGTGTTATGTTCTACCAAGATGGAGTGCAAGTAGAAGGTAATTAATCGAGAGATATATGGGCATATGGCTAATCATGGTACTGCAAAAGGAGGGCCATAACTTCTCAACTTCTACTACTGAAGATCTATTATATCTGCACATGCTTGGCTTCTACCCAGTTAGGTTGCTTCCTTCCATATGATCTCTTATCCACCCTCTTTTTGGGTGTTTGGTGGGACGTTTGATAGTTCCAAGGCAGGACCTAGCGAAACAAGAACCTAACCTTTTGGGAAGCATGCAAATGGCCTTGTCCTTAGCAAACATGGCTTATGGCAACTTGCACCTTCAATTAATGCCAACAAGCTAACGAAGTTTCACCAATGTAAAGATTAATGGTATGTGCACGGCACCATACAATCTAGCTATTATGTGGAGTGATATGAAGTTGATTCCATTTCAATGATTTTATGCTCATCAACTAGAGATTTACAGTATATATGGTTTTAGGACTAATCGCGCCTCGGACTTGCATATCCACTAGCTCTACTAGCTAGGACAAACTAACAAATATGGCCCCCACCCATAACCTACTAGTGTTAATTAAGCTAGTAACTAACAAAGCCAGGGTTCATGACTAAAAGTGAGAGTTCAATACAATGGGCCACCCAGCCATGTGGAGGTGCTCCATAATCCAATTGGGGGGCAGATTTGTTGGCATGAACTAACTTGAGGCCAAGTCAATACTGTATCGCTCTGGATGGTTATAATTTTCAGGCCTTATTCAAAAGGAAGAGCAAATCTTTCCTACTTCATCTTGCAGCAATGACAGCAACAGACAAAAACTTCATTTTATGGCATACATCTTTCCAACTTTCAACAAAAATAGCATACACCTTTCCTGAACTCAGGCTTCTGAAAAGTCTGGAGGCTGCAGCAATCTGCAGGCTAGATTCTGAGTATAAGTCATCAAATGGTGAAGCTGCACAAAATATCCGGCTGGCATGTGCTGAGGCTATACATCACCCTACCTCTCAAGCTCCGGACTATGTCAATAGCCACCTATTGTGGAACCCAGACGGAATGAGCTACGCTTAGTAGCCCGGTGGTATATGCCTTTTCTGAATTTGAATGCACGCGTACTCCTAACTCTCTGAAATAGAAAAAAAAATGTGCAAGACACATTGTCGTTTGCTACAGTGGTTGCTGTTTTTATGCTTTTATATACGATGGGAGCAAAAGTTTCCTCCTTCATCTTAGATAAAGGGCATCTACAGACAACCCTAGCCTAGCATGGCTGTGTGCACCTTTGCTGAATTCAAGTTTCTTGAAAAGTATGAAATCTAGGAGAAATCGACAGGGATAAACTGAGTACGGTAGGCATTGAACTATAACAACAAACTGACATGAGCAGTGATGAAATGAAATCAACTTGCCATGCCTAATGCCAATAATCTAGTACGTAACCTCCGTTCTAGATGCAGGACACTGGACGAACTGAAATTTTCAGGTTGAAATGGTGAATGTTTTTGTGGCTGCTAAACAGACTATGTCAAATGAGCAGATAGCAGAGGATTCCAAATTGCCAACCTTATTTTCAGTGGTTTCTGGATTGGAATGCAGGTCAACCGGGACGGCCCAGCTCAGCAACAAACTAAGAATCAGGAGGCAAATTGGCACATTCCTTTCTTGATTATTTGCTTATTATCCTCCATTTGACCGTACAAACCTAGAGTTAGTTTGTAAGTTGGTTAACTAATGTAAGGCTGGTTGTTTTTTTATGAAACGGAAGGTAGGAGTACTTTATATGGTATGCCTCATGGTGATAATCTCGTGGAAATTTGCATTCTGTTGGGTCGGTTCAACCCCCCACCCGTGTGTACTAATATATGTCCCCAGGCCATCTTATACTGATAAATCTTCTCATGCACTAAAAGGGAGACGTCCCGGGAGCATAGTGCTTTATTTTGGAACACGCGGCAGTTTCTTTACTTCCACACTCCCCACATGACATAGATCAAGACACATTAAGCTGACGACCATGTTCCTTGTTTGTGCTTCTGAGCTTCGTGACCCACCAACTAGAGATGTGCTGGTGTGTCCCGTCGATCGGATTTGTCACTATTCCGTTCAAGAGGCTAACATTCCACCAAACGTCCTTAGTGTAGGTGCACTTCCAGCATTTATGAGTCAGTTTCCGGATGCGAACGACATAGTAAATAAATTGGGTCGTTTAGCCACCTGCGAATGGGGAGGTTTTCGGCAGTTAATATGTGGTTGTGTAGGACAGCCTAAGCAAAGAATTTATATTTTTGGTTCCGCATGTGCCTTTCAAATCTTGGATGCCACAAAACATGGTGTTGTCCCAAGGAACTGTGCCACATAAACTGATTTTGCTGAGTATGCTCCCGAAGGCATCCATCTCCAAGTGATCGTATCCTGTGTGGCCGGGTCAAGTGTGGTCTCTTGAAGCCATGCCCATAGATCGATGAATTCACAGAGTTGCTATGTGGTAGAGATGTTCTGTAGTGCCCTTATCCGGTTCCGGTCTTCAAGTTCCTTTTTCACTGTCCTATTCTTTCTTGTTGCAATCTTGAAAAGGTTCGGTGCTCTATGCTTGAGTGCAGCCCTGCCCATCCGACAGTTATGCCAAAAGGAGGTCTTGTCCCGTTCCCCATCGTGATGATGTGCATGCATTGAAAAGCTCTCTATCTGAACTGTTGCACGACAAAGTAGAACCATGTCACGGTCTTGACTCGTCCGTCCAGTGGTACCAGTACCATCATAATCGAAGCACCCTGCTGAATCTGTGGAGATCAGGTACGCCCAGCCCACCAAGGGGTTTAGTCCTATAGACAATTTGCCAATTAACCAAGGAATTGCCCTCATTTGTATGTTCTCCATTATTGGAGATCAGGTAAGGCTAGTATTGTTTGGAGAATTAGACAGGAATGTAAAGCTAGTTGGATCACTGATGTTTCAAAAAAAGTGATCTAAAGGTATATATGATCGATGGATGAGATGATCTTCTAGATGTCTGAAACTGAAATTGGTCTCAGATATAGAAAATATAGAGTAGAATAAATGGGGATGGGAATAGAATATTGTGTATTAAAGATAGATTCAATTGAGGAAGGAAACTTTACATTGAAGAGCCAGCACACAGGAAACCGTAAGGATGGATAGATAGTCTATACTTCCACATTTGCACCAACATTAACAGGTGACAAGAAATTAGTAAAAGATGAACTTCAAAGAGTAAGGAAACCATATTCACACTTATTCATTTACGTCAGGAAATTCATCTGAGGTAACAGAACAAAAACATTTATTTACAATTTACAGGAGAGTACTTAGTTAACATAAAGAGTTTTTTTAAGATTACAGAACAAAGAGATTACCCCAGTGCCACGCAGCCACTGGATTGATCATACAAGTCGACAAGCATTGGCTCCAAAAAGGTTAGAGCTCTTAATTACTGCTCAACATGACAACATGCCAGATGATCCTGACTAATTATGATGAAACCTCACCACTAACTAGAATCACAAAATGACGTATGATAACATAATCAGATGATTTCTGAGCTCTGACTGGCTGCTGAGTTCGTCGCAAACAGTGGCAGCTAACTTGACTACTCGATCGTCAGTTCATCCACATACATGCACCGCAAGGATCATCAGCACAGCGCCACCGCTCGATCCGGGGAGGCCGCCGGTTTCATCAGCATCATGTTCATGTGCATGCCAGCGGCGTGCTCGTTCAGCTCCGGCGCCGGCGCTGCCGCAGGGCTCACCGACGTCGTCGTCGTCGCCGGACAGCGGTTCAGCAGCGCCGTCAGCGCCTCGCGCATCCACTCGTACCGGCAGAGCCCGCACGCCTCCGCCGGGGAGACCCACTGCCTGCCGTGGGTTTCCTGCTCCGGCCATCGCTCGAGCTCCTCGGTGACCTCGAGGGCAAAGACGTGGCCCTTGCAGGCGCCCCTGGGGCTGTCACTGTTCTCGCTGCTCTTGCTCCTGAACACCCACAGCCCCAGAGAGGTCCTCTGAATAAGAACAGGTTAGTAGTAAACTAGCAATGATCATCAGCAACAGTTAATTCATGAAAAAGGGAATGATTAACGCAAGTACATCAGTATTACCAAGAGCAGGAGATTATCTAGATCAGTGTTAGGCAAACAGAAGACACACCACATGCATAGTACTAGCAATCTGTTGACCCAGCTAGATCCCCCAAACTTTTTTTTTATAGAGGGAACATGTCTGAAGAAAAATTCGTTCCCAGTGACGAGTCTTGTGACGACAAGCCACGCAAAGACGAATAAAAGAGGCAATGATTCACAATAATTAAGCGTTCCCCGACTAGAAAACTCAAGGATAATCGTGAAAGAATTACATCACGTCACACAGTGCAATTAAATGGTATGCTTATGTTCTAGTAGAGCCTTGCTAAGTCAACAGTCATGTCCTTTTCTCCTGTTGGTTATGTAATGATCCACCAAATGCTCCCGGCAGATTTTGTCAATGGAGAAATTTCCCCGTCGCTTTCCGCGTCGAGCATCACCGTCGTCGTCACTATCGGTTTATTTTGGTACTACTATATCTCTAGAGGTCAATCCAGCGAACCGGGAGATGTAATTTGCAACCACTGATTAAAGCTGTTCATGAAATCAAGGTACTGTACTACTAGCTTGGGCATGCCAAGGAAGGGTGATCGGAGTGTTTACATTGATGTTACCCCTCACTCCGGCCTCCTCCATCGCCTCGCGGCTCGCCGCCTCGTAGACGTCCTCGTCGTCCTCCCAGCCGCCCTGACAAACGCAATCGATCAGAACGTGCTGCCATGCTTGTACCAATCTTGATCATGCACGTCGCTGGCGAGACCGAGCTAAGCTTATATATGGTGCTGTTACCTTTGGGAAGACCAGATCGTGCCTGTTAGGCGTGGAGACCATGAGGACCTCGAGCTGCCCGTCTTTGCCCACGCGGTACGGCACGCACCTGATCGATAGCACCAAATCAGAGCGAGAACAACTTGCAACAGGAAAGATACTGTGTTCTGCCATTGAGATGGGCGTTAGAAGGAGCTAGCTAGTGGCTACTCACCCTGCGACGAGGCGGTACTCGTTGTCATAGCGCTGCCTCAGCCTGCCCTTCCTCGCGAGGAGCTTCTCCGACGCCATTGCTGCACCACGAACAAGTAAGAAGTGAGAAAAAGTGAGGCGTACAAGAACAAAAATCTTTCGAAGCACAAAGCGTAACAGGAGAACTAGTTTTTTTTTCTGACGACCCGGAGAACTAATTAATCACCTCAGAACTTCACAAGTAGCAAGGAGTACCAAGAGCAGAGCAGAACAGAACAGAAGTTACAGAACAGATCAAGAAACAGAGGCCAGGGAACAGAGAGTCCAGATGGCAGGCACTCAGCCGGAGCAAAGGGATGGGGGAAGGAGGAAGAGGATGCGAGAAACGGGGAGGGCTCCGTCTCCGTGGGTCTCAGCACGAACGCTGCTTCCCGCGCAATTTAAAGGCGCGAGGAGGAGGTCAACCGCCATTAACGACGCACCAGCACCGCCCAACCAGACAAAACAACTATAGCTAGGCTTTGGCTCGATTCTTCGAAACATGAAAAAAGGGGGAAAAGAATTCCTAGATGATTTCGGCGGGAGGCTCCGTTGAACCACGCGGCACCTCGAGCCGGCCTATGATTGATTGGAGATCGAGGAGGCAGTTAAGAAGAGGACTCGACGGTGCGATGCTCCTGCTCTGCTCTGCTCTTGGGTGATTGGGTTCGTATTCGTTCCGGGAATAGCGATGGCCGGGGTAATTTTATAATATTAGAACGTACGTGTTGGTGCTTCCGTTCCTAAATGATCAATATTTGATTATTATAAACGATGTTCATATAATAAATAGATGGCATGTTAAGTAAAGTATATATGATTTGGAAGCAATTAAATATATCATATTAGCCACACACATCTCAATCTTTGTGATTCACTCTACTTATTCACATCTGGCATGAAAATTAATTACCACAAGAGTGATTTGATGACCTTGCATTTAAATGATTCTCAAGTTAGAGATTTTGCACAAGTGTTCTGCTATAAATTAGGTTGTTTCCCTTTTAAATATCTAGGTATTCCTTTGCATCATTCTAAGCTTAGGAAAGAGGACCTGCAACCCATTATGGACAAAGTCATTAAAAAAAATTCTAGGTGGAGGGGTAAGTTACTATCTTATGGTGGCAAGCTTGTTCTTTTAAAAGCATGTGTAGCTAGTATTCCCTCTTATCTTCTCTCTATGATCAAGTTTCCTAAGTGGGCCATTTCAGCTATTAACTCTCAGATGGCTCATTTTTTTGGGGGAGAGAGTGAGGGCAAGCACAAATATCACTTGGCTAACTGGGGCTCTATTTGTAGGAAACAAGAGTTTGGTGGCTTAGGCTTACCAAATTTGAGGGATCTCAATCTATGTCTCTTGGGTTCTTGGCTTAGAAGATATCAATCAGCTGAGAATAAAATTTGGAAACAACTTGTTGATTAAAGTATAACACTTCTCCCAATGTTTATTGGATTTGTGATTCTCAGGTGTCTCCTTTTTGGAGAGGGGTTACCTGGGCTGCTCCCGCTGTCCGCCATGGGATTAGATGGAAAGTTGGTAACGGTAAATCAATTAAATTCTGGTTAGATACTTGGTGTGGGGATTGCTCCCTAGCTACAGCCTTTTGGGACTTGTATACCATTTGTTATGAACAATCAGCTGTTTTGGCAGATGTTTGGGATGGTACTGAACTGAGATTATCCTTCAGGAGATGTTTCAGTCTGTCTTTGATGCACCGATGGTCTGAATTAATTAGTGCTATCTCTTCTGTCTCCTTTACTACGGAGATAGATACTGCCATTTGGGTGTATGCTAGTACTGGGATTTACCCAGTCAGCTCTTTTTATCATATCATTAATGATGGTGGTATTCAATCCCCTGAGTTAGCCGCCATTTGGCATATTCCAATCCCTCCCTGCATTCAGATTTTCCTGTGGCTAGTGTTGCAGAATAAAATTCTGACTAGAGATAATTTGGCCAAACGTCGCTCGGTAGATGATCTTACTTGCTTATTTTGCTCTGAACCTGAATCCGTTCAACACCTTTTCTTTGATTGTGTGGTGGTGAAACAAGTTTGGTCTGCTATTGCTGCTGTTTTTAGTGATCGAATAATTTCAGATTTCGCTTCTTTATGCCGTTGGTGGCAGCCTCCTCATAAAGATTCTGTCATGAGTTTAGTCTGTGCTGCTGGTCTTTGGTCCTTATGGAAAATCCGAAATGCTATGTGTTTTCAGGGCCGGCAGTGGACAAGTATGAATATGGTGATGGACAGGATGGTGGCTCTTGTCAGGAGATGGCGTCCTCTCTGCAAAAGCTCACAAGGTCGGTTGATCGACGAATGCATCAGGCTTCTGGACACGACAAGGGGGGAATTGCTGAGGATTGCCTGGTGAAGTTGGCATCTGGTGAGGAAAGAAGAAGCTTCTTGCTGGCGAACACCAATTGGTTTGCTGAGATGTGATACTGTATTGAGATTGTAGTCAGGGTGCTTGCAGGATCATTATCTCTTTGTTGAACTGGTTTGCTTTTATTTTTGTTCTTAGACTTGTGGAGGATGCTCATTTATCCCTCCTGTAATGCACTTGATTCTCTGGCTGGTTTCATTGGTTAATGGAACCGGGGGTCCTCCCCTATTTTTCTATTAAAAAAAGAATCATGATTGATCGAGATAAGGGGGAAATACAGATTCATGCAACTCATTTTCATCGGTTCATGGGACACGGCAGCAGCATCATAACTAAGAATAGGCCACAGTTTGATTGATCGGTTGGCAATACCATATCACTTATATGTACATTGGAGCTGAACCTATATAACCTAAAAAAGACAGTGACATTACCATAGAAATATGGACGCATGTGGTAGATACTCCCTCTGATTCATAATATAAGTAGTTTTAGGCTTAGGCACAAGAATTAAGGAGGGTTAGTTAATATACCAAATGACGAGGGGAGCCCATCCGGGTAGGCCCAGCACAACGAATCGGTCCAATAGACTCAGGGAGGCCCACTCGGAGGAAGGCCCAAAAAAGGCCTGCAACAGTACAACGTCTGGGTGCCATCAAGACGGGCGTTACAACTCATCAAGACAAGCGTTTTGTCCAACATGAAGACTGGCGTTACTCGGACAGTTACACGGTGTAAATACCTCAATTAATTTAGGCAGTTACTGTAGCTCAGCCGACTGGCCGAGTCGGCTGACGTACAGGCCTATATAAGGCAGGGCATCCCCATGCAGAGGAGGCCCTAGGTTCTAACGAGAAAACACTCTCGAACTCACTCTCTCTCAGTTCTAGCTTCATCTTCAACCTCTTGTACTCTCTTTTTCACGCAAGACTAATAATTCATACAGCAGGAGTAGGGTATTACCTCCGCCATTGGAGGGCCTGAATCTGGGTAAAATTTCTTGTGTGCACCGCCTGAATCTTCCTTACACGTCCCCCCATAACCCACTACAAATGGATATTACCGCGAAATCCCCGCGACACCAAATGACACTATTATCATTGTCTCTCATGCAATAAATAATCTAGGATATGCAAACGTGATAAAAGAGCTAATTAACTATACTATTAAAGAGGGGTAGACTAGGAAAAAACTGACATAAATGTGCACTGGAGTCTTAGAACTACTTATATTTTGATAAACCTCTTGAATCCTAAAACTACTTATATTATGAATCAGAGGGAGTAATATACAAATAGTGAAATATACATTCTCCGATAATAAATGTGAATAATCGTATTTTGCTAAAGACTTATCGTTAGGGTTAGGGAATTAAATGCGCATCCTTGCATTTGTACGCACTAAAAAATGGAGTAATTTTAAAAAATTGAATCAAACTTTGAATAAGCAATAGTTAATATGAATAATCGGAGAATATTTATATACAAATATTAATTATTGATCACAAGTATATAAGCATATTCAAATTCAATTCTTATATAAGTCAAGTATTCAATTCAAAAGTAATTGAATAATTACAAAATATTTAATTTACAATCTATTGATGTCCAATACAAAGTCATATTACAAAATATTTCAAAACTTATAAAGAAAAAAGGTTACAATAAAAGAATGACTATACAAAATAATAATAATATAAGAAGAAATTACAATAAAGAGATATTACAAGAAGAAAATGAATCCTAGTTATCTTAGTTCTAATTTCTTCTCTTCTTCATCCTCATCTTTGCTTCCTTCTTAACCTGCACATATACAAAGGAGACTCCAAAAAGAAAGAATGGATTAGATGTTAACATCCCCATTTGGAATGCAATTAGTGTAGGAAATCAATCTTAAGAGACCAAAGAACTGATTTTAGTCTCAAAAGGATTAAAAACTAACCTATGGAATCATTTTTTCTTTATAAAAAAACATCTAAATTTAGGCGACAGGTTATAAGGCATCATAATGTATAAGGCAATTGTTGTTGATCACATTCATAAAATTTTCGAGGAAAGGCAACCAGGCAACAATGTGATCTTAAATCTAGGCAGCAAGTTTGGATTCCCACATAACCTCCTACTTCGGTTAACCTCCGTATTAAGCCACTTTTGTTTAATTAATTAAAAGAATGACCATTACGTTAAATCCAGTCAATCTAACCGCCAAAATACTGAGTATTTCATTTTAAGCTAGCCAACACACTATATCAAGTCACATGATCATAGGTAGCATTTTTGGACAAAAAAGCAACCAATTAAGCATACAAGAAGAAATAGGAGAAAGGATAATGATCATTGTACCAACTCAAGCTTTAATCAGATAAGGATCAGCATTAGCATGTCATGCAAGCACCTTAGTCACCAAATTGAAAAATGAGTCATCAATAAGGTATCAAGACCATGCTGATAGTAATCCAAGCGAAACAGCTGCATGGTAGCTACCGTGCCACCTCAAGCTTAAAAGTAGGTTAGGATCAACCACAAGTTGCCATCTAACCACCTTATTCACCAAGGTAAGGCAAGAGTCAGCATACTAGATGTCAACATGTTGATTCATCCATAAAACTATAAATAAAGTCTCATGAGAGCTCTATTCTTCATACAATCACCAACCAAGCCTCATAAAACCAAAGTAGAAGAAGAAGACCAACTAGAGAAGAGCTTAGAACCAGGAATAAGAAGACCAACATAGCGAGGAGGAGAAGGCGACTCCCAAAGAAGCAGGAAACCATAAAACTAGAAGAACAAGCTTCAATGTTCTTGCTCAAGGTAGATGAGAGGAGGAGTTAAGAGTTTAGAACAAAAAAAAGTAATGTCTAATCCTTTGCATAAATATTCTGTGTTTAGTTAAATGAAAATCTCTATGATCAAATATAAGCCACCTATCCTAAGAACAAGCTTCAATGTTCTTGCTCAAGGTAGATGAGAGGAAAAGTTAAGAGTTTAGAAGAAGAAAAATAATGCCTAATCCTCTACAGAAATATTCTGCGTTTGGTTAAATCAAAATCTCTAAGATCAAATATAAGCCACCTATTCATATCAGCGTCATGAACTGGATAGACTAGATAGAAGGGGAGAAGAAATTGGAGACGGTGGAGTAGAAGAACGGCGGCGACGACGGTTTTAGGGGAGACTAAGCAGAAGAAACAGAGAGAGAGAGAGATCGAGCTCAAGCGGCGGCGTGAAAAGGGAATGAGAGAAAGAGAGGCCATCGGTTAGGGTTACCCTAACAAGGTGGGCCGAATAGGCTAGAATAGGCTAGTTGGGCTAGATGTCGGGTTAGGCCAAATGGTCAGCTAGGCCTTTAGACCAGGACAAGAAATACAGATTTCCAGGCACACCAAAAAATAACCATTTTTACTTAAGAATTTTTATTTGTCTAACTTAAATAATACAATCTCTTTTAAATTCAACTATAGCAACTTAATTGACTTCATAAGAAATTTCTATATTTCCTTTTTAGGCCAAGAAAAAGGAAGTTGAACTAGATTAAAACAAAACTTTTAAGCCTTTAGGAGTATTCAAAATCCAAATTTATTTTCTAAAAATTCCTGCAAATTCAGAATTCAAAAATAAAAGTTTCAATACGACTTAAATAATTTTAGAAAATTATTTATTTCTTTTTGAACCTTGTTAATCCTTAATAAATATATTCTTTCATTACTCATATAAAAATTATAAGGTAGTAATTTAGGAATTTATATGTTCATATATTTTTATATGGTTACTATAATACTTTGTAGGATGGATTACAAAATCCACATAAAAACAAAAAAAATTTAACAATAAGTTTTTATTTATTCAAAAGATAAGCAGATAAAAGTCATAAAATGATATAAAAACATCTGATGATGATACAATAAAAACCACAAAATTTAGTGGAATAAAATTATAAGAAATTTATAAATATATATTATGTTAAATATACATATCATATATCGTGTTGTCTTCAACAAGGTAGTTCATATCATCCAAAGATGTATATCTAGTTATTCCTAGCCGGTTTTCACCAAAACATCATTACATGCATTCATATACATACAATTGCAACTTATTGGGAATTAGTCATTATTGGACTATTAAATCGATCTTCAGATCCCGAGGTTCTGCCAAATTCTGTTGACGAAACCTTGAACCTCACTACTTGTCTATCACAAGGCAAGTTCATTTCTTGTTCATATTCGTTGATTATTTCTACCAAAGTATATTTAAATATATTCTTTTTATCACCTACGTAGAGACAAATTAATAAATGAACAGTATTATGATTTGTTGAATCATCTATTGGTGGGTGGTGGAACTCTGGAATGAAAAATTGGGGTGGTCAAGGTTCCATTACATATGGTATCACATTAAGGATAGTAACAAATGTCAGTTGGCATTATTGCGCCGTATAGACAACATTAACCATAAGACCTGGTATGAGACATGCGAGTCAAGTAGCACCTTTTTACTGAAATATCTCCCAGGAACATATGTATTGTAACGTCTGGAGAAGCGATATAACCCTCACCCAGGGGAGCGTGAAATCTTGAATTCTCGCGTGGGGAGGCGTTATGTCCCCTAATCTTGAAAAAAGGACACTATAACGACGTGGTGGCTGGACCAACTATGCAAGAGGAGATATGATATGGCACATGAGAAGGGTGAAATGACTCGAAACCTTAGACCTGGCCACACGCTGATAGGAGTGTGATGGTTTTCGTGCCCGACATAAAGGCTAAGTACCATTTATAGAAAAAGTAGCGCACCTCTGCAGAGTGTATTAAAGTGTGTGGCATTGTCACCCTCGTTCAGGGCATGAACTACGAACGTGGCAGGAAAGGAAGCATTGGAGGTTCTAACAACCCATGGAGCTTTCTAGTCATAAAATACAGTTAAAACTTGACCTTTATACAATAAAGATTGTTGAAAAAGATTCAAAATTCTTTGAGGATTGTTGTCCTGGTAGAAATAGTGCATTTCAAGCACCTGTTGCTATTCATGAACTTGTTGAGTACCTTCTGTACTCATCCCCTATATAAACCTCCTTTGCTAGGCTACGAATCAGTAGAGTAGGTGGTCGAGTATCCGAAGATGATAGAGGAAGAGATGGAGAAGCAGACACCGGATGAAGGAGAGGCGGGAGTCAATTACTATTTTGACTTCAGTAAGGCGTAAGATACAAAGCGGATCTGAAACAAGTTATAGTATAAGACCATTGGTCATAGGTGTAGAAATCTCTATTTTGCTATTATTTCGGCCTTTTACTTTCTGCAGGCTTGACACTTATGTCATATATGCAGTTTTATCTTATCCAAGTTAGAACTCTTGTATTTGTGTTGAGATGTAATATAAGTATGTATTGTATCAATGATCTCTACAATGCTTTTGTTGTACTACAGTAATGGGCGTATTGTTGATGAAACAAAGTTTCACCGGCAATAAGCCAAAGATTGGCACACTACATCATGTAGTGGTGTGCAGGGTCGCCACAATAAAATTTTACAACACTTTGTATGAAAGTGACATTACCACTGAAATTTGTACGTGACATACAATATTCAAGTAGTGAAATATACATTTCTCTAATTATAAAAGTTTACAACACTTTATATGAAAGCTAGTGCAGATGGAGTAATAGCAATGGCGCATGGTGTCACCAACATGTCATCAACCATGCTTTCAACGTCCCTATGTATTTATTTTCTTTTTGAGGAATTATTTGCCCCATATATCTCTTCATTGTACATTTTACTCCATCTTGGTTCTGTGAGTTTAACCGAGTATTAACAAATGAAGTGTCATCAACTAAAATTTTGAAAGGAGTAAAATGTATAGAAACTAAAATTTAACAAATCGTGACAGATAGAGAGTAAAGAATTTGCTAATTCCACCTATTTCACTTATGTTAAGGTGCAAAATATAGGAGTATGTCTCTAATTCAATGTCTATAGCCTCAAATTTTGTAGTAATCTGACCACTAATGTTTTAGACAATTACAATGCATAATTGACATATCACCAATAGTCCAGTAGGGAAGAAGATTAAATCAATTGATCAAAGGGAAGAAGATTAAATCAATTGATCAATCATTCCATCGTCACCATGCATATGAAATTTTCGTTTGTGAAGCAAAGTACACATGAGGAAAGGAAGAAAAATGAAGGACAATTTTGGCACCAACAAAGATTGCTCTAGAAGGCCATGTTGGTAGGCTTAAATCTGAATCAATATGTACTTTCCTACACAAATGGCGACCACGCAAAACAATGACGATGAAATATTTTCATCACACAGGTTCAAGTTTGTGTTTATAGTAATAATCAAAATATGTAACAGAACAATTTGCAGATCTCATGAAAATGTTTAGCGAAGGTGCATTTGTAAGCATCCAATTTTGCCAAGGTACTTTATGCAAGAAAATGAACAACCTATACTGGACATGTAACTTTGACACAACTATAGAAACAATGGATTAGAGATAAAAAGGAAGCAACCACACAGAGGAAAAGAACAAATGAACAAACCTCGAGGTGTGGAATCTAGGTTGTAAGGCAAGAAACCTGGTCTTGCACACTCTTGCCAAGACATTGAAACAATACTTTGGTGAAGGTAATAATATGAAAATTCGATTTACACCATGTATTCGACTTGTCTTATCTTATAAAAATAGTGCTTTCATAGCCAAAGGTTCACATGTAGAGTGAGTTATTAAAGGCCAGATAACATAAGTACATGCTCGAAATACTAAACATTCATAGTTAATCAGATTGTTTAGTTACATACCATGACAGACATAGATTGTGCCCTTGTTCTTACATAGCGTGTCGATATTTTGTGAAATCAGTTCAACAAGAGAACAAAGAGTGCAACTACAAAAGGATATACTTTGACTAATATATGAGCAGCAACGGAACAAATGTACACATGTTTATTATATAAAGCAATAGCAACACAGATGATGTTATGCCATATTCCTCGTTCTGATAATTGTCTCAATATGTATGAAGACATATAATTGTGCTACCAATAAAGCAAGAACTTAGTATATCAATGCTGAGCTAATACTAAGAGCAGTAACACTAAAGTAAATGTGCTGCAGCACATAAGATAATTCTAGGAGCTACATTAAACTAAACTATTATGGGCATTAATCACATAAGAAATTACTGTGGAAGACAGTTGCTTTCAGCTTGAACTGACACGATTCCATGAAATAATTAAAATTGAACTACACCAAAGGGAAGATTATCAAAATAGGGTTAGCCATGAGTTAGCAAACTTTGTGAGAGTTAGCTCTCTTGCTGATTGTTGGCTAGGATGTTTCCAAATTGAGTCACATAGTCCATAAGCGTAGATTGTAACCATATTATTTGATTAAAGTATCACTCTTTCTTTGCAAAAAAAAGAGGGAAGATGGTAAGTTTTGCACCCATCGGAGTGGCAAATCACGTTGTGTCGAACTCAGAGGCTTGAGAAAATAGGTAATCAATATGTATCTTCCACTCCATGTCATATGAAGTAAGACTAACCATGAAAAGACAGAATTACATAAATGCTGGATTGAATAAGTTATGATCTACAGTACAAAGATTGTAATTTACTGCCAACCTTATACCATTTCACTCCAAATTATAGTCAAATCAACACATAACTATCCAAAATATAGAGAAGCACAAACTATAGCTAACAATTGGGAGGGGCTAACAGAATGTGGTCATATGGTCCAATGAATCAGTTTATCATGGGTGTGTTACATATGATGATGTTTAGAAACTGCTGGGAAGTAATTAAAGAACTTAATTAATAATCATTGGGCTTGAACGAGAAGCCATGGTTGTGAACATGGTAGGTTGTCTCATCTTCCTGCAAGGCCGGTTTCTGATGTACCTTGACCCAAGTTTTGCATATTCTACATGGGTGGTGTAATGGAACCACTCACGACTAAATAATTTGCTTAGACTTAGTATATGAACTGCTTTAGTTCACTGTTTCCATTTGTAGTGTGAGTGAAAAAAGGATATGATATTGATGAAGACATGACCCCATGCATACACCCACAGCTGCTCCTACTTCCACTACGTCCCCGGCTCAAGCTATGAAGGATAAGCGAAGATCCATCAAGATCTTCAAGAGTCGGCGAGGATTCAAATTCAAGCTCTCGGGAGGAGGAGGGGTGACAAGTGAAGATTCCGGACCTTGAAGCCCCCATGATGACATGAAAATGAAGACCGAACAAACCTACTTGAAGAACAATTGAATTTTTGGTCAATTACAAGAAGAATAAAATCATTATAGAGTCAATCGGGTCATCGGTTACCAAAATATGGAAATATGCCAAAAAGTTGAACTAGTCGGTTTAAACCGATTGAATCGACGTAGGCCGGTTCGAGTTTGTTTCGGCCAGGGGTACTTTTCTCATCTATAAAAACCCCCGAAATGTCTATGTTTTCGTCGGGTTTCTATTTGGACATAGTTTAGCCATATTGCTACTATTTGAGTCTGACGATTGTGTTCGACAACTGTCATGACTACTATCAGGAATCTCACCTTTATCATCTCGTTCTTCCATATTTGCAAGTTCAGTTTGCCATTATCGTGTTCTTGCTTGTTCTCCAATTGCTTGGAGGAATACATCCTTCATGGATAGGTTGGTCATGCTTCTCGGCAAGGTCAATAACACTCCAAAGATCAGGACACCCTAGCGCTCATTAGATATGAGGTGGCATCTTACTATAAGGGTGGAGTGGACACACAGTTTTGGGAAGACTGGGGATGTTCCTTGATTCACAACTTATGAGACCGTATCGAATTAATGGCTGGACTGGTGTACACGGACTGACCCATAAGGGTGGCTCATGGCTAAGTCAAACATATTATAACGGTCGTGTTCGATCATCCTCTGCCGACACCTCGTGAATTGTGCTCATAGCTTCGCACTAAGAGTCAGTCAATAAGTGTAGGTAAAGATGTGCACCCCTACAGGGTTAGAACTATTCGAATAGTCACCATGTCCACGGTTATAGACAACTTGGTGATTATCTACCTCAAATTATACAACTTCAATGTCACTCTAAAACTGCTAACTTTAGTTTAGAGAAGTGACTACTTCCTCGTAGGTGGTTGAGGAAGAATCGAATTGGTCATAAGTTGATGATGATAGAAGTAATAGTGTAGTTTTGGAAGAATGCTCACTTATCCTCTTATAGCTTGATTTGGTAGTCGCTTTTCATCTATTTGGAGTAATGTCAAATGAAAACTTGGCTTTATGTAAAATAGTACATGACTATCTCTCCTTGATTTAATTGTATTTATTACTATTTTCATATAAGTCTTGTGGAGTACTTTTGTACTCATCTTGCAAACATTGATATTTTTGGTGCAGAGATCATCTCTTTGGAGGATGGTTTTTTGTAGAGATCGACGTCAACGACGAATAGTTGTTGGGGATCCTAAGCAATGGTCCTACCCAGAGTCTGGCAGCCCGTTTGTTTTGTCCTGCTGCCACTTTTTCCTTCACACTTGTAGCTTATAAGCCACTCATAAACTTTCTTCCATGTATTTGAGATTTGGTCTTATGACCACTTGTGTGAATAAATTCATAAACTTACTCGATTAAGAGCTATATGTATTATTGTAATTTCTATCGTAAAGTACTATTGTGATATCTTTTTTTTCAACATATCTCATGTGACATGCATATATGATTATAAAGCACATGGAGTATGTAAGGTTTCGAGATTCATAATATAGAATTATCAAGTATGATCATCACTTTGAAGCAACTCTTTCGCTGAGAGCTTAAGGACTATATCACTCTACTTTTGTCGTGCATTATTTGTCGAGGCGAGTTTGCGGTTGATATTTTGGATCAGTAAGAAAAGAGTGAGGCGACTATGTCACTCTATTCAAGCTAATGCATTCACTTGCTGGCTTTAATGTTGGGTTGATGTCTCAGGCTATTCAAGGTCATATCACTCTACTCCTATCGAGGTATTTATATCTTGATAGTTACGTGATGATTCCAGTGCGAGATTTACCATAAACAAAAGTGCATCTCCATTTTATTTCATTCGCGGAATTACAAAGATGAACATCAATGAAATGCTCACCAAACTTATTTAACTCTACCTCCACGCTCTCATCCCAAAACAAGGCCTAACCAGGCTTCCTTTCGACAGATACTGTAAACACATGCTTCATATCAGAAGTGTACCTCACTTCACCTCCCTAGTTGCACATGTTTCAGCGTCACAACCACATTGTACCTCACCTCCCCCTCGACGTTGCACCGGCGCCATATTGGAAGTGTAGCTACAACCCGGGCGACCACGACCACCATTGGCGTGTCGGTGCACGCACCGCCGAGGAGCACACACACGTTCCTGTAAGCGAGGCAAAAAAAAACCATCCATGACTTCCTCACGGTGGGCATCGAAGTACCCAACCTCGTCGATAGGCTCGGACAAGAGCATGTTGGTGCAGGGCAAGCTACGTCGGTGTCATCCGATTGCTCTCAGCGAGTGAGAGAGGCGAGGCATGTGAGCGTGGCATGTCGAGGTGCGAGAGAACAATGACATGTCCATGAAGTTGTACGTGGTGGTGATGGCAGGAGGACCATTTCCACAGGTGCCATTGGTGTCGTGGGTTCGCATCTACAGTTGGGAGGTCCTGGATGGCATAGGCAAGGCAATGAAGGTGATGGAGCCGCTGGAGGTGGTGAATTTCCTACTTAACATGTGCGGCAGCATAGTGCGAATCACGACGAGGCCAGTGATAGTCAATAGGCATGTACATGGTCAATATGGGTATCTAGAAAGATCACAATGGTGCGGCAACTAGAGATGATCCAGTCGCCGGGGCGAGGGCAGGGAGGACATATGATGGGAGAAGATGGAGAAGATCTGAACACGGAGGCGGTGGCCAGGAGGACGAGCGGTACAAGAAGAGAGATATGAGGTAGTTTGGGTACAAAGATGATGACATGGATACCCCATTTGCAAACCCAACCGGCGCGGGAGGCCTAGTCAGCGCCAAATCAGCGTGACTTGTGAAGCCAACATGTCAGGATGGACCAAGATCCTAAATCTGAAAATTTTGATGATCATGGGTGCTAAGTCTAGCAAAATGTTTCGCGAAAAAACTAAATCTAGCAAAAGATAACATTACTTGACAAATACTAGATAAAAAATGAAATTGGATCTAAAAATTATAGTTGTACTTATACTTTGAGGTTTTGCATGCATGACTTAAAAGTACGGTCTCAGAAGATACATAGGCATCTGTAGATATCTATGGTTCTTTTCGGAATGCAGAAATTTTACAGAAACACGAAACAAGTCAGTGCCCTTGAGAGTCCGGGAAAATTGCCGTCCTCCAACCCGGCCTAAGGAGCGACCTAGATTATGGCCAGCTTCTTTCTTTTTCAAGCTTTTCTACTGCTTTTGCATCGGCACAGCTGTGTATATTTTGTGAAAAATGCGCTTTAGTTGTGGTATGATTCGTCTCCTTTTGTAAAAAAAAATTAGTATTTTTTTTACGACGTCTGAGTTTTTTCAACTTTGCTTCTTTTGAGGAGTGTTCATCCTTATCAGTACCTACTTCGGAAATTTCCAGGAAGCTCCGTTTGATGGAAATCTATGATCTGCTCACTTGAGAAAGCGATCATAACAGTTACACCCGCAAGTGCTGCATCTATTCTTCTGCTGAATTCATCTTCTAAAGACATAAAAAGACGAAGGAAATTGCTTGTCAAATTAAAACAGAGGGACAGAGAGGGGGGAAGGACAAGCTCACAAGCATACTTCGTTCTTTAATTTACGGAATTAATTTGATCAAGAAAAACCTCAGAAAAAGTTTGGACTAACTTCTGTAGTTAATATTACTAGTTAACAATTGGTGAGCGCTACAAATCGGCATGCCGATTTGAGTATTCCATCGGCACAGTGCTCGTCGGATTTGACGGCCAGATTAGCAATAAACAGGATTAGCTAAATTTATGGGAAACAATTTTAGTGACTATAGAAAACAATTATAGTGACAATATGAAACATCGCAATTGTTTGTATGCAATATGCACCGTGAGCTCATGCGGAAACATTTGCGTAGTGACACGGAAACATTTTACTAAACCTTGCGCAATAAAAAAATTTCAAACAAATACAACAATGGAATGTATACGGCTCAATCCCGGATTTTTGGGAAACTTATGATTCAAATCTCTAAATTTTCGGCATCTTGGGCTTCTCCTGTTGTGGCAACACGGAAACATTTGCATAGTGAGACAGAAACATCTTACTAAATCTTGCGTAACCAAAATTTCAAACCAATACAACAATGGAATGTATACAGCACAATTCTGGAGTTTTGGGAAACTTATGATTCCAATCGCGAAATTTCCGGCATCGTGAGCTCCTTCTATTATGGCAATGTGGAAACATTTGAGTAGTGATAGAGGAATATTTTACTCAGACTTGCACAACAAAATTTATTAAATCACCACAACAACTAACGTTTGTTCTCCGGGCTAATTTGTTTATGTTTCATTCATCCGGATATTATGTTTCATATATAACAACAATTTGTTTAATAGACAATAATAATTTTTTTCCATCGATTTCTTGCGGTGGTCATTGTCGACCTCGACGAACTTGACCACGACATTGCCGTTGACGTCGACAGTCCGGTAGGACTCGCTCAGCCCGCAGTGGTCGTCGACGACCCAGGAATGAAATTAACCAACACACATGTACAGGGGAAGCGATTACAACAACTCAAATCAGAGAAATTAATTGTCCATATATCCTCCATCCATATAGCATAGTTTAATCTCCAAATAATTAACAATGTACGTATGAGATTTGTACAATATTAATACTGGCACGTACGTACGTAGGATCCATGAGCATCTAGCACAAGCCAACATGCTTGCGTGTACATCACATCACATCGCCGTCCATGTTGACGGTGGCGAGCACGACAGCCACCCCGAGTAGGAGCACGACGACGACTGTGAAGTTGACGAGCAGCGCCTCTGCGCCGTACTTGCCGACGAGCCGTGCGGGCGGGGCCTGCAGGAAGGTGAGCTTCTCAAGGAACCCCAGCTGCGCGTTCCCCACGGCGAGCGCGAAGACGAGCAGCCCCAGGACGGCGTGCCACGGCACCGCGGAGCGCCTGATGGCTAGGGACGTGCCAGGGAAGAAGAAGGCGACGAAGCCGGCGAGCCACTGTAGTGCGTAGAGCGAGACGGTGGCGACGCTGAGCCAGGCATGGAGGGAGTAGAGGTTGGGGATGTCGGCCTCGGCGTGGAACTTGAAGACGAAGCGGCGGGTGCAGGTTGAAGATGAGCTGCTTGTCGTGGGGAGCGGAAGACGAGGCCGCCGCGGAAGTGGATGCATGGCGGCAGCGGCGACAGCGAGAACAGGAGATGGGGAGAGGCAAAACCTGATTAGGGATTATATAGGAAGGAGTGAATGGTTGGATGAATAACACAAAAATGAATGGTTAGATTGTAGGCTGATGGAAGGGCTCGATCGGGATGCCGATGTGTAGCGTTTTCCTTAACAATTTAGGCTTCTCATTGTAGACCTTTTCTCTAGTTGTTCCTAGACTTCTAGTTTTCCCTTCTTCATCTCAACTGTCCTTGCACTCGCCTCCGGCGGCTAATGGCTACATCTTCGACACATCACCTTAAAATAAAGAAAAGAAATAGAGCCATTCAGCAAGTAGGGAGCGTAGCCAGTCACTACGGAAGCGATGTGCAGGGTGTTGGGACCTCCGCATGAGAGCGTATTCGATACTCCTAGGCATGAGGTACTCCCCCGGATAATTTTCTAAAAAGGTTCACCGTATAGATGTACGAGATGTGTTTATCATGTCACAAAATTTTAAATCCTATTTCGATCCACAACTTGAGAAATAAAAAAGATAAATATGACTGTGAATAGTAGTTAATTCAAATTAGGCTGTGAATTCAGCTCATTATTACTATCAACACTGAATTTATCTTTTTTGTTTCTCAAGCTGTGGATCAAATTTAGATTTAAAATTCTATGACATAGTATACATATGTTATATCAATGTGGTGAATAATTGTGAAAATTTTCTACAACTTTTACTATTGTGTTTAGGTGTTGGGAGTACCGGGTGCATCCCAAAGGCAGGAGTACCCGATACGCCCTCACCACGGCAGGGGGCTAAACAGAAAGAATTACCTTAGTTATTATGAACTCAATATCATTTATCATAAGTCTGATAACGAAAACTGACGAAGAGGAAACATAGGGTACCTGAAGGGAGACACTGCACTCTTATTTCTCACGTCCAAAAGATTTCCAGCGCAGCAACTAGCAGTCACCGCTGAGCTAGCAGACGATCGATCTCCACTTACAGTAGCTAAATCCTCAAACTCATTGCAGGATAGAAAAAGAAAAGACACCATGCTAATTTAGGTCATGAGCCTGCCTGCAAGGAGCCAGGATTTTCCACCTGAAGCAGATTAACATTTAACAGGCGGCCTACTACCTAGGGGCGGAGCTTCCTGCAGGCTAACGTATCTCTGCATGCGCAGTTGAAAAACTAGTAGCTTATGCTCACATCAGGCTCAAAATATAATATCAATTTTTCCTCTCTAATTCATCCACTTGGAGTTCACATCTTAGTTTTCTAATATCAACGTGCATGTCTTTGTAGGTAGCCTCCTCTTAACTTTTGCTTAACCTTCTCCACATTGGGAACCATATCTAGTCTCTAACCTTAACATAATCCTCCGTAGAGCGTGGGTAAGTTAAAAGCAAAATTAGTTCCTCTCTTATCTTTATTTCCTAACCCCACTTCCTTGCAGGTGGACGCAACAAGAGCATCCACAGTGATAGAAATTTGGCCTCAGAAGAGAAGAGGTTCAGTCTACTTCCACTCCCTGAAATGGTTAGAGCCTTGGTGATAGCCTCTAAGCTTGTTGGATCCACTTGCAAGAGAGCGGTGTTAGAAAATTGAGACATATTTTTTCTTTTTACCTTAACTCATATTAGGGCCCCGCCTTAGAGGTTAAATCACTACCTAAAATCATACTAAGCTTCCAGATAGCCTGTGGATTCTAGTTTAGAGGTTGACCTGGCTCCAACCATTGTGGATGTCAGGCAGAATCTAATTTAGAGGTTGCTATAGGGTTACCATTCCTCTACGAAGATTAGAGGCATAGCATCCACAGCCCTACTCACGCAATCTCTAAACGAGGGTCCAATGGTGGCCTTCAAGCTTGGCACAATTACTTATAGTGTTTAGCACATTCAGTTGTTCTCTAAGGAATGACCCATAAATGAGCATGTCAAATACATAAATAATTTCTCTATCATCTGCATTCCTGACTCTGTAAAGATGAACCCAACAATCCTACGAGACATCTCCAAATTTGGAGGCAGCTCCTGGATGCGGTTGTCGTTCCCCTGCAATATTTGACGGTAACCTCTAAGAGGTTCTCTCTCCTCTTATGGGCCAAAAAGTGAGCACACCGCAGAGAAGTTTTATTTTGCGAGCTCGATCAGCGCGAGGACTGTTCCCCAACATTACAGTTACAGTACTTGATCCGATGGCTACGTGAGCAGTCCTCACCCAGAGAGCCCTAAAAAAGGCCCTCCCACCATGGATGCTTCATAATATTCATGTTTACCCAAACTAAGAATGTAACTTTGCTGGCTTGTTCCTGTTTCTCATGCTTCGTATATTATTAAAGAACATTTTGATGCAATCTTTATCAATAGTAGACATGAGCACAATCTCCAATATACAACTCTCATACTTATTTTACACATAAATATGTCAGTAAAAAGTTACAGAATTACTGAAATATGAAATAATATCCATGACAACTTTAATAATGCTATTTTCATCAATCTAAATAATTACATATATATATATTACTAATTAAATTAGAAAAGTTTTGACTAAATATTATCTAAAACGTCACCTATTTTTAAAAGGAGGCAGTATATAAAAGTTGTGCGCTTTGGGTTTTGACTTGTCCGTTGCCACGCAGGCACATTGTTTTGTAGGGTCGAGATTGATTAGTTTATGCAGGAACCGGTCATAAGTCTGCTAAAGTTCAAACACCTCAACCAATTAGGACCATTCTGCTGATGTTTCTTTCTCCGAAGAGATTCTCGAGACGTTTTAACCAACTCTTCGGCTGCGTGGAACTGATGAGGTACAAATACATTCATGCAAAACTTAGATTCCTTCCCAGACAAATTACACTTGTCTGGTTCAGTTTTCCGAGGTTAGTGATCATAGATCGGTAGATATCCGGTATCACGTCGGGAAAGAATGCATCACACAGCAAAAGCAGTGGAGGCTTAACCTGGGGGGGAGCTAGCATGCGTACACTAGCATTCAACGGAAAAGCAGTCACAAAACAGGCAAGGCATTGATTCAAACACCACCAGGAAATGCCAAACGCACGGTTTATACACTCCTAGTCTAATCTCACGCCCCAGACGAATCAAAGTACCAGTCTCATAATATTACTCCAGCGAGAGAATAAAGTACCGAAGATGGGTTCACATAGCGGGCATTACAAATTTTCAGTCTACATCCTGGAAAACTAAAAACTTGATAGACAGTGGCTTGCTTTTACATAGATTCGTCTTAGTCACCCTTGCGACGGAAGGAGCATCCCTCGGTTAGCCTGGCCTTTCCACCTGTTGGCTGGCAGAGCACGGTCTGGCAACCTGGGCAGACCACAACCGTCTGCGAGTGGCTGAACACAGTAGTGCTGCAATCACAGAAAGATACATCAACGAGAAAATTCATGGGTGTAATAAAGGGTGTGTGTTGATTAAGTTGTAAGCGACAAGCATCATACAGCAAGACAACTATGGCTGATGGTCATTAGCAGTAAAAGGTTGTACAAATAGATCCATGACCATAACATTTCTTGGTAAGTCATGTATTACACAGTGAAGTACTTAACAGCAACCTAGTAAAAGGGCGCACGAAACTGCTAATTCATTCAAGAAACAATTATTGGACCATAACAAGTAGGGTGTACACCTAGGGTAATAGGTAATTACAGGGGTGATGCCTAACAATGCCACAACTAGGCTGCCACAAGAAGTGTGGCGAACAAAATGGCCACCACAAGTGGAAAAATGTTGGCAAGAAATTGAGTCTATGACACGTGGACCATATGGTTATGTGACAAGCAACATTCCAGCAATGAACCAAACACATGCCTAAGGAATTGTGGCACGACTAAGGTTAGGCATGGCAACCTTAGGCTACAAACCAACATGCCTGCACGTACAGTAGCACAAACCATAATCATGATGCCCAATAGACCATATTTGAAGGAAATGCATCTTTAATTATTTTTAGTCAATGTATCATCTAAATCAAACATATGCAGTAACAGAATCCAGTTCTAAACACATGGCAGTATAATAAACTGGCCACATGTACAAACATTTACCCTTTTTTACTAGCACAATAGGATAGCATTTCATATTAATGGAAAATGAAAACGCTAATCAATAGCAAAATGCCTATACTCAGTTATCTACTCGCAAGGAAGAAGACAACAACTAAGCACAGAGATAAAGAAATATTACATGTTGAAGCAGCCCTGGCACTTGACGTCCTGCAAAAGATAACACAGCACGATTAGATACATTGATCATCACACAAAGACGGAACATTGCAGACTTCAGGGGTGGACTGGTGAAACTATTGCAGCCCACATGCTAGCCATTAGATGCAACTGCTACAATCTAACAAAAGTACTAAGCAGCTTCCCTAGAGAAAACGAACTTGGCAACACAAGTCTTTAACATTTCTTCCAACCCCAAAACATTTTACTAGCAAAGAGCTTTTCTAACCAGGCAAATTCGATTATAATCACTCCCAATGGCAGCAATCGTACCATACAGGCTCACCTATCGGCAGAATTAACGACTGCTTCCAGATTGATCACGACGGCAACCATGATCAGCCACGTAATTTACCACCAACCAGAGGTAACTGGCACTACCGTCGACTACACTACCGCCTACCGAAGCACAACTCAGAATCAGACGGGAATTTCAGGCACACCACACATTCTTGACATTTTATATCAGGTGGCATCTACTATATATATCGCAACGCGCCGCATTGGTACCACTGCATTACACCTACACGCATCGTCTCAACAGAGATGACATGCGCCGAGAGGCGAAGATCTCAAGGGGGCTTACCATGAAGAAGGAGTTGGGGGACTGCACGAGTCGCTTCTTCTTGTGCTTGAGCTTCTCGAGCTCCGCCGGCGGGTTCAGCAGGTCGATGTCGTTCTGCAGCACCTGCAACACCCACACCAAGATCACCGCAGGGTTCAGGACCATGAATCCAAAAGCGATTCGCGCAAAAGAAAACACGGGAAATCGGATGAACAGGTAGGATTCGACGGATCGATCGTACGTACCATGGTGGGAGGCTAGGGTTTGCTCGGGCGCCGCGCTCTCTGGTCTCCGGAACGGGGAAGACGAGGAGGCGGCGGCGGCGGTGCGGGTGCAGAAACTGGAGGATGGTTAGGGTTGGGGTGGTATTTATAGGGGAGAGCTGAGGTGATCTGCGCCGTCGGATTTGCCATGGCCAGATCTAGTTTGGGCCTTTCTCTGTTGGGCCCATATGCTAGTGGAGTATACGCTGCGTTCACGGTGACCCGGGCACTGGAGGCGCATGGGCCATTGTTGGGTACAATTCAGTGGCCTGGTACAAGGTCCATAATATATATATGTATACAATATACTAGTAATCATGCACGTGCAAGGCACGTTTGACCTTATGTAGCTCTAGATTAAAAATGAAGTGAAATCATATGGTACTGAAATATTTACGTGCTTTGTAAAGCACAAATACAATCACTTAATTTAAAAAATAAATCACATGGATTCACAAGGATACAAGAAAAGCAAAAGTTCATGAATATCCTTTTGCTGTTGCCAACCAAAAGCTCCCGCGAACGCTAGACACCATTTATATCCCACACAAGTCATACGACTTAGTGCAAAGCATCAATCTCTCATTTATGTTGGTCACGGACACTGGTATGAAGAAGACCTCCGCGTTGAATTCACTGAAGTCAGTTAATCTTGACAATCGCCTGACAACTGATGTTGGCTTAGCTGCACTTACAAGTATGTATCATCTGCTACAATTGATGCATAATCCTTTTCTGTACTAATTAAAGTAAAATAGCAATAATCAATAGTAGCGCTAATTGCCAGTTGATTTAATTCTTATGCAGGAGAATTTATGACATCAAATATGCAATTGAAGAGTCATCTGAACATTCAGAAAATATGACGTAGATCCAACTCTCTCTCTTTAGAAACAGCAATAGGAAGAACCGTTTGAGTGCTTCGTTACACCCTGAGGAATTGTTTGCAACTCTGAAAAACTGGCATCAAAGACTTGTAGGCTGTAAAGGCGGCAGAATTTCTCAGGTAATTCCTTTATACTACTATCAGATATATCAAGATGGCGGAGATGTTTCAAGACAAAGATACCCTCAGGTAGCTTTACCAGCTGACAACCTCTCAGACTCAAGAACAGGATGTTGGACAGCTGATTGAACCATGACATCTCAAAAACCAATATGGTTCCAAACCTAAGTGAATGCAATTTATTCAAATGGTTAATGCATGCCATTCTGCTCATAGCTTCATTATCTACCTCGATTGACATATGGCGAACTGTCTGTGGCATTGTGGCATTATCCTCTGGTTGCTCAAACCTTGCATCAAGAAGCACTCGTCCGCCGAAACAGACTGTGCCATGTCATGGATCAAGTCATGCATCACATATCTACTTTGTCCACGGAACTTGGGATCGGCTTGAAAGGAAATAGCAAAAAGTCGTTAGCTACAGTGCTGAACCCGTCTCATCTAAAAGAGCAAACATTCAACAAAAAGCAACCTCCAACAGCTAAACTTTAGTTGGTATGGAATGACTCCATTTGTGAAACTTTTTGTTCAACGGGGAGCTTGTGAGGTTAGCAAGGCGTTGCCTCGCCATCAGTGGTACGCACAAATAAAATAGATCCACAAACATGTGAAGTGAGTCATAAAGTCATGTGCTAAAATTTTGAAACTTTGAGATCGCACCTTTGTAGTAACGATATTTTTTCTCCCATGGCTCGTCACTGCTTTAGGAAATTTGTTGCCATCAGAATCCTGCACCAAGAATACTCCAAATGACTGAATTATACACAAGGCAAGAAATTATTTACATAAAAGTACACACCAGTGTGATGGAACAACTGGACAATGGTTGTACGATATTCTCATCTGGTCACTTCTAAACATCTTCCCAGTGTTCTGTTTGAGATTTGGAGCCTATAATAAATTAAATTACTAAAGAAGAGGGCACTCCCCTCCCCTCCCTAAATGATGCCAAAAAGTATCCCCAATTGCCTGTTGCCTCAATTGATTCAATTATATTGGAGATGATCCAAATAAGTTGTTCACCTGCTATAGGCTCTGCCTGAAGCTTGCTTACCTGCAACAGAGATTGTTAAAGTGTTTTAGAAATTTCAACTGGAGCTTATTTTTCTTTTATAATCAAAACATCAATGTTGTTTATACTCTTATATGCTATAACTAATTGTCTAGCATTAAACAAAACGATTTGCATTATTTTTAGGGCTTCTAGAAATAAACATATCTATAGCAAACTGAAGCTCTAGGTGTTACATCGCCTTCTTCCCAACATAACAGCATGGACTCAAAACAGAGAAATGACGATGTGCACACAGGTGCACGTGCACCAATTTTGAAAAGATCAATTTGTGTTGAAAAGATTGCAACCTACAGCTTTGACTCAAACTACAATATACTCCGCATTGCAAGATTACTTGACCATTACTTCTACCAGCAAATAAATAGCCCCAAAAGACATGGATTGCATTCAAACAGAATGAAGTTAAAACACATGGAAAGGAATAAGTTGATAAGCACAAAGTACATATACAATTATAAATGTTGTCACCTGTAGGCTGTAGATTGTAGCTGAACTAAAGCTAAATTAAGAACTAACTGCACATAGCTAATGTTGTCTTCAACCACATAGTCATCACAGAAACAGGCAAATTTTGCTGTTGTCTCATTAGGTTGTAGCATATCAGACTATAAATCATTGTATCATGAAATCATTAGGATAGAAGACTCCACCAATTTGTGATGTGTCCAACTGCTCATAATGGCACTCTAAAAACTTGTGTTTTTCAGAGCACTGCATGAAGTTATTTACGACACAGGCAGCTCAGCTTTCGTGGAATGGCGCGCGGCGCCAGTGAGCCACAAGAAGAGCCTCACATCCATCACCATGCTAATGGCCTGGTGGCTTTGGAGCCTGCAGCTTCAATGGGGAGAATCCCTGAGTCCTCCTCCTGTTCCAGATCATCAAAGAATGATTAACAAATAGCACACCTACTCCAAGAAATTCAGTACCTACTTATCCAGCTACGAGACAACTAAAAACCCTTTGTTTACAGGATAGATAAAAATATGATTAACCAGATACCACACCTACCCCAAGAAATTCCAGGACCACCCAATCTAGACACTGCTAGTCACGCAACAGGACCCAAAATTAGAAATCTCATGTTTCCTGAATCTTGTCTGCAAGAACATGCTAGTATACTGGTGTAGTTGAGTTAGTAACTGATATTACAAGTGTTTCATTAAATGATTTACTGGCTTGTGATTATTCATGTTTCTATAGATATGATCTACCCGAAGAATGTTCATGCCCGAGCCTACTAATTCTTCCATTACGTAAGGATGATTTAAATCAAGAAAAAAGATCGTTTGTCCATTTCATCAAACAGGTTGTGTGCATAAGGCCATTGCAAAATAAGGTAACAATGGATTGAGGTCATTGAGCACCTGGCATACGAACAGATCATGAAGAAATGCAATAGAACAGAAAAAAATCACGTTGAATCAATTCTCTGGAACAGATCATGTCTTCCATCCTGCTTCAGTTTGAAGATCTATCCTGGGACTATGTCCAAAAAATTGGGTCATCAAATGAACAAAGCCAATCAGATGACCAGGTCCTTGATGAAGAAAACCTAGAGGTATCACCTGGATTTGTTGCCAGTCTAAACGTTCCGTGGGAGCGAACCACGAAATTGAGGCTATATCTTAATTCCAAGGATTTCCTTGATCTATGGAGGATTATAGGAGAAGGTCTGGACTACTTCATCTACAGCAGAGAAGCAACACGCAGAGGGCGAACGCACGGCCCGGAGAATAGTCTGCCGCGGCAAGATTCGCTGCGGCGAACGCACTAATTTTTCGCCATGAACACACTGACTATACATAAGGAAAATAAAAAATCACCATGATTCCTAGGCACATACACATGAAAAATAGCATCAATCACCGGATGCTCACTGTGCGTGATGGATTACTGGTGGTCGAGCCGGCGCAGTAGGTGGTCGAGCTGGCGTCACGCACTGGGGAAGAAAGGGCGGCGTCGCGCACTGGGGAAGAAAGGGAACCGAGCGGGGGCTGGCGTCGCAGCAGGGGGTGGCGAAGCGTCGCACAAGGAGGCCGAGGCGGGCGTCGCACTCATGAGCGGTGACGTCAGGGGAGAGGGGCGAGCGGCGGCGTCGCGTGCCTGGGTGCGGCGTCAGGGGAGAGGGGTGAGCGGCGGCGTTGCGTGCCTGGGTGCGGTGTCAGCCGGGGGCAGGGAGGAGGCCGGGGCGGGCACGGGGGCGCACCAGTGCGACGTCGGAGGGCGAGGGCGCGGCGGCATGCAAGGGCGGGCGGCGTCGGGGGGCGGGGGCGCCGCGGCGTGCGAGGGCAGGCGGCAGGGGAGGTTAGCGCAGGCGCCGTTAGGGGCGGCGCGCGGCGGTGACGGGGGCAGGGGCGCGGCACGGCGGCAACGGAGGCAGGGGCGGGCGTGGCGGCGACTGGGGAAGGGGCGCGGCGCGGCGGCGCGGGCAGGGCGGCGCGGCGGCGCGGGCAGGGCGGCGCGGCGAGCGCGGCGGCGACGGGGGCAGGCGCACGGCCGCGGGGGCGAAGGAGCAGGGGCGGCGCGCGGCGGTGACAGGGGCAGGGGCGCGGCACGGCGGCAGGGGCGCGGCGCGGCGGCGCGGGCAGGGCAGCACGGCGAGCGCAGCGGCAAGGCGGCAGGCGCACGGCCGCGGGGGCGAAGGAGCAGGGGCTGCCGCGGGGTGAAGGATTAGGGGCAAGGCAGTTACGCGAGTTAAACGTGGAGTTAATTAACAGGGGTCCAAATTAAAATAGCAACCGTTGGATGAAGATGGATAAAGAGCTCAGATTGATTGGATTCCAAATTACTGTTCCTTTTTATATTGGTATAGATATAGATATAGATATAGATATAGATATAGATATGTGCTTAGAATCGACATACTGATTGTGGTGTACCTGTATGTACGCTATTGATGTGCTCTGTCAAGAAAAAAGGATTCTAGTTTCTTTATCTCTACACTTATAAAGATTCTTTATTGTTCTGAATTCTGATATAATCCAATCACTTAAAACTTTCTTTGTGCTGGTTGCCTCCATTTTGCTTAGACCTATTCTTGTCATTTATGTAGGGCTCAGACGATAATAGAGATGCTTGCAGTGACAATCACGAGGAGGATGGTGCTACCGTCGGGATCAGTAGTTTTTACGACATTTTATGCTGTGTTTTATGCTTTTGATAGTTGTATCACGTGGATCCTAAGAATTGAATCTATTTTCAGACATTACTTATGTTGAATGGTCTTGTACCGTGAAACGTCTTCAAACTTTAAATCCGCTAATTCCTGATCCAAAGCCCCAACCACCTCATCTCGTGCCTCAGCTGCTTATGGATCAGGCTCAAGGGAATCAAGCATGTGCCCAAGCCGACGGTGGCAAAGGGCCGGACGACGTCGGGCCCGGCACCCAGGAGTTCCCGATGGTGCTCGCGCATATTTCAGTATGCAGCGAGGAGGAGGTGAACCGCGAACACGCAAACTCAAATCCTTGCCTAATTTCCTCTTTTCTCACTAGGTTGTTGAGTTCCTTTGTGTATGCTCTCTCTCTCACAAAATGGCAGCCATGAATGGCCTTCACTCTCTTGGTTAGCCACCACAAAAGTGGCTAGGGTTTTCTCCTTCTCTTCTTTTTCAAGGAGGCTTCTCAGCCATAGAATGGAACTGAGATCGATAGTTCTGTGTGTTGGACTTGTGGGCTGTAGTTGGGCTGCCAACACACCTCCATGTGGAGGGACTTATCTAACAGTCTCAACCTCAACCGTTGATAGTAGATAGGACGTTTCTATGGCTTCAAAGTAAATGAATCATCATCACCAACGAATTACTTTGCTTTATAGGAGCAAAAGCAAGATATCTACAACATATTTTGCATGTCCTCTCTTTTCAACATATTTCGCCCAGGGTGCCTGCACTTGTGGCCGGCCCTGTCCGTTGATGAGTTTTGCTAACAGTTCGATCAACATTTAATTATCAAAAAAGATCAAAATTTGTTAGCCGAGAACAGTTGATTTGGCTACAAAGCAAGATTAGTATAAACGACACAAGAACAGAGGTAAATACGGGAAAAGACTAGAAATGCAAAGCAAAGAAGATATAAACGAGACAAAAACAGAGGTAAATGCGGGATTTAAACCCACGCCGTTGGGACAAAAACATTAATCTGGCGGCTTAGACCAACTCGGCCTTATTATATGCACTTGATCAGAACAGAAGCACGCCATAATGGCGCAACCGCCTTCTCGTCACGCATATTTCTCCTGCCTCGTCGCGCCGAGCATCCATCCTGTATGCGCGCGCGCTTCCAGGAAGAGGTTCAACAAACCATGCCAAGCTTCCCTATACAAACCCTTTCTCCCGGCCTGATCTCCCATCGCAGTCCACACGCAAATCAACACAAGAACGAAGCCAAACTGCAGTTCCATATGGCCACTGCTACCAGTGCCCTCACCATGCGCTGCGCCGCCATCGCGTCCCTCCTCCTTGTGGTCGCCGCGGCCGGCTCCAGCGCCGGCGAGCCCGACCCGGACCCCGCGCTACAGGCGAGCACGAACATCGTGGGCTGCATCATGGGGTGCGCCACGGAGGTGACGGGCTGCGCCACGACGTGCGCGAGCAAACCAGGCAACGAGGCGCCCCCCTGCGCCATGGCCTGCGTGCAGCGCCACCTCAGCTGCCTCGCCGCCTGCAGCCCAGCCCTCGTGCCCACGCCGCCGGCCGCGTGATCAAACCCAACCGCCATTAGTCCGATTCTTGCATACATTATACGATATATACATGATATCTAAGAGTTTTAGAACTTAGTTATCCACCGCGAGCGCGCCGCGCATGAATTTTAGTTCGTTGATGTGGATGTATGGATATACACATATGTACTGTTCGCCTGTTCGGAAGACATGATCAGACAGGTATTATCACAAGCTCGATCTATACATTGTTTGTTATGTGACTTATAGTTATGTCACTCGGTGACGGTGCTTCGCAATCATGGCGGATCAGTGGCTTAATTTGTCAAGTTAAAATGGTGGTACTGCAGATCGAGCATCCTTTTGTGTACAGCTGACCAAGACATGAGACAAGCTGAAAAGTGATTGCATTTGCTAACACTAGTTAGAATGGTGGGTGAAATATTGATAAAACAACTTTTGAGCGATTTAGAAATATGAAACTAAATAACAATTTCAATGCTTATCTCCGCATGGGTTGATTCACGTCATATATTCTCTCACCTCTTCATAAACTTCAAAAAGTTATAAAAACATATTTAAACAAATACCAATACTTATCATGCTATTACATGTACGCTTGCAAAATTTGGTGTAAAAAACATGACAACATGTTCTCTACACAATAAAACAAATTTTATACTTCTGAATAGCATACTACTTGCTACTCATGATGTGCCAATTTATCTTTTTTGTGCAGGAGATATATGATCATATTGTTATACCAGATTTTACAATTGTACATGTTATATCATGATGAACATGCTTGAAATTGTTCTATTATTTTTTATAAATTTTTGTATATGTAAGAGGAGAGAGAATATAAGATGCGAATCAATCGGGATCGAGATAATCCATTTTAGAAATAGCAAATCCGATAAAACAACATATCATACAAGCATGTCTATTGTCGAGTCCTGGTCGTCGGGCTCCGCCATCGTGCTCTGTCCGCACCGCTCCCTCACCGCCGCGCTATGTCTGGTACGTCAAGCTTCATCGTCTGATAAGTGACGTTGATGGTAACGAGAGATTCTAGTGCGACACCGCGCCGTCTTCGTGGACCCGCTACACCGCGCTACGACGTGGCTCGCCATTACTGACACTTGCGCCGCACTCGTGCTGAAGTTGGCTATGAGCATGAGCAGAGAGCCGCGAAGAAGGAGGCATTCTATTTGGTGCAGATAATTGTCACTGGTCAACTTTAATTTCTATATTTCCTTGGACATGCATTTGATAACAGGGTTGCTGAACTAAATGGTAGTGCACTGGGAAAAATCACTGAACACAGTACTAACACATGGGTAACAGTAGGTAATATTACACTACGGAGAATCTGCTGTTCCTATGGAGTGTCAAGTTCGTCAATGTGAATGGGACTGTTCAGCAGAAACAGAAGAAATCAGTCATTTGTTGGTCTTAGCTAGTATGACCAGCTTTTTGGTGAAGTGAAATGACTCATTCAATCTATATTGGGGGTTCTTCTTCTCACTCCTATTTTGCCAATTTATCTCCAATCTATATTGGTTCTATACTGATTTGGGTCTGTACCATTAAAAGATTTCTCTTTAGATCTATACCATCAAAAGGTTCCATTTCTCTTGAATTTACCAACTCTATTAACTTTCACGCCTTTGTAGTTAAGCATGAAAATTTTGCCCTGTCATAAACTCCCAGAAGCTGCTCGCTGTGCACGCTGCTTGCTGTCCAACTACTCCAACAAAGCAGCATATAATCTCTTCTCTGCCCCTCTTGTTGCCATTCAACAACTACAGAAATCATTGCTCCAGCATCACATAATATAAGCCACGGTTCACAACAAAATACAATAGAAATCAGACTCACATAAACAAGCTACAGTTCACAACAAAATAGGATATAAATCTGACATAGTTCACGATCAAGTAACACACAAATCTTACATGGTTCATGACCAAAGACCACACAAAATACCTTACATGTTCCAATCATCCATAAGAAAGTTTGGAGAATAAGATTACAACTCATAAGTTAGATAATGAACCTTCTCATAATGCCTCCTGGTGAAACATTTTGTGAAGCTGTCATCTTTTTAGTAGTAGGAATTGGGCTAGTTGGTGAAAGGGATGCCATTCTTCTTGTAACACTAGGGCTTGGTTGAGCTTTTTGAGATGCATTCTTTCTTTTCTTCTCCCTGGTAGTTAATGAGCAAGTTAGAGCTAACGACTAAGGTACACGACAATTCAGCTCTTATTAAAATAGTCAGAATTGACCTTTTTGTGCCGTTAGAGGGTTCAACATCATTTGAGATGGATTCAAGAGATGGTTCAACATCATTTGTTGTGACTTCAGCAGCATTTATAGAGTGTTCAGCAACTCCAGATTTCCTTTTCCTGGGGACACAACTTTGGTTGCAAATAAATCATATTGCAATTATGGTTATGAAGCATGAACACAAATTAGATTGCCTTGTTTTTTTGGGAAGGGGTGGGGGTAGCTCTTGATCTAATTAAGCTCGAGTCATATTGCAACCCTTCTTAATATGTTCAAACTGAAAGCATCTTTTGCACTTATATGGCCCCCTTCTTGGCTCTCCACTAGGTTTGATCCTTTTCTTCCTGGGTCGACCAGCAGATCAGATTTGCCCATTGAGTTTTGTCACCTATTGGGTTGACCTCGAATACGCAACTTTTAACATTTCTACTAAGTAGTAATCATGCACATATGTCTCAACTAGAAGTTGTCTAATTTTCCAAATGAAAGCTATAACATGAGTACAAAGTTTGTCAAATACCTGCCATTGGCCACATCTGCATGTTCTTTTATCAAGGTTGATCGCGTTCCTCCAACTTTTTGTCTTCATTGGTTATTCCATCTTTTTTGGAGAACTCTTTTTGATGATGTAACGCAACCCTCTACTCTTCATGTTTGTTTGAGATACCTCATCTTTTTTGGAGAACTCTTCTTGATGATGTAACGCAGTCCTCTACTCTTCATGTTTGTTTGAGATACCTCATCTTTCTTAGAGAACTCTTTCTGATGATGTAACACAGCACTCTACTCTTCATGTTTAACTCATGAATGCACTCGGGAGGATCCACCCTTCCATTTTATTGGAAATCTCCTACCTAGTGCAAATCTTCTCCGTGATCTTTTCTAATCTTGTCCACTAGATCAACAAGTGGAAGGTATTTTTAGGCCCTTAATCTAATTATTGAAGCATTTAGAGATATTGTTTTTCACACAATCGATCTTGCATTCTTGAGAGAATTTAGCTCTAGACCATAACTGCTTGTGATTTCTATAAAAAAAAGGGTGATTGCCTCGGGACAAGTGGCTGCAATTTTCTCCCATATTTCCTGGTGCTTATGAGGTGTGCATGCCCATGCACAAAACCACATATACTTCAACACATCTCCGGTGAATTTCTTCCTGAAATTAGCCATGAGGTGTCTAAAACACTCTTTGTGCTCTGTTGCACCTTGAATTACCTTCTTTTCAGCATTCTCTAAGCCTTTACAAGCATCAGTCCCAATTGCCCTTCTGAGCTGTGGCATGAACCATTCTCAGTTGGAGTTTATCACATTGCCAAGTACACCAAATGCTAACCGGATACAATAGTATATCACGGCTTCAAATAGGCTTTTACGCCTCCACAGAGCGTTTGCGTTGGGCAGCGCACATCTTTACGCCTTCGACACTGATTGACGTAAGCACTTCGGATCGATCGTGGCGTCTCCGTTTCTTCTTCCCGGCCGATCCGACCGCTCGAACCAACCCAAACATGGCGGACCCGGGCCAAAGCCACCCGGCCGCCTCCGCCGCCTCCACCGCCGGCGGGGACTTCCCGGAGCTCCTTGGCTTCTGCGCCCGTGCAGAGGCCCTCATCGCCGAGCTGCTCCTGCTCTCCGACCGAGCCTCGCCGCAGTTCGCCGATCGCCGATTCGACCCCGTCCTCTTCGACTTTCGGTCACCTCTCTCTCTCTCTCTCTCTCTCTCTCTCTCTCTCTCTCTCTCTCTCTCTCTCTAAAGTATAGTACCGAGCAACGCAAAGTTGCAACTGCAAGTATTATCCTCAAATTCGTACCTCGAAATTTCCAAATTTAACTGGTATTTTACTCCACCTGCGCAGATACTTCGGCTCCCCAGGTGATTTCGAGTCGAGGATCGAAGGTAACATGGAGGTTGAAGCCCTGGAAGATCAGCTCCGCGAGTCCTGCGGAGCATACATGCAGAGGTTCTTCTCCTTGCTCGATGGCGCCGTCACTTACCATGAGGAGCTCTGCAGCTATCTCAATGACCTGCAGGTTAGGTCCATCTGCCCTCCATGCACTACTGTGGCCGTAGTACCTTCAGACCCTGTTAATTGTTACCAAGACACTAAATTTTTGGTATTAATTTGCTGTGTAGGAAGGCCTATATGTGCATTGCACACTGGATAGTGTACTGGAGAGTAACGGCGGTTGCCAGTTGCTCATAGAGTCGATGACTTTGTTTGGCTGTATGATTTTGCTAATGGAACATAGAATTGGTGGTTTGCTGCGGGAGAGGCTTATTGTGGCGTATCTGCGGTACGAGCACCGCTTTAACTTTCCTAATCTGGAGCGGATATGTGAGCTCTGTCGTCGGCATGTGCCTACAGCCGGTTCATCTGGTAGCACCGGTTCATCACCGTTTAGCTCGGAGATTATCTCTGTTCAGAGTCCAGAGGACCTGCTTGGGAGATTTCCATTTCCCAAACCCATCGTGGATGCTGTTATAACTTGCTTGAGAAATGGTGATGTGTACAACAATATCCGCTTCTACCCTGATCCGCAACACCGTACTACAGCTCTGTCCTTGCAAGGTGGACATCTGTACGTGCTATTGTTTTATTCTCCGAACCTTCTGCACAGTGGCTTGGCTATGCGGGAAATTGTCAGCCGCTTCTTTAAAGATAACTGGGTGGCTCCCATCTTCTTGCATTTCTCGGTAGATTTATTTGTCTCATGGGATGAGTACAAAGAAGCGAAATTATCATTAGTTTCATGCCTTTCTCCCGCCTTCATACGTGATCACAGTCTACACCATTGTACAAAGGTCAGGTAGCATAATCTTGTTAGCATTTCTAAATATTTTCCTTTTTCAGATGTTAATTGTCAAGTATCGCTTTGTAATCTGCTTGTATTCCTAGTTATTAACTGTAGCATATTGTTGAAAAATTGAACTTAAGACTTACCTCTGTTCCATTTATGATTGACGGTTCTCATGTTTGATGTTTTCATTTCTCTTATTTACTATCATGTTGCACTCTATTTTTTGTTTCAGGTTCCTCATCTCTTAGCTGACTTGGATAGTCATATACATGCCATAAACAAGAATTATGTGCTAGATAATTCTCCAAGTCTTCTTTCTGTTATCAGAGAATGCAATTACACATTGCGTTGGCTTTTGCTTCATTGCATGGTAATCCCCTGTATAGGTCCCTAAAGTAAACAACTTTTGTCCATTAGGTAATCATTAGGCATTATTGAAGTTGTTCTTGTAAAGCACCAAACAAAATTTATGATTGGATTTCTGTCATTTCACATTTTTTAACATATTGCTTCATAGACCAATGATAAGAAGGCAAGGGACATAGTGATCTCTATAGGGTCATCACAGCAAGCAGATGAAGAAAATTTGTTACAATTACTAATGAAGACTGCTAGAGTAAAGACTCCTCTCTCTATCGAAATATGATAAACTGTTTTGAATTAACTTAGTTGGATTCCAATATTCATGGTTTTTTTGTGCAATGCAGCTTGAGTTTGAGGTGAAGCAACTGCATGTTGAACTATTGAAAACCAGAGAGAGTATGTGGTACGAAAAGAAGCATGATGCTTTGGAATGTATAAAGGACTTGTCTCAGAACTATCTTGGAGCTTGGGTATGTTCTAATTTTCTAATGTAGCCTTGGTAGACTCCATCAATAGATGCTAGCTTTTCACTTTTCCTCTAGGTGAGTACCAATTTGTGTTCTAGTTGATAATTTCTTATAGAAACCTATTCACATGTAATCAATATTTGACATGATCATTTCCATTTTTCACCTAGTTATTGGTTAGTTTTGGTAGAAAATGTTGGTAAAAGTTCGTCATTTTCTTAGGTTTCAAAGTATTTATTAATTTATGTTCTTTTTTACCTAAAGGTCTTGCATATTGTACTTCTAAGCATGAGCATTTCTACTTTCTTTATTGATAAGAATTAAAGAGCCAGTGGGTTGTTGCAAAAAACTTCAAAGCTTAACAATCCTTCGAAACAGCTGTTTCTGTTTGCAAAGAAATTCTCTCTACTCATATTGTCATTGCTGTTTTCCGTACATGAACACGAATATCTTTATACTTGTCAGAGTACAAGGAAGGATCATCCTTGGTCATTGGTCTTTACGCCCTTATCATCTGCTCTAAAGCCCCTATCGTTAATCATTTGCCCTATTGCTTGGCCTCAACATTGCTTCCTCACAATAATCTGATCCATGCAGCAAACATCTTACCTAAAAGTTACAAGGAACTAACCCATTGCTTTGACGGGGATAACCTGACATTCAGTTATTTTATGCAACTAAAGATACTGACTTTCCCTTACCAAGAGACTAAGAGAGGTGCCTATGTAATGATAGACTGCATCTGTCTGGTTTTTGCCTCATCATATTTCCACTTGTAGTTTAAATTTAGAGAATTGCATACATGATGATTTATTGTCACCTGGCAAAAAATTTACCACCTGAGTTTTTTTGGGGATAGGTTATAGTTCATGCCCGTGGTTTAGAAGCATGTGTAGTTAATTGTCAATTTACAAAGTACAGGTTGGAGGCTATAAGGGTGTTCCAATGCATTTTGTGGCTATGTTCCTTGAATTAAATTTAGATCTTCGGTATGTACACGGATATTGGTAGATCATGCTATGAGTTTTATCCTAAAGTGTGAATGAATGCCTTAAGCATGATGTTTCTTCATTTTGTGTAGGCTGCATCATGCAGATTCAAGAACAAGAGCCTGAAAGACTGGTTGGAGCATCTGTTATCAGAGGTCAAGTACTGTTCATTTTCTGTTTACTGGTAGCTCTGTAAGACACTGAAAATTTCCCCCCTGAGCATCGGAAGTTCTCATACTGATGTTAATTCATCCTTGTTTATTATATTCTCTGACAGGTTATCTCCCTCAATTATACAGCAGTTGGAATCTCCGGCAGGATAATTCATCGACTGCTATCTACACTAAAAGATATTGAGCTCCTCCACCAAGTAAGGATCTTCCTGACCTTTTTGACATCAGTGTACAAAATTTGGTCGAGTTCTTTCATATTTTGCTTGCTTGTGTCCAGTTATTTATGTGAAAACAGTAATGACAGCACAGTGGCACATCATATTGGCTATTTTCATAAGACAACAAAACAGGGGATCCGATGTGTATTGGGTAGTTGTTTCTGACTTCATCTAGGGGCAGACATTCCACCGTTTAGTTGGACTAAAGTATGACCTGCATTCCCCAAAACTTTGTTGAACACTAAGGGAGATCACACTAGAAACAAGTAATAAGGCTTATTGCCTTTTTGTTGGTGTTAGAAGTGCAATGGGCGATTACTATCTTTTACTAACAAAGTTCATTTTGACCAAGCCTTTTGGATATCCATATTTATTAGCTTTCTTGACTAAATAATGCAGGTCAAAGAGAGCGTACAGATAAAGCATGGCTTCTCCAAAATACAGAAGAATCTTCATGATATGATAAAAGTCCTTAACCTAAACCAAGAGACGATAAGTGTTTTCTTCGTGGTAAGGGCTTATCTATCTGTGTCTCAACCCTGGATTCACAAGAAACAAATGCATTTTTTCATGTTGTTCATATGTCCAGCATTGACTACTTGGGAATTGGCATGTTAGCTGTGGTCCCTATAGAATTACTATGTGTCTGTCTTAAATAACTAAAGCTTAGCTCCTTTCTCAACTATAATCATGTTTTTATTTCTCTCTCACTCTCTTTTTTTTTATTCATCAGATTAGTGATGCTAAGTATGCATGGGGTTATCTTACATTGTTTGAGAAACTTCTTAAGAAGAAGATCAGTGAAGATCCATCAGAAACTCTATTTTTGCATACGGTGTTTCTTAAACTTCAGTCATGGCTGAATGCACCGCTGCAAAGGATCAAGCAATGTGAAAGGTTTGACTCCCAAGTCCTGATCTTATGCCTGCATTGCCATCAAAGTTCAGAACGAACCCTATAGTATCAAGTGTGGTCAGATGTCAATGCTACGATAATATTCCTCTGTATGTTCACTTTGTGGTTGCTGTGCTATGTTATTCTTATTTTAAAAGCTGCTGCGAAAAAAAAGTTGTTAAGAGCCTGTTACTTTGTTTGGTTAATGAGATTAAAGTTAGAAAATTATGTTATCCAATGGTTGTCCTCTCATGACATCTCATATATTCTAGAACGCAATAATATATCTGCTTGCAACTTGATTAAGATTAACAGCTAGCCAACCAAATTAGCTCTAGTTATATCTCACAACTGCTGATGCTAAGCTCATGATACAGGGGAACTTACTACTGCTACAAGAACTGCATTACAAATATTTTTTGGAATGCATTCAGCATGTTTTACTGCAGTAATTTTTTTATTACTAGTCCAATTTAGGGTGATACGATATTGACTAGTCCAATTTAGGGTGATACGATATTGTGGTATGATGGTATCATCTCGTCACATACCTTTATAGCATATTTTGGATATTTCATTACATTGTAGTTCAGTACTAAAATTGTGAGTTAGTATGACCTAATTTCCCCCCTCTGTAAAGTGAGCAGGTATATTGATCAAAGATAAAAGAGAAAATCAAATCAGAGAAACATTGATATCTTAGTCGTGTTATTTATGCAATTACCAAATGCCCTAATGATAGTTTGAGTTGCATTTGACTAACTGTGGTCTACAGGGTTTTTACTTGTATATTGACTTCCCAGCATAGCTGTTGAGTTAATGAAGTCATTCTTAGAGCAATATCCTTTTGATGGCCTACTGATTTGATACTGTTTAACTGTTTAGTAATCTGGTTGGTTGAATATACAGAAATATCTTGACTTCTCCATAAGCATTATCACACTCTTCTGAACAATAGCATAAAGGGTGCCATTATGATTTCAATCCAACTCCTTGGCTTTACTTGTATGTTGACAACTCGGCGTAGCTATTGAGCTATTGTAGTTTTGGATTTTAGATCAATATCCTTTTGATGACCTACTCTTTTGGCACCATTTAGTTAGTTAATCTGCAGGTTGGTTGATGAATATATAGAAAATTCTCAATTTCTCCATAAGCATTATCAGACTGCTCTGAACAAAAAACATAATGGGTGTCATTAAGATTTCAATTCAACTCGCTTCGTCGACATGTGAAGCTTTCAAAATTTAATTTCCGATATTACCAATAAATTGGATAGATAAAATATGAAGATTTTGAAGTATAAAAGACATTCTGTCTTTCTCTATCTCCATAAACCCCCACCTCCACCTTCACCTTCACCTTCATCCACTGCCACACCCCTCAAAACCTCGAGGAGGAGGATGATGTAGGAGTTATCATGAATTTGAGATAAAAGAAGATTAATTCTGGTATATGCTGATAATTCTATAAAAAATCATTTTGCATTCATTTGTTACGGTCAGAAGTCCTGGACCGTAATGCGTAGGTGTGGTGGGGGCTCAGCCGGGGTTTGGCTGGCTGTTTTGTCGTGGTTGTGTGTATCTGATCACCGAAGGGAGCGAACAGTTGGGTTGGGGAGATGAGAGAATAGATTAACTCTTTGTTTAATCCATAAGATAGAATGTGGCAGCCCTTATAAGGTCTGGTTCTGCCCCTAACAAGTAACAACCAAATCTAATGCCTTGAAAAAAAAATAGTATTGAGACTGGCCTAACAAACTCAACAAAAGGATAACTTGCTGAAACTAAAAAAAATGAGAGGAGATCCTATCTCCTTGTGCTGTTGGGGGCGCCACTAGGGTCGGCATAGTGGTGGGATGGCGCTGATATGCCCGTCCCCACATGACGTTATTGTACATATATTCTCCTTTACTTCTCATGTATGTTGACCTTTTATGTTCTACTGAAATCACGTCGTTGGAATATGTAAAACTTACTCCCTGCATTTTAATTATTGAATCTTGACAGCCCAGATCTTCACTGTGTCTCAACATACTATTCTTCGAAGTATGCGGCTAGGATATTCGCAGTTTTAGATATTATCCCGGTAAGTATTCTTTGAGGTTCTAGATAGTAAAACATGGCATTTTTGTTATACTGCGCAAAGTTGATACTGTTATCTTACCAAGTTGTTCACTTTGTTAATGTGTAATGTAGGTTCAGATTTAATCTTACGTGTCTTCATTTCTGTAGACAGTGATGCTGTACTTCTCCTTTATTTTAGATATTTTCAGCAGTTTACAGTCCATAATTGTACTGAATTGTATGAATAAGGTATCATTGGAGGTATAAGGTACCTATGCTTATTTTCTTCCAAAATGTGCAGACTTTACTGCTTAAAATTTCCACTTCTGCGGATTCCCTAAATGCTGAACAGTCTACTCATCTGGTAAATCGCATCAGCAAGGAAACATTGGAGGATCTTATGCAGGTATTTGACATATAAGTTTTCTTATACTCTATTCTGTTTATCCTGCTCTCTTGGTATTATCAAGGTTCTAAGTTAACTAGTGCACATGTGTGTACTGTATAAGTACTATTTTTCATGAAAAGCCTTATGCTTAACTATTGGTGCTTTGTGCCTCTAAATATATCTGTTTATTTGCCATGTATGAACATGTTACGGTCTGAACATATATTAAGGTTTTATTCTCTGAACATTGATAACTCTGAACGCTCAAATGGTATAAACATGCGGTTTTTTCCGAGCTTCGCAATTGAGGTTTATTGGGCCATGATGTAATTTATCCAACACATGTACCTTGAACAATTACATATCCATACATCTGAATAATTATAGCTTGAACATATATACATCTGTTAAAAAGATGGAATTATATACAGTCCTGCCAGCTGTGCATACATATGAGTGCATTCAAGTTCTACATCATATGAAGAACAAAATGTTCATGCAGTACACTCAATATGTCGACACTAAAGAAGATGGACATGAATGCTTCACTGTGAACGAAGTTACGAGACCACAAAGAGCATGAAATAAATGCAGAATAACATAACACGGTGTAAAGAATCATGGAAAAGCTTTGTCAGGTAGCTGTGAAGTTACTAACCCAATTTGCACAGGAGTACCTGTGAACAAGTTCTCCTCGGGCGATGGTACAGAAATTCACATCTGACAATTAATTCTAACACCTAATGAATGAACAGAAATACCTGACACCCACAAACTAAGAAGGAATCAAGAAAAAAGTGGTACCTTTGCACATCCCAACACATGAATGTGCATACGAATCAGGCTGTTCTTACACAGTATTATCTTCGTAGTAGAAGTTCCAAGCATCAAAATAGTGGTGGTGAAAAATTTAGCCAATTCAGAGTTGACCTACAAGATTAAAGTTTTGCACGGAAACATCAACTTCCCCAGTCCAGTAATAATCATCAATTCCACAACGAATTTGAGGAACTGAGATGAGGAAAGGTTGTTCATTGGATGAGCAGGTTGGGTGACGCCGGCTGTTCTCACTTCCACTCGTCCCAGGCCGCCATGTGGAGACCCTCCTCCATCTCCCTCTCTCATATCTAGAGCCGCCGCAAACAAACAGGCCGACTTGAAGGAGGGTCTAGACTGGGGAGAAGAGGCCTTTCATGGGATGGCAGTTGCGGGTAATTCCAAGCCAACTCTAGGGGCAAAGTGGTAACTATGTGGCTGGCTCCCCACAAGAAGCGACCCTCAGCCTGCTCCACATTTTCTACCACGGGCTGCCCTACTCCTTGTGGGCTCCATAGAGCCCAATTTGTGGAGTTGACCCCGTTTGGCTGGGCTCCGCATGCTTTTGCCTCGGAGCCATAGCCGGGCCAAATAGGTCCTTCCACTCTCCACCCTTACTTTAATGTTATAAAAGAGATTGAGTAGCTATAATATGGTAGTATGCCCCCCCTCTCTCTCTGTCTCTCTCTCTCTTCTCTCTTTCTCTCTCCATCCACCTCAGCTTCTATCCTAGGTGGCAGGCTATAGATGCTGCTGGTTAGTGATTTGGACCATTAGGACTCCCCTTAGATGCTGTTTTAACTCCATGCACACAGACAAAAGAAGGAATAAATGCTTTATTTTCTTGTCGAATCTTGCTCCTAGTAATTGTGCATTCATCTCTCTAACACAACTAATAATAGGAAATTAATAGGTGCATTTCTTGGGAAAAGTTGCCTCCAAAGCCTAAACAGGATTGCAAACCAGAATTAACTTGCTAAAACAACATCTATCTGGACTGGAGATAGTAGAATGATACAATAGCCTGTCAAGATAGAGTAAGGTTCATTTGTTCTTAATTTGGTTGGTTGACAACTTGAGATTATTTAGATTGCCTTATGATTCTCTTCTCGTTGCAGTTGGATCGGCAACTATGTCAAGCAACGCAGTCTGCCAAATTATGCATTATCTCAGAGGTACTTCTTACTATGTGCATTATTCTCCAGTATAACATCTTCTATCGGCCTGAATAGAATAGCAGTATAGCACAATGTGAGAAGCAGGAATCATTTAGGAAGGAAATTATCCAACAACTCTTTGCTGATAAATTTTTATCCCGTTGATACTTTTGATTTAAGTGAACGTGGTTGTGTTTTTTGTTAAAGTTTATGAATTTAAGTTTTCATCATTACCGAATCATGATGTCTTCTGTTATTGTTGGTTTGATTAACATCTAAATATCGGTATCCTTAATGAATAATGCAGGGCCTCCTGAACATGTCAAAGAACTTTGATGGCCTTCTTGATCTGGTGTGTGCTTCTCTTTGCTCATAGTCATTAATCGTGACAGTAAATTGCACAGACCAGTGTTGTGAAAAACGGAATACAGTCGTTGGATGGATAGGGTACCGCCAAGCGATTAATCAGAATTATACAGTGATGTATGTATATATTTTATGATTATGCTAGTATCAGAGATATATAAACGTATTCTATCGTCAAAATCATCAAAGACACATGTTACATGTACCACTAAATTTTTTAGCATAATTAATGGTCACAATTATAGTTTTGCAATTAAGTTGATAAGTTTAAGAGAAACATCATTTGCTAGATACGGACACCAGCTTTGGAGCTGAAAACAAGATCAAACACACCCGTAGCCTTAACTAGTGCTCCGACAAACTAGTTTTGCGCCTGCATGCATTTGCTAGCTAGTTACTTGAAACAGGGAAGCACGTCTCGTACATAGAGATCCACAAACACGTAGAGTGTACGAGGTCTCGTTTGGTTTGGGCTGTTAGAAACCACTGCATATTGGGCTGCATTTGGCTATTAAACGGGTTTATGTGGATGATTAAACAGAAAACATCTGATTAATTGGCTGATACAGCCAATTAGAATTTCCCGAGCGTCAACAGCACTCCGATTAAGTTGTATGTGGCGGTCTGGTTGTGACATCCGTTTAGTCGGATGATTAATCAGCCGTATAAGCCGTTTTTCAAAACACTGGCATCGACAACAGAGTTAATGAGTTATGTGAATGATATCATGTTGCGTTTAGTCACATATCAGTTGTGGACGAAGGTAGAGCACGACTTAAAAGGGTGTGGGTAGCCCCTCCTATCATGCTAGTCTTTTAGGAGGAGAGGGCCCAAGACTTCTTATAAGCCTATGTTGCCTTGTGGTTGGGCCTGGAGCGCAATAGGGGCTGGAACGCTAGTTTAGCGGGCCCGAGATTGCTCAATATATCATGATTTTAAACCTTGATTGTGTTTTAAATTCGTACCGCATTAAGATGTTTCCTTGTCCTTAGGCTGATCTGTGAGATATGGGTCTTTCCCTTTGTTGGCACAGAAGTATGTAGAATGATTTTTTAGACTTGACTCTTGAGTATGTTAGTGTTCGCTTTATACTGAAATGTGATGGTCATGCCAATTTATGAGTTCAGAAGTGAGAGAACATATTTGGATAGGGCTATTGTCTTGCAAGATAAGATCTTGTACAACTTTATGACATTCTCCTCGCTTTATTTCTATGCGAAGAATTTAGGCAGATGGCTCAAGCAGATGATAAAAAAGGAACTTGCAAGCCAGTTAGAAGGAAACCTGAAGTGCTTATCATCACCCACTTACGGTACGGAATTGAACTACATCAAGTACTATTTTACTATACTGAGCTTATATTTTTACTGCCTTTTGTTTAAATGTTACTGTTATCACTTAGTACTACACCTCTAGTGAAAAATAAATCAACTTTACACTAGTCATAAATATGAGTATATGGCTATATAATCTTATACGTGTTGTGTTTTCCAACTGGAGGTGTGGCAAAGGCACCTGTTAGTGCAAGATATTTACTTAGCTTCTATTCTTACTGTTATTACATATTAGTGGATATGATAGATAGATATGCTATCTTTTAGGAACTACATGCAGAGGCTGTTCGTAATTGTACTTTGCAGTAACTGGGTTAGTCTTTTGTTTTATACTTCACTGCTGGCCAGGTGATATAGAGGGCAAGCTTAGCTCATTATCAAGTTATATGCTTTCTCAGATGCAGAGGATGGAGTTCCTTCAGGTTATTATTAGCCAATCTTATGTTAGTTTCTGTTAGAAACTTATTCATTAATATCCATGTTTTTCACATTTCTTTTCCATTAACACAAGACAAGTATCTAGGAATTTAGGTGGTTCTGCATTAATTTTCTATTGTTTAAGATGCGAGCTGTCTGTACTACATTGTCTTTTCGTTTTTATTTTGAAAAGAAACAGTAGGGCAGAACCCTACTGATAAATTATCTTATTTGCTACACAGCCTGACTAAAATGTATAATTTAGGACTTGTTTATTTGAATGTATCATCGAAAGTATTCGTGTTCTAGCGATCAATGAGGATTTCTTAAATGGTCATGGCCCAGTATAGATTAGATCAGTGAACATATTAGCTGATTTTCAAATCAAAATATGTGATAGTTTCATTTGTGTGTTCTCTGTTTGGGCAGCCAAGATCCAAGTTCTTACTGAAGAGTCAAGAGTTACTAACTTTTTGTAGAAATTGGTCAACTTTATCTCCAAAGATGCTGTGAAGAGGGCCTCAGCATGTATATTGTTTTTTGTTTTTCTTTTGTTGCTAATCAGTAATCATGACATAAGTATTTTGCTAAAAATATCCAAAGAACTTTCCTGCACTTTTCATTTATGTTTAGATATTGTTGTCCGTATGCCTTGATCGTCACAACTGAGTTTTCATTCAAATATGATGTGTGATTTTTAAATAAGTTCATAATTTCTTATTGCATCGAGGGCTACTTTATTGAAAGCCTCCTTCCGCAAGCATTTATCATACTGATCATAGTTCAAGCCCCATGTCCTTGTTTCTCAGTATCTGTGATCTACCAAAGCTGAATTCTGCATCATTGCAGGATATACTGCACATTGATGAGAGCTCAATCTGGCAAGAAACATTCAATACTGTGTTGGAACAATGTGCTAAAAGGGTATTCGGGATCACCACTGATTAGCCTTATTATTTTCCTAAGTCATCAGAATAGCCATATACCTCAATTTTTTTCTTTAACCTTCATGCCTTCAACAGGAGGCTCTGGAGCTTATGGGATACATGCAGAAGTCAGGTAATTTGGTGAAGCAATCGAGCAATGTGTCCAAGGTGTCCAAGCTGAGTACCTTTTTTGGTAATATTTTTGATCTATCCCTGTTAGGGAAACAATGCAGCAAGTTCTTTGTAATTGCATGGGTTTCACTAGAGATAATTGTAGATAATATCCAAAAGAGTGACAATTACATTAATAAGTACCCAAAAGAGTGACAATTACATTAATATGTTATGCTTGGCACTTTTTGAATTTGAATTTCTAGAGACACCAAAGATGCTGCTGAACCTTTTGAACTTGAATTTCCCCCCTTTTTGCACAGCTATAAGAGTACAAATACGCTAGGACTTTTTCTTTGTGTTCACGTGGTCAAGCATCATTACATTGCAGGCAACTTGTTGCAACATATAATTCATTTGACGAATCCATCTCACTCCATGTTTATAGAGCCCATGATGGGTTGGTAAGTGTTGTGTACCGTATCTACAATTTTTAGCTACATTACAAAAATATTTTTCCAGTACATCGACATCTTCCTACTATTGGTTTCAACACTACTGTGATTTATGTTTCCTCTTTTATGTGGTGGTTTTGGGTACTTGTTTGCCCCAGGTTTGATGCAAGAGGACATGAATTGCTTGGTATGCACTTTTTAATCTGCTGGAATCGTGGTAACCTCCTATCTTCTTTGCTTTTTATCGAATGAACCAAAATATAGGATCGTAACACTAGCAAAAGCATTCACTTCTTCCCAGGACCACATGTAGATAGACTGTTGCTTGGCCACTGCACAAAAGTGTTTTTTCCTTACTTGTTGGTATATTTATGTTATTCTGCACTCTGTTTAAAACAATTTACCAGATTCTTTGTGCTGATTTCCTGACATGCAAGTGTGCTTAACTGCTTATTCTTCAGTGTTGGACAAATTGGATTAGCTTGCTTGGATTCCTTAATACATATACTTGCAAAGCAAAGCATGGATAGTACACTGAAAATTTTACATACTTCGGTACGTTTTAGAATTCAAGTAACACCAACATCTATAGATGCTGAAAATTCTTGGATATGCAGATATACTCTTCATCCCGACTCCGTTCTGATTTTTTTATCATTTTTAATTATATTCATTATGGGGTTGCTACTTCTGAATCCAGATTGATGCTAAATGCCAAGAGGAACTGAAGAAGCTGGATGATCTTCTGGGCCCTTCCATGTCCATTCCTCTAATGGGCTGGTCGTCATATAAGCAAATGGTATACGTGCATGTTATGCTCTGGAAACCTTGTGCTGTCCAGCATGTTTATCAAACTTATGCCTTGCCCATAAGCTACGGAGCAAAATTATGCATCTGCTTTGCTGTATTACTCTAAAAAAAAACTTGCTATTGGCTTGTTAGTTCCTGTGTAGATGCTAAGATTCTTTATTCTTTTGAGGTAATATCATGTGCAATTGTTAATATATGAATAATTTTACTGTAAAAGAACCTCTAAACTGTCTCTTGATTTTATCACTCTTGGTCAATATGAAAGACATAGGAGCAGCATGCATGTTATCTCTTTCTAGTATTTATGGGAATTTCTTGTTTTGATACTTATTAATATGTTGCTACTTTCGTTCCAAAATAGATTACGGTTTAGAGGGTGTACTCAACCTTCTCTATCTTTGACAATGAATTAATAAAAAACTGTCATTAGATTTGTCATGAAACATATTTTCACAATATAAATATTCTGTAATCTTTACCTACATATTCATACAAAAAGTAATGGTCAAACTTGCATATTGGAGACTGTGCAAAGTCAAAATGTCATCTATTTTGGAATGGGGGGAGTACTACAAATGTACAATTTTAGTTCTTGACAAGGTTGAGTTACTGTTGGAATTTTTTCTACATGCACATCATATGGTTTGGAGAGGAAAATATTAGAAGGTTGGTAGCTTAATTTTTATTTTTACTAGCTATGAAACTATTTTGATTGAACTAATGATGTATCTGGAAATTTTCTTTTTTAAAGTAATCATATTCGCAAGTCCATGTTGAGTTCAGTGCAAACTGCAAACCCCGACTTGGTGTGAGGGCGATAACCACACCAGTTTGGGCGTCAAAATATACTTGTATATGTCGTTGTCATCTGTACTAATGTACTGTTACCCCTTTTTGCATAGGCGAATATGTTCGATTCATCAATTGGACCGCTGGTTGAGCAGTTGGCAACAATTGGACAGCTGCAGTTGGTTCGGAATCTTATATCCTTTAAACTGAGATCATCATGCAAGGTAGTGAATTTGCCACAGCTTAAACACTTCTCCTGGACCTTATGATGGCACATGTTAGATCTCGAAGTGTTGTTTTTGTAGTTCAAGTGCCAGATTCAAGTTATTGGTGACAATTGCAAACAGTTTTCAGCCTCCTGGCGCGGTAACAAGATGGTTACCACCATAAACTCTTTCTCCTAGCCTGGACCGGAGAACATAGATCAGCCAAAATATTGAACATTCAAAATTGAAATTTTGCTAGTGAATAGAACCAGATTAGTAAGGGTTCCATTCAAATTTCTTGAGTTTAAATCTGAAGTGAGTACATAGCTGGATAGCCCTTGTTGCCAGTGCTATGGGAACTGTGACAATCATAGGGCTATGAGTTTTTTTCCCAGAACCAGAAAAATGAACCCTGATTCTGAGTCAGGATTCGTCTTCCTATGCACTTGATTATTTATAGTCACCAGCGTCTAAAGAAACATCAAATTCCACAAATTGATTTGTGGAGCTCCATATTTTGTGTTCTTTCTTTTGTTAAAATATGTATATATGGTGTAATCTCATCTCCCCTAAACCAATCATGTCTGTGATGTCTCTGGCAGATCAGAGCAAAGACTATAACCTCAGCTGTTGAGGTTTTATCATCTTCACTATATTTGCAGAAAGGAAAGTTTGAGGTCAGTTTCAGCAATAGCCAACTTATCAATGTCATTTTGGATATGATATGTATGGGTTGATTCACTACTGTGATCATGCTTACAGACAGGAGCCGGGGATCAAACTGTCAGACACTTTCTTGATAATATAAAGGAGCAGCAAAAATTTTGTGGTTTACTTTCACCTCTTCAAGCTATCTATGTCTCAGAAGAGCCTCCAATGTTCTTGACCAGATTGCTGTCTCTCTTTTCAGTATCGCAGGTTCCTTTTGTGAACAATCAAAAATCGTTGCAGTTCATATACCTTATCTTGAATAAACCCATAAAAGTATATATCTTTTGTTCTGGGTGCAGTTGTCAAGGTATGTGCTTGATGTTCACTTGGGCAATTTGACCAGTCCACTGAAGAGATCCATAACTGATTTCTCAGCTGTGGTAAGCAACTCTCCCGTCTATTATAGCTGAAAGATGCAATTCATTTTGATGTGATGTAATTGTGTCTTCTTCCTCTGCCAGATCATAGGACTTGGTACACTCCTGCGGCAGTTTGATCCTTTCTATATGACTCAGTATATTCAGGTATTGTTATTCTTGCTATTTTGATCGATTCATGTGCTCCATACTGAAATTTGATCTATGTTGGTTTCAGTACATGGTTCAGTATATACGGACAGCAGAAGCAGCATTCGATGCCATGACTGATACACAGAAGGGATCTGCTCATTCATCTGAGGTTTTACCTACTCTATGTTGCTACCCTTGTAAAGCATTTGCTGACGTCTTCTTGAGTCAACCTGCATATCGTATGTCAGTACCACTAAACATGGCATGCCATCATTCAGTGCTTGCTAGATTTTGTAGTAGCATGACGGGTACATTTAACTGATGTTAGTTCATCGAAATGTGTTGGTGTGTTACATGTCCTAGTCTTCTGTATTCTGTTCTCTTTTTTTTCTTAAATTTTGAGCAACTGTGCTAATTGTCTTCAGCGACAATATTGCAGGCACCAAAGGCAGTATTTTGGTTGATGTCCTTTTGCAAGTACATGGATATCTCGAAGGATTTAGTCGAGTCGTGCTTGCCATCTTCTGTTCTTGCTGTCCTCCAATCATGAAACATCGGTTGGTTTACACTTGTACACAGTTTGACGAGATTTAACAAGAATACAAACACTTTTTTTCCTGTAGTTTCTTTTGGTTCTTTTTTTTTAATTATTTATATCTGGAATTGGGAGACAAATAATGTCCTGATTCTGCAATGCGATGAATAAGATGGGAAAAAGAGAGTCGCGCTTTTCTTCGGAATTACTGCATTGTGTTCAATCATTTGCATATATACTATCAGTTCTTTCAAGAAATATCCTCTGATTTATATTGGCAATTCAATGAGCAAAATACAAAAATACCAAACTTTGACATTGAACATTAAAGCCTGGCAACATTCTATCATTAAGTCGATGAACGTGCTGGACTTTTATTACAATTAGCTGCTATGATGCTGAATAGAGCATTCGTCTTGCTGCTCACACATGCATGTTGAAGTTATTTGTCAACATATTGAAGTCTACTAATTCATCGGACATGACACATGTTGGGCAGAATAAGAAGGTATTGCTTTCGCTGAAAAAAAAAGAGAAGGTATTGCTTGGCGTGAAAAAGTATGCTCCGCGGTGGATTTGATGTTAGCTCTTGTTCTAATTTGCCCCAGAGCAGCAGCGTGTGGGTGGTCTGACGGTAGGTTGGATTGCTTTGGTTTGTAACACCCTAGTTTCTGTGCTATACAATCAGCTTAGACTGATAAATCAATATAGGGTTCCAAATTTCTGTGTCCTGTCTGGGTTTTGGAAAACAGGAAATTAAGAACACATGAGCAAAGGAAAACTTATGAATTAGGATGTGTAAAAATACAAAGGAAAATTTAGGCCTCTTCGATTTGCAGGATTCTCAAAATGTAGGAATAGGAAAAACATAGGAATTAGATGTCATGACATGTTGAATTATACAGGAATTGAAAACACAGAAATAAGTACTAAAAGTTGTTTGGCTACACCACAGGAAAAACATGAATTTTCTTTAGAAGTTTGGTGCATGTCATAGTTGTCATAAAAACAAAGAAAATTTTATGAGATTGGACTCAGTGAAAATTTTCCTTTTAGAAGTAAATTTCTATGCTTATCCAATCCTACAAATCAAACTATAGAAAGAAATTCTAAGAAATATAATTTTCCAAAATTCTTATAAAATTTCTTTGAATCAAATATGCCCTAAATATGTTGTTTGGATGTAGCATAGGAATTTCAGGCTCAAAACGAAGAAAACATGATCTAAGGCCGCATAGGCTGGGTTTTCTTTCTAAATTCCTAAGAATAGCACATTCTATAGGAATTTCAAAGAAATCCTTGTGAGCAATTCCTTTGTTCAAACTTCCAAACATATAAAAAAATTCCTAGAGGAATTCTGTCCTCCAAAATCCTATGTCGTCCCGGTTTCTTTGTTCCAAACAAGGGTAACGTTAGCCTCTGAAGTGCGTCTATGCAGGCGAATTTTTTGGATCGCACGAACATCAACTGAACCCGCCAAATTTCCACCTCAGTTTTACGTTCCAAACCCCCAAAACTCGGTCAAAAAATGGTTGTTGCTTTGTGCCCATGCTTCCTACATCCATGCGCAGCCATGCAAACACTCCTGGCTCCCGTGTTATTTAAACACAAGAGCTCGTATGCTAAAACCGGGCCACTTCATCACCCTCCTCTCATTCTTCACCGAATAAAACTTCACCTCCGAGGTTATTGAGCCTCGCGGAGGCCACATTCACCAGAGGCAGGGGAAACACACAGCAGCCATGGCCTCCCTCGGCATCCTTCCGGTGGTCGTCGCCGTTATCATCTTTGGCCTCACCGACACCGCCGTCGCCATTGACACCCCCGGCTACCTCGTCCAGGGCCGGGTCTACTGCGACACGTGCCGTGCCGGTTTCGAGACAAATGTCACCGAGTACATCAAGGGTATACATCTCTCCGTTCTGCACTGCAGATATGTAGATCTCTGAATCTGTGAACAACTGAAACAGAGACTCTGGTAACTGATCTCTGAAACTGCAGAGAAGTTTGCGCACATTATGATTCTGGAAAGAAAACAGTGACATGGTGCATTCAGAAGTCCAGCATTGCCTCAGTTGGTTTTTGATTGATTGCAGGTGCCAAGGTCAGGCTGGAGTGCAAGCACTTCGGCACCGGCAATGTCGAGCGCACCGTTGACGGTGTGACCGACGAGACCGGCACATACAAGATCGAGCTCAAGGACAGCCATGTGGAGGACATCTGCGAGGTCGTCCTTATCCAGAGCCCCCTCCCAAACTGCGGTGAGGTCCAGGCCCTCAGGGACCGTGCCCGTGTCGTGCTCACCAGGAACGTTGGCATGAGCGGCAACCTGCGCCTAGCCAACCCTCTCGGCTACCTCAAGGACGTGCCGCTGCCCGTCTGCGGCGAGCTGCTCAAGCAGTTCGATCTGGCTCATGATGAGTGAGGGGACGGTCGCCGTGGCACCACCGGAGAGGCTGCACAAATCATAAATCAGTTACCTGGCTTGCAAATAGCATGGTTGTATCAGTAAAGTGCAGCGTCAATGCATAGCTGTCTGAAAACATGAAAACTGTCACTTTGCCATCTATGTAATGTTACTTACAGCCTTGTGACTTACCAGATTTGCAGTTGCATTCTTGCCATCAATTCTTCTTATGCAAGCTAGAAGGCATATCGTAACAAAATGTTGCCAACCAACATAAACGATCCATATAACTTGGTAGGAACGATATCATTTCATTTCTTTCTAAATTACCAATTTACAAAGTGTTCATTAAGTTGGATAAGGCTGAGGTGTATTTGCACCTGCAGCACTTGATTTCTATTACATCACATATAAGTATGAACTAATCCTATGGGGCTTCCATTGCATTGTTGACGAGGATGGAAGCTCTTCGCTACCATGGTTTCAGATCTCCAACAGGTCCGGCAGTCCAGTTGAGATGCTTCTCACCAGGTGGTAAGTATACACCCTCTGGGTGTGGGAGCTTGCGAGCAAGGCCATTCAAGATCTGGTGGAATGCATCTCTTGGTTGGGCTGGTTGCGGGAACAACATGGCCTGCTTCATTGATGGATTTGCGAGCAATCTTTGCTTTCTTAAAATATCCTCAATAGGCATTGATGTGAGGATTGTGTCTAACTTTGGGACATCCTTCTCCTCAACAAAAATACCAATTTCCTCCCATGGGATTGCATCGGCAAATGGTAGCACAATATCATCAGCAATGATAACCGGAATGCAGCCAAAGACCACAGCCTCAACCAACCTAGGGCTCCATGGTGCCCACCCCAATGGGCATAGGCAGAAGACTGCCCGCTGCATGTCTTCGTAGTAAGTGGCAGGGTGATCTGTGGAGATGTCAAACAGAGGATTGTTCTTGAAGTTCTCCCACAGGGAAGCTCGCGCTCCTCTGTACAACAACACCATTGAAATGAGTAAATGGGACCAAACCATTAGGACAAGTTCAAATCTGTCAAAAACTTCAAAAGCATTACTACCTTGCGTAGTAACCACCCTCAGGGTCATTCCCAGTGTCATAGAATAGACCCCTAAAGTAAACGAAGATTGAACGTGGAGTGTCAGGCGAAATCAGGTGAGCCTGCATTTTCTGCGGAGGAGCATAGGGTGGAATAATGATAGAACCCTCCTTCAGGCAAACATGATTCTCCTGTCCAAAAGTTTGGACCAATGTAGCACGTCGCAACAATGGGAGAATTCCACGCTCAATAGCTTTTTCTTCCTGCAAATACCAATACAACGCTTACACCGACAACTTCTGAGCAAAAAGGTAAATAAGGCAACATCTATTCCTAATTCTGACCTGCACTAAAAGGTGTATTCGAAATCATAATAAAATCAGAGAAAATCATGCACCAACAAACTCTTGGGAAATATGGGAGGCTGAGGGAACTAATGAGCTCACCTGATAGTGAAAGCAAGCCCCAAAATCATGCGGGACAACGAAGAAGTGATCTGCGCCATCAGTTCTGTTCCAAAAGGGCCATTTGTTCGAAATATACTGGATTGCACTCCTCATCACCCGTGGTGACTTGAATGGCAAGGGAAGTCCAGCAGGAGTTAAATCACAAGTAGTATAAACCGGTGCGTAGAACCAATCAGCCTCCTTGGGATTGAGTGTCCGTACGGCACTTGAGAGCAAGAAACGGTGCATGAATATTTCTGCAGCAAACATGTGATTGAGGCACCGGGGATCCTTGGTGACCATCTTCTTGTTGTACTTTCTTGGCAAGTCGTAGATAAAGACCTTCAGCCTTCCCACAGGATTATCTTCTAGCACATCGCCAGCACTCCCTACAGTTCAATAATCGTGGATTTAGAACAGACGCACAAGCACGTTATCTGAACCAAATATGAAATGATTAAGTTGTACAACAACAAAAGCATGCGGCCATCTCTAACTAAAATTGCGAAATTATGTCAAGTATAAACAACTTGAGCATGAGAAGTTGAACCTTAGGATTACAATTGATCCATGATATCTCAACCAATTGAACTGGAATCACAATCATACTTGCATACAACCGCATAAACATAGACTTGGCAGCAATGGACCAACAAAATCAAGAAATCCTGGAAAAGGAAACGGGGAATAACATCCCAACACAAACCCTACAACCTCAGCTGGAAACTTGCGGTGGATGCATGGATGGTGATGATGACATCCGCAATTTTTGGCAAGAATGGAATCAAACTTGAAACTGTAAACCTAACACCGAAATCACAGCAATATCCAACAGGAAAGGCACAGATAACGAAGGAATTCAACTGAACCAGTTTGGATTCAGTAGCCCTCAAAGATGACCTGGTCCAACAACTCGAAGGAACAGCCGAGAACTAATAATCTTCACGAATCAGAAACAAATAATCAACCATACTATTGCACGGCTTAAGAGCATCAACAGAGAGAAGAAACCCTATGTTCCTGGCAACTAAAAAAATTCTAATTTTTGAGGGGAAAAACGGAACTTTAGAGATAAGAGGGGACCTGAGATGCGCTCGCTGTGCTGCTGGACCGCGTGGTCGGCCTCGCCGGACTCTGTGGCGGCGGCCGGCAGCGAGAGGACGGAGGAGAGGGGGACGGCCGCCAGGAGGAGGAAGACCGCGGCGCGCCGGCGCCATCCCGTCCTTGATCCCATCGTGGACGGCAGCAGCGCGTTGATCCCGTTCTCCGCCTCCCAGCGGAGCTTAATCAATGAGGAGATTGGGTTTGCGAATCCGATAAAGGGGAGAGATTGGGAAGCAAAGCGAAGCAAGGATGGATGAAGCCAAGAAGATATTGTTAGGACAAATGGAGATTGGAGAGAGGAGAGAGAATGGGTCCAGTCTCCAACGACAAGTCCACAGTAATCCAAGAAAAGAACTTTCTTTGACCAATCAAGAAGTTGAGATGATGGTTAGCTAGAGGTAGTAATCACTGTTGCTATCATGTTGCTTTTACTTGTGTAATATAGTCCCTCTCTTCGTAAATAGATGATACTTTCGACGTAGATATAGTCTTCTATATGTAACTTTTGCTATTGATTTTCAAGTAAATAAAGGATTATAAAAATATGATATTATGAATATATTGTTACCATGTCGGCTCTACTTTTTATGAAAATATTTTCAACTCATGAATATAAATATTCTTTTATGTAGTATATAAGCTAAAATTAGAAAATTTTGATTGCACTAGAGGTACGTACTTTGCATTAATGATGTCATTGTCCAACATTTTTTACTATGAAAAGTCTTGCAATTTCACATCTAAATGTCTACCATAGTGAATAAACATTTTTATGCTATGTTTGGAACACGAGAGTTTCCACTGATTCCCAGAAACTGAACTGTTCCACGTAAAGTTGATGTGCTCCAGACAGAAACTCAACACATGGACGGTAGATATAAGCAGATGAGGACAGGAACACTAACACTTCAGATTTAAAGCGATGCATAGTAGCCTCGTTCCCCTTCCTCTGCTACAGTAGAGAGAGGCGGAAAAAGCGGCGACTCCAGTTCTCTCCCTTTCTCCCCGGCGAGGCCGTGGTTTCTCCCCACTTCTGGTCGCCTGCGGGCACCGAGAGGTGGGGAGAAACGTGGCCTCCGTCCGGTTTGTAGATAGGGCCTGGTTTGGCCCTCTTTTGTCTCTCCGCTCAAGCGTTGGTTCGTCGGGTTTTTCGGCGCCGGTAGGAGTTTTGGTAGCTCGGCTCCAACCTCGGCTCACCGCTGCCTTCGTCGGTGACAGTGAGGAGCTAGTGGTTTTTTCGTTTCTTTCGTTTTTGTTTTGCAGGTTGTCGGAATGGAGCTCTGCAGGGTGGAGTTTGGAGGCCGTCTACGTTGCAGCTCCGGCGGCAACATCATCGACCTCGGGACTTCCTCCAATGGCTGCCTCCCTTGGTTCCGTGGCGTGTTGTCTCTTCGGCTTCGGCTCGCGGCGAGGATTCGGCGACTCGTGTGGGTTCCGTGACTAGCTTGAGATCAGGGCATTGCCCCCGCCGATAATCTTTCATCGCTTCTTCAAATTCGCCTCTCGCGGCGATCTCCTTCTGCGGCGTTTGGACCGAGCCTTCGTGCTCTGGTGGTCTGTGCGGGTTCTCAGGTGGCTCGCGAGTCTTCGTCTTCCTCTGCTCCGGCTGGTCATCGCGGCGATATGCAGGAACAGTGTCAAAGTCCCAGGGACCTTCTCGTTATTTGTTCTTTTTTCAGGGACTTCTTTGCAATATTTCAGGACAGCTGTTTGTTCTAGATGTACCATGTGTTTTCCTTAACCTTTTAATGAAAGTGTGTTTCTCAAAAAAAAAGCACTTCAGATTTAGATGAGTCTATGGAACTACATCAATTTGTCAAAATTACACTATCACTTATTGACTGGCATGCGACCAAGTGGCGGGAGTGAGCATGTTTTTCTCATCCATCCAGATTCGACAGGCAAGATAGTCAAACACAGCGCGTGCACACATTAAGTGGAGTTATGCAGCCTTCAATATTTTTAGCGTGTGTACAGTAACATTAGTGCGTAGATTGTATGCATCAAACTTGTACGCTTAAAAAAACTCAGAGACCCGACGGTAGGAACGCCGATAAACGGGTTGTTTTGTCCGTAGGCAAGCATTAATCAATCAGGTTCGTGTTAGGCTTCTTCGATAAAACAGGCAGAAACAAAATATTAGTTCAAACACCGTTCTACGGGTCACAGTTTTGCCATTATAAGGCTCCTTTGCCGAAAACTAAGACAAAGTGCAAATTATGGTTTGACCTGACCTGACATGTAAACCTAGCACTCCGGACCCATCAGCTGCATCATGGGCTCGGACCGGAAGTGTCAGGTTCGTGGTTTTGGAACTGATCGAATTATCCGGTGCTACGTGCGAAGAATACTACTAAACCCCAGTGTTTTTTACACAAATGAGGTCAAATTAGGTGGTGCAAAGTAGTACAATTTACCCAAAAAGACCACTTGATTACACAGCGTGAGGTCGATCGCAAATGCCTGGACCATTGCAGCCACTATCTAGCTCTACCTTAGCTGCACGTAGTCGTTTTCTTGTCTACAAGAGGACACGGACTAACGCGCCCCCTCGAAGCTGACAAACAGCTAGGTGCGTAAGCTAAAACTCGACGCTTTTGAAAGCGTGTGGGGTGCAGCCATTGGCAGGTGGGCCCAGGAGCCGGGAACACAAACTGGTCTCACCGGCAGGCAGCCCTGAGTACCGTACCATCACCGGCCAAGTGCAGCAACATCATCACCATGGCCATTAATCAAGGTGCATTAGCATGCACATAAGAGCTCATGAAGTTGGATCACACATCCAACCTTCGAACATCTCAATGCCTCAATGAATAGTTGGATCACAGTACAGGCATAGAAAAAAAGTGGGGAAGAATAGTTGGTTTGCTTATTCATCACAAAAAGGAGTACCGCCAGAAAACAAAATATGAGCTCTGAATAACTTACATTTCAGTAGCAGCATCGTAACAATAATTTATTTTGCACTGTGAAATGCACTTTGGTAGATAACAGTGAATCACTGCAGCGATCCACATGAAACAAAACTTCTAGCCACATCGAAAAGAAAATAACAGTGCAACAGGGATTCACCCCCGCAGAGAAGATATTTAGGTAAGTAGTAGTCTTAGGCTCTTAGCCTATCAGCAGCTTGTTCTCCTCCAAAAAACTGTAGGTGGGGACCTCAAGGTTCAACGGGGCAGGGCCCTTGCGGATTCTGCCAGAGATGTCATAGTGGGAACCATGGCACGGGCAGAACCAGCCACCAAAGTCTCCAGAATTGGGAAGGGGAATGCAACCAAGATGAGTGCAGACACCGATAACCACAAGCCACTCTGGGTTCTGCACACGCTCCGCATCCTGCTCCGGGTGGCGCAGGGATGCAACATCCACGCTGTTGGCTAGCTTGATGTCATCCTCTGTCCGTCGCCTGATGAAGACTGGCTTCCCGCGCCACTTCACAGTCACCGTGGTGCCAGGTTCGATGCTGGAGAGATCGACCTCCAAGGAAGCAAGCGCAAGCACATCCTTAGTTGCTGACATACTCAAGACAAACTTCAAGACGAGGAGACGCAGCAGTGATGCATATATGAATCTCCCACCACTCAGAACAAAGTAGGCGAAAGCACGCTTGCTGGGATCTCCAGGAGGATATCTTTCATGGTTGTACTCATCGTAAAGCACTTTTGAGTTGGGGTTCTTCAGGGCAGCCACAGTCGCTGGGAGTTCAGCCAAGCCAGCATCTTGGTTCCGTGGAACAAGTGTTTCAGTTGAAGAAAAACCTGCATGAGGATTATAAATAACAGTGCACTATTGCAAAGCTCATATTCAGACATCAATAAACAACATTACCAGTATGATGGTAATATTATAAAATTGCAAACTAAAGTAGCGCACAAGAAACTTCTGTATTCAACCTCCACCACCAGCAAATGGTAAATTAACTAGCAGAAGTAGACAATGATAGGAATAAGATCACCATACTAGCAATTTCATGGCACAAGCTAAACAATACTGAATAATAACTGGCTCTCTTATCCTGTAGAGTTTCAACGTAAGTACCATTATTTGAATAACCCTTTAGTTTGGTGTGATATCATTCTTAATAACGGTGAGAATATGCTAAATAGACTTTGGATTAACAGCTAAGGCTTTAGTTTTATGACTGTGCACTATCAATGTCTTCAGCAGCAGGTAGAGTAGAACATCTCAACTAAATTGTAGTTTACCCACACAATGATCCTTCCCTCTAGCCACATGCTATAATTGTTGTTGCAACATAGCATTGCCAATTTGCCACGTTAGCAATCCATTTTGTTATCAACTAGCCCCTCCGTTCCTGAATGGACGGCGTTTTGGGAACTTGCACTTCAACCAAGACGCATGCAAAAAGGACTGCATTAACCCTCTTCATTAGGCCACTTATCTCTTGGAAGGTGAGTGTTACTTCAATTGTAGTAATAAATGACATTGGAAACGACCAAATTGAGGGTATTAGAAAGGAAAAATTATTCAAAGTTATCTCAAAATGGTAGAATGACATGTATTTAGCAACAAAATTTTAATGCTAGAATGATATGTATTCGAGAATGGAGGGAGTAGCCAGGTACAGCACACTTAGCGTTCATTAGAAGGTGTTAGGTTTGAATGTAGTTAATGTGCTAATTGCTGCCCATCAAGAAAGGTGGATTCCCCAAAACCCAGCTTGTTTATACTACCAGTAATATGCTAAAAACAAAGACATATAACTATGCAAAACAAGACAAATAATGTAAAAACGTGAGGAACAGATTTGTACAGAAGCAGCACAAATTGTCAAGCCAACCAACACACACTATCCACTTTCGAATCCAGTCGTATCTACTTTCCCAATCTGTCAGGTCCAACCTTTTGGCAAAATGGAATTGATGTAAAATAACCATTGAGCCCATTTTTGTACTGGATGCTCATGGTATAACCCGATTGATTCCTCAAAAGCTCGGATCCTCTACCTCTGACGGGAACGACACAAGACACCTTGATCAAATAGCGAAAGGAATTCGACGGTTTCAGATAGCTGGGGCGCTACTTCTGTATTTAACATGTGAAAGCTCAATAATCGCTCAGCTTTGCACGAAACTAGCCCATCCAAGGTCCGATCCACGCTAGAATGATTTCTACGCCGTCATAGCGAGCAATGGTCAACATCTAGGGATGGAGCTGGAATGATCCTAGTAAGAATCCCAAGGAGCGATTATTGCAGCCCGAACGAGATCAGCCAAAGACGGGATCAATCTCGCATCACGGATCACACGGACGCTTCCAAAACGAGATGGACCCCAATTCCCACCCAAGCGAAATCTACGAATGCGGCACAGCACAGATCAGGGAGGCACGACCACAGGTACCTCTCGCGGCGGCGAAGAAGGGGGACTCGATGGCGAACCGCGGCTGGCGGGTCGAGCCGCTGTCGTCGTCGTGGTCTCTCCCGGGGCCGCCGGCACCGACGAGTGGGCCCCTGGCCCCGGCGGCCGCGGCGGGGCGCCAGGAGAGGGAAGAAGAGAGCCTCCTCCCCGCAACCCTCAGCATCTCGTCGAGGTCGTTGTCCTCCTCCTCCTCCGGGAGATTGGGGGTGGTGGTCTAAAATTCGGTTAGGGTTCGGTCGGTCGCTACACGGACGGAGAAGACGCGAGAGAGAGAGAGAGAGGTAGCAAATATTGTGGGGGCGGTGGCCTAACTGGGCCCAAATTATCCAGCCCAACTGGGCCCAAATTCTCCAGCCCAACTGGGCCCAAATTCTCCGGCCCACTGGGCATGGATATCCTCTAGGCCCAGTACGACCTCGATACAATTCTCTGGAACCATTTCGATCTGCTTTTCAGTGTTTGGATCTCACATTAGGCAAGAAGTGGTTCTTGAAGTACCATCCAAATTAGGCAGCGGCCTAAAACTTGCAGTTCGAAAATCACTATTTGTAAGGCACCATCGTAGCACGTTTGGATTATTCATCCCGATCCTACAAACGAAAACAAAATTGTCACCCTGCCAAACAAATCCTGCGAATGCTTCTATTCTGGGATCAGCATACTTCGCATGAAAAAAACCTGAACCATCTTAATCTGACAAGAAATACGTCCGTCCCTTAATTTAATCACACAAGATGAACATGTCAGATGAGAGAGATAGAGGGGAGGGAGGGAGGGAGAGGGGTGGAGTAGAATTAAGGAAAGCACACGCAGCAAATATCAACAGGAATCGGGAAACAGAAGAAAACCATCTGTGAAGGGATCAGGTAACACTAGGTTACAGGACAAGGCTCTATTAACACGACATTTGTCGGAAACACAGGTTGACCAACTATCATGGTTCATGAAAGACCTTTTCGACTGTACTATTTTCAGGTTTCTGCTGCTTCTTCCTCGTCGGCGGCCGACGCAGTATGTGCCGGGTACCTCCACATGATATCCGCCCAGGTGCTCTGCCCATCGGTCACTTCCTTCACCACCGAGGCTACCTCGTCGACTTCGACACGGATCTGATCCTTGCTGTCCCGGTCGCGGACAGTCACACTCGTAGTGGAATCGACAGTGATCGCCAGGGGGACACCAATTTCGTCTGTCCTAGCGTAACGCTTACCAATTGAGTTGCCTGCAACAAGTACCCATGGCAGAAATTACTTGCAAATGTATACGATATTGAACAAGATTGCATTTCCCATCCCGACAATTTTGCAAAACTGTTTACTAGACTAGCATGGCACCGTAAAAACATAGTCTGAAATTTTAGATCCTCAAGCACAGCGTGAGACTTGACATAACAACCTATTTTGAGGAACAAATTTCATGTTATGATTCATTCAGTTGAAACTATTAGGAAAGAAATCAGGGAGGCACACTGCATACTGCTTCCAATAAAATAATTCACTTAGAGAGTACGGCAAAAATTGATGTTCGTTAAGACAAGGCTGCTGTCTGGTCAGAAGTTCCAAAAAGATGACATCTATCTGGATTAATTATTGACATTTCAATTAAATGGTTTGCTATTTGAACTATTTTCCCAAAGCATACCAGGTCGAAGTTTGGGCCTCTATGAAACAGCAAGTAGTAACAAGTTAACAGTCAATCGACAAAACATCAGAAGCTACTTCTCATCTATCTCATCTCTGGAAGTTTAGTAAGGTGCAAAATTCAGCTGTAAATGGTGAATCCATCATGCTATACAAATTGCAATGCTTCATATGGTTAGATAGAACATAAACAAAAAATTTCTTAAGCTCAGTAGTGTACCTGTCATGTCGATAATGTGAGAGATCCCTGCTGTTGTTAAGGCTTTCGAAATTTTCTTGGCAACAACATCAAATTTCTCAATCTTGACCAGTGGAAACACAGTGCACTTAATTGGAGCAACAAGAGGGGGAAAACCAAACACATTCAACTGCTCATCCTCCGTCTTGCCAGGCCTTTGATAGAAGCAATGTTCGAACAAGCAGTAAATAATTCTCCCTATGCCAAACGACGGCTCTATGACAGATGGTGTAAATTTCCGTTGATGTTCCTTTTTCTTCTCCATGTTAATTGAAACCATGTTTTTGTTTATGGTAACATCCTTCCCAAGGGTGCACACCTTAAACTCAACCTCCCCTTTGGACTCTAAAGATGCTTTCATATCCAAAGCTTCAGTCTCACTCATGGCCTGCGAGAGGAGAAAGTAAATATTGATCAGCAAAACAGCTATAAGATGTAACAAGTCAATGTGGAGATGAAACTTACTTCCAATGCTTCGAGAACCATCTTTTGGTTCCCTTTGAACGCAAGACCAAGCTCCTTCTTTGATGGGGTTATAACTAACTTCTGAATGTGCCAAAAAGAATCTTCTCATTAGCAAAGCAGATAATTTAAGAACTTGACCAAAGCATTACAGCTGCAAGAGTTCATTGGTAATAATTCAAATATTCAGAGTACAATGAGAAACATGTACTGGAAAGTAAACCTCACCTCCACTTCTCTGGGTTCTGCAAACTTTTCATGTGCTTCAAGTGGAACGCCACTTTTATCCTGCTCAATATTGACGGCAGAATAGGATTAGTTCTATTATGATTATTATGTGCAAAAATACTTCACAGGAATATGTAAACACTGCACCACTGTTCTTTTTTTTTGGAGTAAAACAACAAAGGAATACTGTAGATAAGACAGAGCATTTAAATAAATTCGATGAATATTTTTCAGAAACTCTAATGGGAGAACAGTTGAGCTATCAAAACATGCTTGCCAAAATAAATCCAATTTTTTCCATAAAGTAATTCTTTAACATAAAGAAGTGGCAGATAGTGGCTATTTCATAAGAGTGGTTTTTTAATAAGTGATCTGATGTGGAGCTTGATAGTAGCAGATAGCTTTCACAGGCGTATAATATCATATTCAGTTTCACGGAGGTATAAAGGTTCAAGTATTGGTGTATATTTCCAGGTGGGAGCAAGCATGAAACGATGATACATACCGAGTGGGCACGCAGGTCATATGCAGACCTATCAGCAATTCCAACACACTCAATCCACCCATAAGAGCATTCAATCTCTGCATCCCAACAATCAGCAGCATAGTGAGCCATTTCATTTGGCAGATGTTGTCGGAATCGGAGACGGTCTTTGTCAATCCCAAGCTGCGTCAAGAAGAGATAGACCCTTCCAATAAAGTAGCCAAGGGTCTCATTGTTTACAGTTCCCTGCCAGTTGCAGCAAGAGTTAGAGACAGACAGCACAACTACTAGTCAAGATATTGGTATCAAGAGTACCAAAAGCAAGAGTTGGAATCAGATATAGCTAGAAGATGTATCCAAATATAGTACCTCAGATATGGCTTCTCTGAGATTAAGTCTTGTGGCTGATCTTCCTGTCAGTTGCTCTTCTCTTGGAAACATCAGGAACTCTAGATCAGAAACATCATCAAACTTTGGGTGGGATTTGTCCTCTGGGTCCACAAAGTGCTCAATTTCCGCCAATGTAAACTCACGGACTCTCAGAAGGCCTTGGCGGGGAGATATCTAGTGAAAGAAGTTTGTCTCAGATCACAGAGGTTATTAAGAAATACCATACAGTTATTAGTAGTTAATGCACTGGTTTCCACCACTACTACTACAGTTCATCTCAACAGTAACCAGATAAAAAACTTTGAGAAAAATCTTTTTTGGCCACTATGAACTTTGACTGTCTGACCGTTAGTTTTGTCCAAAAGATCATCATGCCCCTCTGAGACTCACAAAGGCGCGGCCTTTCCACAGTGATAGCTTGTGTTCCACTGGCACCGGCAGCGAGTGCAAAGACCGACGAGTGTCAGTCTCAGAGGGGCATAATGGTCTTTTGAGGCAAAAATTAACGATCAGAGATAGTTCTGGACAGGAAAGGCAAAAGAGAACAGGGTGCTGAAGGAAGAGTGGCAAAAGAGAGGAGTGCATTTTGCTGATGATAGAAAGGAGAAGAAAGCTTGAACCAGCAGCAAAAGAAAATAAAATCTTGTATGTTGAATCTGAATACCTACTAAATAGGCTGAATATTTCAACCTCTTATCTGTACCAAACATGAATGATACAAGCAACAGGAGTCTTTTGTATGTTTTACATCACATGGCAGATGTGTTAATAAGTAGAGGACCTAAACCCTAGCAAACATGTTAATAAGTAAACAACTAAACACCTTGCAAAGATATTAATAAGTAGAGGATCTAAACCCTAGGAACGATGTTAATAAGTAGATGATCTGAACAGAAGGTTAAGTGGTAAGCAAAGTCATGCCTCATTGCGGAAGGCCTGGCCTATTTGGGCTGCAGCAAAGGGTAGCTTGTTGCCATTGTAGTAATACAAGTCTTTGAAGTTCACAAAGATACCCTGTGCTGTCTCTGGCCTCATATACCTGCAAAACCAAGGAAGCACATAAGCTCAAACTAGATTGAACAAAGTTTGGAACATATTGAGCAGTCCTTGATCTCACCCTGCACTCAAACCTGATGGTCCAATGGAAGTCTGAAACATGAGATTAAAGGGGTATGGATCTGACAATGGGTTCCTGGTGTCAGGTGCAACAATCCCATACTCCTTAATCTTAACACCCAATTGTTCTGCAGAGAGATCATCCAAAATAGCAAGAATGTGGTTGAATTCTTGTACCTTCTCTGGCGTCAATGTTATGTCATTCTCAAGCTTCTCCTTACAGAAGTCCTTGAGTAAGTGATCAGCACGATAGCAGCTGCCTGTCTTTTCATCTTTAACCATTAAGTCTGTAAACTTTTCCACATGGCCAGAGGCCTTCAAGACAACTTCTGGTGTCACACAAGGACAGTCCACCTCAAGCATCCCTTCCTCCAAGACAAAATGCTAAGAGAAAAACACGTGGTAAGTTGAGGATCTATGTGTAAATACTTCACAGAATGTACAAAAGGCAATAGATTTAACAAATATTAGGCTAAAGATTAGTAAAATGATGCCTTTTATACATGTTCAGATTTATATGCACGCGATATTTGTTATTAAATTCATATTCTTGTTGATAGGGTAGGGGCAACATTTCACATGTACATCTCAATAACACTGAATGGTGCCCGTTCCCACTAACACACTCGCAGAGCTACATTGGGGCCAAGGGTAGTAATATCTAAGAAATTTTGGTGATTAAGTTTCAAAATGACCCTCATAAATTGATTAATTCATGCACCATTTAGTGTTGGCCCTTCCTAGTTTTGAGCTGAAGCTCTGCCACTGCGCTAACATTAATAAATTAATTTATTTGTCGCTGTTATAAATTATTTATTGCAATACTTCAATATGAAGAAATTGTTCAAAACATCAAATTTGACAAGACTTTGTGCAAAACATCAAAATTTTAAAGAATAACAGAAATAATAGTGAAAGGTCTGACTTGAAGCAGGAACACACCATTCAATTCTGCCTAATAAGTGTGACTGATTAAAAATGGTAGTCTAGTCATATACAAAGATGCACTACAATACTTCCTACTCCTACACACTGTGATCAACAGTATCAAGAATCCACATTTGCAACCTTATTTACCACAATTCATAACCAAGAAAGAAGAAGCAATAACAACTGCCTCCTAATCTTCTAGAATGTAAGGAAGAAAGGTTAGTATAGGTTGATCATATCCTTCTAATATTCAACATTCACAAACATAGAGCTTACAGGTTAACGGGACCAGACCAATTTCCTCCTAATATACAAACTGGTGAAACTAGACAGACTAATTCATCAATTTACTTTCCAGGAAGCAAGTTTAGCTCTGGAGTAACCAGCAGCAACCATCTTTATTCTTTATAAAAAGGTGGCCAATTTCGGCAACCAGCACATGCTACACCACACCACGAGTAGTAGTTTAGTATAATACAACACGGCACAAGCTACACTAAGCGTCACTATTTGCAAATAAAAGCCAAAATTAGGCACCCGGTAGCTCCCCTTGTCGCCTCCATCGCCATAATTCAGAACCAAAAAGAGGCAAAAGGCGCCGCCTTTCCCTCGAACCCCACCAAGGTCCGCCCCCAATCTACAAGTCTATGACGGTGCAGAGCAGTAGGAGAGGTAATAGGTGGATACCTGCCGCCAGAAGGCGAGGACGTTGGCCTTGACAGCGCACCCTGGCGGCCCGTAGTCGTAGAGCCCCGCGACGCCGCCGTAGATCTTGAAGGACGGCACGTAGAAGAGCCGCCTCTCTAGCGTGTTAGTCACCGCCACGCGGAACGCCTCCCGGTTCCCAGCCGCGGCTGCCATGGCCGCGAGCTGCCGGGTGGTTGAGGTGGCGCCGGAGGCTAGGGTTTGGGGCTGGTGAGTTTTTGCTGCGATGGCGCGAGAGGCGGACGAGAGGAAGCGGAGCATGAGAGATATAGGTCGTGGGCGGTTGGAGATGCGAGGCGGACGGGGAGGCGCCGATATCTGGGGCCCACTAGTCAGTGGGGACGACGAACGGTCCACTCGCGCTACTTCTACTTGACTTAATAACGTAGATAAAAACACAAACCGGTGGATGGCCTGATCTTGAACCTTGGAAAGGTAGAATCGAATAAACTGCTATTAGCTCATTTCTTACAAGAGAGAGTTAAACTTCATATAAAATAACAAATTTTTCATCATTTCTTTACCTTATTTTTAAGATCTCCAAGCCGTTTTTATAGATTTTTAGTGAATCCACTTTAAGAAACAACTATAGCCTCTAACAATAAAAATATTTGTTTCTAACTCTTAAGTATTAGCAATAAGGTTATTTCTTGTCTGAGAAATAGCTTTCTCCTCTCTCCTTGTATTCTCTCTCTATATTATCAAAAAAAAACTGATGTGACACCCCCTAAGAAATAACTAAGGTAGACTATTGAAAATGCTTTTAGTCTACGATCAACCGTTGCGGCGGTTGATTCTGATTGTCTACACTTTTTCTTTTTCTTTTTGTCGACGGAATCACGTCTTTTCTTCCCTCGCATCACCCACTTCCTCTCACCTAAGGATGAGGATGAAAAATATTAACTTTCAGGAATATTGCTAACAACTTCCAAATATTTGAACTTATCTAATTACTAGTTTTGACAAATCCGAAAACAAACTTTAAACAATATTTGATGAACTTTTAGTATGCAACTTTAACCCCCACACAAATAGAGCTTTCTCAATTTAGAAAATTAGCTTTCATAATTCACTAAATTGAGTTTCCAGATAGATGTATCATAACTTCCAGTTGTTGAATTGGAAGTTTTACTCTCTTAAAGACACAACTTCCAACTAAAAATTGAAGGAAATAACTCCAAAAAAAAACCATCGCCACCTCTACCTCTTCCTGCAGCGAGGCGGGCCCATGTATGGAGGTGGCTCATGCAGCGGGAGAGGAGGAGGGGAAGCTTCACAACGGCACTCGCAAAGGTTGTAGTGGAGAAACCCTAGTTGTGTGTAGTGGAGCATAGGACCCCGAGCACAGGCTTCTCCTACCTTCTTCGGCGTTGGCTGCCATGGAATACGGCGGGGACAATAGAGACAGGGATCCAAGACAGTTTCTTGGGCGGGGAGAGATAGACATGGAGGATAATTGGTGGACTTTTGGTAGGAAAGAGAGAGACATAGAGGAAATGAACGGATTTTCCGTGAAGGAGTGTTATCAGAATCCATGAGAAATGTTAGGAAATGGTAGAATCCATAAGTTATCAGAATCCATGAGAAATGTTAGGAAATGGTAGAATCCATAAGAAACGTCTGTAAAGTTGTTTACTCTATGTAACTTTGTTTACAACATAACACCTATAAAATAGGAGGCAAATAGATATAGACTTGGTATCACGTTGCTCTTATTATCTGATAGACCATATATTGGGAAATGAGAAGTTTAATTTACGCATGGCCCCTGTCTCCCAAGGATATTTCCTCCCTTGATCAAAATGAAGCCAATTGATTCTTCTCATTTCTTTCCGTCGTCTTCTTTCCTCTTCTCTTCAGTCTTTTCTCTCCTTTCACTCTACCACACGAACTCACCATGTTGGCGACCTCCCCCTTCTCTGCTGACTCCTGGGCGTCTCCCGTGCATCCTCCTAGGTCAGCTATCCCCGAGCGCTGCCGCTGCCATCAACCCACGTGTGGCGTACCCGGTTTTAAGGCCGGATACTCTCTTGTGATTACTGTACTGGTCCCAGGATCAGTAGCCGGTACACACAAGTTAACCTGTATATCATTGTCATACATACGAATACTAGTATACGCCATGTATGTAGACCGTCAAGGTCGATTGTCTGATACCTGTAGCCCAACGGCTATAAACTTGTAGCAGAAAAACAAGCAGTGATGTGGCCCATCAATATGCCATACCAGACAGGCAACTGACTGGGGTTACGCTCTAACTTTCGCGTTCGTAATCGTATCTTCGGATTTGATGTCTCCTTCATCTGGCCAAGTCAACAAGCCAGGTGAGTACTTTGAATGTACTCGCAAGCTATTCCCACAGGAGAAAATATACGGCAATATTCCATGCAGGGTAGAATTCAAGAAATAGCTCTATCCTAGGTTATCTTGTTGTGCGGAAATGTAAGTTTTCGATTTAAATACGAGAATAGTAGATTTCAAAGCAGTTTTGTAAACCAGAGCAACTCAAAGAAACAAAACTTCTCTCGAGGTAGTCCCAGCTACCTCCTTTTCCTCATCCAAGTGATAGCTCCGTCTATCACTGCTTAACTCAATGCTCAGCCCGTACTACCCCGGGCAGTATGGCTAGCCTTCTTCTCTCGCAATTCCTTGCTACTAGCTGTGTAGTGTAAATTACACCCTGTGGACACATCATGCCCACGTCCTTAATCCATTTCCCAGGTTTTCACAACCAAAACTCAGTCTAACCAGTGTGTGGCCTTGCCAGTTCATGTCCATAACCGAGGACGCGGCTATTCGAATAGTTTTAATACTCTGCAGAGGTTGTACGGCTTTACCCACAAGATGTAAGTCACCTTGGACACACTGTGCACCGTGTACTGACAGGGATATTACAACGAGACATTTCGCCCGTTTCCATACTAGAACTGGACCCGCTAGATGGGTAACCCAATTTTTACATCCCGGACCAAAAATGAGACTCTCCACCTTTGTGTCGAACAACTCCCTACGTCCCAGACGATGGAGGCTCTTTAGAGATCGCAATCCATCTAGTTACTATACTTCCTACTGGCCACGGGTCCAGATTCTAATATTTGACAGAATACTAAGCCAAGTCCTTCCCATAAAGGACATGTGGACATACGGTGTGGAACTGGTTTAGCGGCACTTAGGCTCGGTCCTTGGTTGATTCGAGCAAGACTCCATATTCGTCCTCGACGACCATGCTACCTCCTGATACTCTACAGCCCCGGGCTGCCCTTACCATTCTCACCCGAATCGAAATAATCCTTCGTTTTATTTGGGGTTCTGGCAAACATTTCTTTCGAAACAGTCACCTTGGAAAGTACATGTTATCCGAGGGTTTTATTCCCATGTCCCAAGGAGTTCGTCTAAACCGAACAAAAATTTAGTTTTTATCTATAGCAGGTCTAAGCATGGCTAATGCCTATATCCTTACTATTTTTGTCGGTCTAATAACAACTGACTAAAATGTCTAAGTTTACAAGGGTCGGATTTTCAAACCTGAATCATATGCAACTATAGGGTATAACTAGGTCTACATAAAATACCGTTGATATTCACATAGCATGCAAGTTTCGCAAACAAAATAATTAATTTCACACATATGGGATTCAACATGATCAAAGTGGGAATGCTTGCCTAGCGAATATTGTTCGGGGCTCGGTCTTGAACCCGATTCAACAATTGTTCGAAATCCTTCGCGTGATATCTCCTAGCGTCGGTATCTACACGTCGAAAGAACGGCGAATAAATCAACGTTGCAAGGAAGAATCGAGAACATCGAATGCAAAACCAGAATAATCAACTCGTGCAACCTCAACGCGTTGGATTAGCTATTGTGATTTCATGGAGCTTTAAAATGATAGAAGTGGGTGCTTTAGGTTATCTCGACAAAGATATCCACTTTAGGCTTCTGTCGCGTTAGGGTTCCAGTGCCTCGGAAGATTGTTAGGGTTTGAGTAACATAGTCGGGTATTTCCAATTAGCAAAATACTAAGTGCTACGGTTTCTTCCCCCTCCCTTTACTGCTTCTATCTCGACAAGGGTGGGAGCATCAGCCATTCTTGGAACCACCATGGTACCAAGTGCGTGGGAGATTTTGATGTGTCATGGAAATACTTGTGAGCTCACTACGGATTCTTCTTTAATGTTTTAGATGGTGTATGCGTGTATATCCGGCCTCATAGCCTTTCAAATGAATTCCTAAGATTTCACAGTAGGGTTGAGACCAGTAAAAAGATTAATTATGTTTGATACATATTAGGAATGCCCTTGAAGTTTTTCTGGACCAAACCTTCGTGATAAATATACTTCAGGTTATACATTCACCTAAGGTTTAAAATTAAAAATCTAAAATTTTAAATACTTTCAAAAATTCCAAAAGTACTATTGATTGAAAGCTCATGAAATATTAGGAGTTTAGGGAAAAGAATGAGTTGATTTGGATGAGTATACTGGGAGTTATAGCTGTCCGAAAGTTGCTTATATAGAGGTTGCTTGCTGTTTAAGAATGCCTGGTTTTAGGGCTGATGTAGGAGACGTAAAACGGTAGGGTGCCTTTGGCCGAGTAAGGCGCAAACTAGAGGTATAGGAAGAAGATTCGGCAGGGAATGCGTTTTCCCAGAGGAGGAGGCGTAAAGGCAGAAACACGCATCCCTCCCTCTGTTGGTGGGGTGGGGCTGTTCTTAGGCTACGTATTCTTCACCCTGAGGCAGAACATGGCAACAAAAGGAAGGGAAGGAGAGGTGCCATTGGAGGTGTCCGGGAGCTTAGGCATCTCGCTGGGTGCTGGAATTCTTGTGGCGGCCTTGGCTATCGGGAGTAAGGAGAAGTGGTGCACGGTTGGTGGTTGAGATGCGGAGTAGTACTCGGCTGGTGAGGACCTGGGGCAGTGAGGGGAGGAGTCCAACCGATGGCGAGGTGAGCTGGTTGGGGCGCAAAACGGGGGCCAAGGGAGGCAGTCCACCCGGCGGCACTTGGGAGTTGCCTCGGCCAGTCCAGCGGCGGCGACTTGGGCGAGCTCGGCAGCGTTGACATCGGCGGGACCTAGCGACCGATGGTGAAGCGCTGCTCTCCGGCAGCGGTGGAGCTCAGTGGCAGTAGTGGGGAGATGAGGTGGCCCTAAGAGCTATCGCTGGAGCTGGTGGTCTGCCGTAGAAGAGCAAGGGAGAGAGAGAATGGGGAAGCTCGGTAAAGAAGTAGGCGTGCTGGTGCTCACCTCGAGTGACCATTCTGGGCGGTGGAGCTCAGCTGAGCTCGTTTAAGGAATCAAGGAGATGGGGCTCGGCTTCAAAGGGAGCAAGGAGATGAGGAGCTCGGTGTCGCGCCCCCGGTTTTAAGGCCGGGTGCGCTCCTGTGATTATCGTATCGGTCCCTGGATCCGTAGCCGGTACGCACAAGAACTTGATAACATCGTCACACAATACCGATTTTATTACAATACAAGCCATTAAGGTCTTTTAACACAACAGGGCCTATTGGCCGAATAAAAGTCTTGCAGCGGAAAATAAACACACGTAGATAGACCCATCAGTATGCCAAACCCTCAGGCAACTGACTGGGGAAACGCCCTAGCCCTCGAAGTCGGTGTCTTCCTCGTCGAGGCAGAACTCTTCTTCTTCTTCTGGCCAAATCAACAAGCCAGGTGAGTACAATGAATGTACTCGCAAACTATTCCCACCGGGAATAATATACGGCGATATTTCATGCAGGGAATAGCAATGTAAACAGCTCTAGTCTAGTTCAATGGTTGTGCGGAATAACAAGCTTTTATATAAATACAAATAAAATAGATTCGAATGCGGATTTGTAAAACTCAAAATAGAGTTACCGATCCTTTTTCTCTTTTACCGTCGAGACGGCTCCGTCCATACTGCCCCGGCAGCATGACTAGCGTCTCGATCCATTGCGCAGCCTGCATTATCCTGGATAGTGCAGCTAGCGTCCTTAGAACGATGCTTAGCCTCTGTTATCCCGAATAACATGGCTAGCTTCTGCTTGACTCCAGGCTCAGCCCATACTGCCCTGGACAGTATGGCTAACCTTCTCTCCTGTAATTCCTTGCTACCAGCCTGTAGCGTAAATTGCGCACTATGGACACGTCGTGCCCACGTCCTTAGTCCCTTTTCCCATCTTTCGCAAACAAAACCTGGTCTAACCAGTGTGTGGCCTTGCCAGTTCATGTCCATGACCGAGGACGCGGCTATTCGAATAGTTTTAAACACTCTGCAGAGGTTGTACGGCTTTACCCACAAGATGTAGACTCACCCCTTTTGCCGAGCGCTAACGATACACTGCACAAAGTGTATTGGCAGGGTGGTTACAACGGGACCGTCGCCCGCTTCCATACTAGAGTTGGACCCGCTAGGTGAATACCCAAGTTTGCGTGCCCCGGATACCGAATTCCGGACACCAAATTGGGGCTCTCCACCTTTGTGTCGATCAACACCCAAACGCTACGCGGCAGTGGATCTCTAGGACTTTTAAGCACCTAGCCACGACTCCTAACTTCCTACGGGTCCAAACCCTAATACTTGCCGGGGTACCAAGTCAAGTCCTTCCCATAAAGGACATGTGGACGCACGATGGTGGAACTGGTTTAGCGGCACTTTAGGCTCGGTCCTTAACTGATCCGAACAAGACTCCATCCCACAACTCACGATCGTCCTCGACGATGTGCCATTATCAATTCCTCTACAGCCCCCGGCTGCTCCTAACATTCTTGCCCGGATCCAAAACATCTCCGATTTTGTTTAGGGTCTCGCCAGACCCTTCTTTCAAAAGTCACCTCGGATAACCCAGTATATCCGAGGGTTTTATTTCTTGTACCATAATAGGGTTTTCAAAATTTTGGGTAAAACTTATTTTAACTATAGCAGGGCTAAGCGGGGCTTACAGCCTATAACCCTAATATCTCTGTCGACCCGGGAGCGGTCGACTAATATCCCTAGGGTTTCAAGGAAGTTTGGTCCTAAGCTTAGTGCAGCTACTAGGAGTAACTAATACTTAATAAAATAACGTGATAATATAATATAGCATGCAGGATTTGCAAACGAAAATAATAACGTTCATAAATATAGGATTCGGCATGATCAAGGTGGGAATGCTTGCCTGGCAGGTCCTGCTCCTGTTCTGCACGCGAGGGTGACGCCGGTTCCTCCTGTCGCACGTACGTCTCTCCGTCAACTACGCGTCGGTTAAAAACAACGAATAAGAAACGATCCAACATTCCGATAAAATCAAACAACATGCAATACCAAATTACTCGAGGAACTACTATGATTTTTGGAATGATTAGAAAAAGGATCTATTTAGGGTTTTGCATGCGTATGCACATATTTCAATTATTAGGACAAAAAGATAACCCTAGCATACTGCCACTAGATTAAATACGGAACAGCTCATCTTAGAAAATGCTACTGGATGAGGAGCTTGGTCATAATGCATGGGTTCTCTTGGCAGATGTTCTTGTACTAATTATTTAAGGTGCATGAGGAGTGCTCTGGTACAACTCTAAGGTGAATTTATATTGCATGCAAGCTGATTCCAGAATCACAAGGATTAGCTTACCTCCTAGTCTCTACTAACCCTATTCTAATTAATTTTAATGTCTAACTAATTCTGGAACAGAAATTTGGGTTTACTCGCGGGGTTCCAGAATAATATTTTTGAGCACTTAAGGAGGTTTAGAGAGGCTTGGTTTGGCTAATTAAAATTCTAACCGCATAGCTATTAGTTTTATCGGTTGAGCAGTGTATTAATTGTTCTCAGCAGCTGGCTTTACGCCTTACTCCCTGAGAAAACGGGTTCCAGCAGCAGTATAGGGTATGGGCTTTAAAGCTTGGACCGAACAACCACTCAAATCAACTAATTAGCTCAGCTCACTCCAACCACTCGTCTCCTACCTACAGCTGTGGCTGCTCTGCTCAGACCGGGGCGCAAGGAGGGGCGAGCTGGGCGGCAGCTGAGAAAGGGGGCTCGGCAGGGGGAGCTTGGGAGCTGGCGCGGCGGGGACCTGGGAGCTGGTGCGGCAGTTGATTTGGAGCGGCAGAGGGGTGGCGCGGCAGAGGTGTTCTGGAGTTGATCCCTCTCTCCCTCTTCTCTTATTTGGCTCGCTCTTGCTTGCTGTTTTGGATGGGGAGTTGCTGGTTTGTGCTCCACTGGTTTAGCTCGGCAAGCTAAGGTCTTGCCCAGCTGGTTCTCGGCTAAACCAGAGAAGGTGGCAGGGCTTTGAGGTGGCCGGCGTTGGGAGCTAATGGGAGTCGGGTGGTGGTCTGCTTGGGACGAGGGAGTGCTCTGCTAGCCTTTAAATAGGCGGGGCGGCGAGCTCTCTGGAGGGCGGCTGTTGCTACATTGCCGGCGACTCGACGGGAAGTTAAGGCGGCCTGGAGCTACAAGGAGAATGAAAGACAGCTGAGGTGAGGTGGCGGGGCGAGGTGCTGCTCCGGTGAGACGACGACTCGGCGAGGTGAGTAATGGCGAGCGTTGAGCTGGAGGGAGATGGGATGGCCACAGGGAAGATGGTGGGACGTCTGAGCTCGGCTGTTGCTCGGATTTGGCTCGACGGTGGCCGGCGTTGCGAGGGGAGCAGCGGTGCATGCTGTGGAGCGGCATGGGAGATGTCAGAGCTCGGCCAGCAAGCACCCAGGGTGGCATGAGGTGCCATTGCGTGCTCCGTGGTGATTGGTTATACTTGAACACGTCAAAGGGTTGGATTGACGCTTTACTGGAGAGCTGCAGGGATGGGTTTGAATGCATTGCTGTGCAGGGTCAGAACGTGAGTGCCATAGTAGACATGACATTGGTTTTCATGGTGCAAGGATGAGACGAGAGCTACTAGAGAGGGTTAAATGGGATTGACTGGTAACAGCAGGATGGACTGTGTGCTCATTGAATTTTTGGGACAGCTCATGCAAAGAGTGCATGGCGATTCACGCGAAGAATTTCTTAGGGTCAAGGTGCTCGGTGCTTGATGATTCAGATTTTTACTCCTGACATGCTCATTATTTTATGCACTGAGGTTTCTAGAGATGCAAAGAATATTGTGTTTATTTCTGGAAATTTTCAGAGACCTAATTGTAAAGGTGACATTTTTAATACTGCGGTTTATCAATTTCATACCTTGATGTCTTTAAACTGGACATTGTTATTTTATGCTTTATTTGGATTAGATATGTTGTTAAGATGTTCTATGATTTATTCCAGAATTTTCGGAGAATCCGAGGAGTGGCGGATTTCCCGATTAGGATTTTATTTGACTGAGTGCGTGTGTGCGGGTGTTGGTGCATTGGGTTTATTGATGACAGAGCGGGCGGTGGAATTAGGGTTTGTAAATGCATGCGGGGTTTGGTCGGATTGGGCTAATGCAATGATGCTAATACCAAGTTAGAAATATTAGGGCGCGACACTCGGCTGGCTTGTGCTGGAGCTTGGGAAGAGAAGAATGGCAGGAAGCTCGGCTTCAGCTGCAGCTCGGGTAGACGGGGTAGGAAAGCTTGGCTATTTGGGGAGATTTGGGAACTCGTGGGGGAGAAGAAAAGAGAAAGCAGAGAAGGATTGGAGCTACTCGGCTTTGGGAAAATGGAGCTTGGCAGGGAATACATAGAAGAAGAGGAAGAGGGGATTTAGGCGGAGAGAAGAGCTCGGGGCAGCTCGGCTGGTCCTATAGCTGAGCTGAGGAGAATTAAAGAAGGGAAATGAGTAGTTAGCCAGCGCTGTAGGGGTGCAGGGGGAGATGGGAGAAGTTTGGCACCGATCAGAGACGTGGCAGATTAGCACAGAAGGTGGTGGTACTGCGTTAAGTTGAGATGACCAGGGAGCAGTTCTTGGCACGTTGCTTCCTCAAGTTAGGGATTAAAAGCCTGCTAGTACTAGCCACGTTATGCTCATGCTGCTAAGAGTGAGAGCTTGTTCCAAGCATGGTTCTCAGTAGAAATAAATGTAGGGACTGGCATTGAGGTGATGGCTGTGTAGAGGAATAGGAAAAAGATTGGACACTGATCGATGTGTTGGCAAGGGAACACTGCTGGTGCTTGGTACATCAGAGAGATGTCGCTGAAAAATTTACTCAGCTAACATTCAATTCCCGTGGTTTTGGTTTTGGAAGTACAGACAACGGGACCTGCCAACTAGTGAGTTGCTCATGAGTTGGTAGGGACTTAGGAGTTGAAATTGAAGGAGCACGTGAGATGACATGAGAGGTGGAGTGAATTAATGTCACTTGTATACTTATATATATGTATATATAAATATGTGGTTTTGCTATAAAGATTTTGTTCGTGCAAGAAGATTAGTCGGGGAACACCAAGGGATAGGTCAGGGATAGATCCTTCAAGGAAGAGAAGAGAGGGCAGAGTCTATGCAGGTATAGATGGATATAGGTGGTAGCATATACGTTGATTCCCATGAATCACAGTGGCATTGCTACAAGAAAAGAGGAATAGGACTCCAAAGTGTATGTGCACACATGCACTTGGAAATTTAAGCATATATAGTGTTGCGATAAGATCGGAGTAGACAGAAAAGGGTCATGGTAGGCGGGAGTTCGAGGAATGCCATCTGTATACTCACATATACGCATGGAATTGTGGCAGAGTCGAACGAGAAGTTAGGGTTTTGATCCGTAACTCGGGAAATAGGGGTTGGGGTTTTGCGTATGTGTGTATATACAAAAATAGTATATGTGTGCACATACTCATGATAGGTCATGGCGAAGTAGATGGTAGAAGATTGTGGCATTCGGAAGAGATTCATGACGTATATATGTGCTTCCATTTTGCAAAGTACCATGTGGGTACTTAGCGGCAGATGTCGGTCTAGGTTACACCGACTAGAAAAGAAAGATAAAGGATGCCGAATGTGTGTTCATGGCGGGGTTGCAAGAGCGAGTAGCCACGTATGGAGACAAGGTGTTGAACAGGGTTGCCCGTGTTGTCGGACGTAGTTCGGGGAATTTAGGATTTCGACAAAACGGAGATCGAGAAAGATAGGAGCAAGGGTTTTCGTGTTTTGGTATTTAGCTACATCGTGGTTTGAATTAAAGTTTTGGTTAGGTGTATTTTGACTGACATTATTAGCGAAAAAGTTTTTGTTAGCCCTAATTTTTGGGTTTCGAAAAATCAGGGTGTGACACCACGCAACCAAGGTCACGAGCGGTCTAGCTTACTATCAGGGCCACCGCCAACAATGGAGGAGGATGAGGATGGGGGTCGAATAGTGAAAGTGCATCTAGCCCTTAAGCATGGTTTTGGTAATTCATAATAATTTATGTGAATTAATGGTTTCCTTGAGTTGGATTTGAGATTATTTTCCATAGGTGATGCATGAAGAATATTAGATGAACTTATGTGATGAGTGTCACAAATCAAGATATGCATCATGATCAATGAATTCAAGAGGCAAATATCAGATGATCAAGAAGAGGTGAAGAAGTGAACTTCTATGGATCATGCATGGGCTCAATGTGTTAGCCATATGGCATCGTGGTGAAGTTCAGGAGAATGTGATTGTTGACCTTGGTAGAGTTTAAGGATGAACTCAAGATGGTCAACATAGAGATTAAAGGATGTGCCACTTGTGATCGTGTGATTGAGTGGATTGGTAAGCAATTGTAAACTGCATCTTATGAACTAACCCATTTGCTATTTATGAGAAAAGTGTGTGTGCGGGTTAGCTACCATTTGATGAGATGATCTCACAAAGCTCAAATATAGATCAATATCAAGTAATGATGTTCGTCAAGATGTAAGGATCATCACCACAAGCTTACATGGACTAGCATCAAGAGGTGATAGAAATATGTTGAGCAAAACAAAGTAAAGTCAAATACCTTATAATGAGATGACATCAAGTAGATGACCTCATAAGGTTCAAGTGCGGATGACACCAAGATTTAGTGGTCATCAAGTTAAGAAGTGCAAGCTCAAGATAAGCGTCATATATGGACATATGCTTGAAGCTTGCGATTCACCAAGCGTTGATGAACATGCAAAAATGGTTTCGAGACAGCATGGTAGATCTTGAAGGATGAAGCGTAAGTGATCAAATAGTTCGGTGAGTAATGTCAATCATGCATATGAACTAACCATGTTCATATGTTTGGAAAGTGTGAGGGTTAGATTTGCTTCATGAGGTTACATCAAGATGATGATCTCACCAAAACTTAAGTGAAAATGACATTAAGTGTTAATAATCATCAAAGTGCATTAAGTCTTGTCATAAGCCTTGGAGGGTGCTTCATACGAGGATAATTCTCAAAGAAAGGTTGAGGCGTTTATCATGTGAGGATGGACCTCAAGAAAAACTTCAATATGATAAACACCAAGAGATGATGACATCAAGGTGTGCACATTCAAATCAAGCATTATAAAAAAATATACTTGAAGCTTGTGGCCCATAAAGCTATAGTGGACAAGCTAGTGAAGATATTATCAAGAGGAGGCTTTTCCATATTAGCAAAATCTAGTCTATATGAATTTGATATAAATTTTCTTCCAAATTCTATCACAATTCCTCCATTCCAAACGTGAATCACAATTAGCTACAAAACTGAAAGAAAAAAGGAATACACACACGATCGGGACAAATTAAGTTAGAATAGACCTTTACTACACAAGTGGTAAAAAGCACATGCACCTGAGAATATTATTTGAAGGTAGTACCTTTGTATGCCTCCAAGGATAGGCTTAGCACTAAAAAATCCACTTTCTTACGATCACGAGGTTTATTCGAAAAGAAAATTTCATCCTGTAACCAAAGTATTTCTCCCTTTTTTTCTACCCCAAGCTTTGCAACATTTCGAAATCGAGAAATTGCGACAGGAGTAGGTGCTATTAGAGAACAATTAGCAGATTTGGATTTGTGAATTATTATAGAGAATTCCTTGGTCGAGTGGAAGGAATTAGAAGAGGAGGGTTATAGTGGAGATGAATGGGAAGATAGAAAAAGACGAATAAGAAAAGTTTTTTGATTAGACGCATGCAATTGGCGAAACATTTTATTCAAACAAATGTAGAACCAGAATGGATGGTTTTGTGCTTATTACCGGTTCTTCCTCCCGAATTGAGACCAGCTATTGAGAAGACTTTGGTATATACTCTCTCCATTCTAGAATGTAAGGCTTATTTTATTTGATTAAGATAAGATTTTGACTAAAAATTGCTTCATTAGTATGTGGTTTATGTGACATAAAATTGATATCATTAAATTCGTATTCAAAAATACTTACTTACAATTGTGACTTTGTATCATATAAACCACATATTAATAGAGTAACTGCTAGTCAAATCTTATCTTAATCAAATAAAATATGTCTTACATTCTAGGACGGAGATTATAACTTCGTGCATTGCTTCCAAGACCAAGTTAAGCTAAATCTGCGTAGTCGTAGATCCTCTCCCTGCTTCAATAGCAATAATTACTTTCCCTGTGTCAAATACTGAAACGAGGCAAATGGAAGCTTGGTTAGGGAATCAAATAGAAGATGCCATACGAATCAAATTGCTCAGTTAAATCATCTCATGTAATATATGTAAAATTTGCATATCTAAGAAACAGTAGGCAGTGATATATGAATGAACACAATAAATGGAGTAGAATAAATAGTGCAGTATCAGGTGGGCATTACCTAAAACACCTGTTGCGTATTGAGAACTAGAGCTCGATTGCTCCGCGAGCAGTTCAGAGGCGGTGACACGGGCGCTTCATGAGGGACTCGAGGAGTGAGAGGAAATGGGAGGGCTAGATGTGCTTGCGGTGGTGGGAGAGGATGGAGAGTGGAGAGAAGGAGGTGTGGTTCGGACTTCACTGGGAAGTAGGAGAGTTGGAGACCAACACGCGCATTGCCATAGGATGGCTCTGGGTGGGTTGGGCGAGGTAGGGACGATGAACCAAGCAGATCCACATGTACTTGCTATTGGCGCGCATGGAGGAGAGAGCCGCAGAGCGGAGAGGCAGTGGCGGCGCTGCCTGGAGGCAAGGAGATGATTGGGGAAATGGCACCGATGACATATGAGTTTTTTTTCTTTTCGCAGCGCGCTGAAAACTTGTGTCGTATATTTAAGAAAACCAAAAATATTCGTAAATATATGTTGTAGGATAAAGTATAAAGCTGCAAGTTCTCAATGGAAAATATGTCAATTTTTATGCTATACAAAAGAACAAGAAGCAGAAGCCTCTGTAAGTGTATAAAATTTACTTTGCTCATGCAACACATAGATCGACATATTTTTGTTGAAACTTTGTAGGTTCATCTGTCTACGATAATATACATCTATAATTTTTTTTGTTATTTTCTAAAAGTGTAGAACATATAATTTTGAAATCAATAATCCTATTCTTATCTAAAGTTTTATAAATAATTTACTTATTTGCTGGCATGAAGATTTTTTAGAAAATGGAAGATTCCATTACTTTTGGCCTCTGCATTTGATGATACACATATCCCAAACTGCTGGCGTGAAGTAATGAGATAAAAGAAGAAACTACCGATTCTCTTAAAATCATGTCTCCGATCTATAATGCATGTACGCTGTTACTATCCATGTGATCAAAAGTAAAGCTTTTGCAAGATATTTCTGTAAGTGTATCATTGTTCTTTTAAGAAACGATGCCACGGAAGACTGTTAAGTTTTTGGCATGGATGGGAGAAGACTCGTCATTGAACAGTGTTGCTGGGCATTAAAAATTTGGAGATGAAGCACATTGAAGGATGGAGATGATCATACGGCTACGGGTATGGGTGGTAACGGATCTGACAATGTTCTATGAACATCTATTTCATATTTTTAATGCAGTTATGAATTCGTAAGGGTGAAAATAGTTAGGACAATTTTCGACCGAAAGCATTCCTAAATCCAAAGATATTGGAAGAACATTTAGGTATCCGGCCGGACATGATATAGGATGGAATTGGATATGGTATACGATACAATATCGCTACTATCCGGTGGAATTAATCAATTTTTTAGTCGGATTATCCAGCACCCACATATCCGATTATTCGGTTATCTCGTCATCGTCAGTTTTGCCGAGTGTTGGTGAGATGGCCGCTCGGTGCTGGCCTGCTAAATGGGACAGTAATAATCTATATTTAGAGGCCCATTACAAGTATATCTAGAAGTCCGCCATAAATGCATTAAAAGATGGGCCCAAACCAACTTTCTCACTTATAGCCCATTTGTATATCCATTAGAAACATAAGCAGAAAAATGGACCGTTGAGAAAGTAGACTAGACGACGTATTCAGAGCGGGACAGAATCATTAAAATGTCTGGGAAGAGGCAAGAAAAGAAGAAAAATTCGAAGCTTATCCAAAATTTATGTATTTTCTAGTCTGCAAAAAATTATTTTGAGAAAATTTGTAACCATACCTGCTTAATTACACTTTTTCTTTCGAACCCGAGTACATATGTTTATAGATGGTCTACTGTAGACTATAGTAAATCAGATACTATATAGTACGTACGTAACGTACGTGGTATGCTAAGTTCTAAGTACGAAAAATGTCTTGATACACGTAGGCACCTATATGACAGGTTTAGGTACTTGTACTATTCAAAGTACGTACTCCACATATTCCACGAAAGGAAACCGCTTCTGATACGTGCATCATGCATGCTGAGATAGGCGTGTTAACCTTTATCAGTTACATGTAATGGAAACAATAATTATGCTAGTACAGAGAGCTGAGAGTGACACGTACATAGATTAGAGAATAAGATCCACTCATCACGAGCCAATGCGGCGCAAAGCTAAAAGAAGATTCCATTAACATGCACGTATATAATACAAACAAGGTGCATGCATTTGTGATGTCAACTAATACGACAAACAAGAGCTACATGCATGTTTTTAGTTCTAAGTTGCATTGCATCCAATGGATCGGCGCCTACTTAAAGTCCATGCAGAAAGAAGCTAAGAATCTGAAAATTAGAGTGCTAGCTTCCTTTTTGTAGAAGAACTGACAGAAAAAATGATCACTGAACTTGTGTGCGGCTAATCCGGCAAAAGCAGACAGCGACACCAATTCCATAAAGAAATACCTTCAAAATGCAAAGAACAACTCGATCGGCCTAGGAACTACTGAACTGGAATGGACAAGAATAATCCTGAAAGGAAGTTTGTGTGCTAATTGAAGGAATGAACTTTTGAAAAGGTTGATGTGGAATTAGTTCCTTGGGAGGAATGACCTGGAGACATTCTTGCATATCAATCATGGTATCTCTTTCTGCACTACTGGATGCACTAGTTGATGCATGTTGTTGGGTAAAGTGAAAGTGGTAATATTCCGTTGTCTTGTATTCCTTCTCCTTTTTGCGGTTGCAACAAGTGCAAGCTAAATCTCTAGATGTACGATTAGCCGTTCAAAACCCTATGAGGCCGGGCTTGCTTGGATAGGAAGGAACTTTAAGTGACATATGGCAATTCGAATCCGCTGCTACACAAAACAAATGGAGTTGTTGTGATGCCTTCGGATTTTTGCTTCACAACATGTCAGTTGCGCAAGCTTTGATGCCATTCATTGTTGTGCGGCACCAGTGCTACATAATTCTTTTAGGAAATACTAGAAATATGTAGTCTGATTACTGTATAAGATCAGACTATTGTGGAAATATAATAATCCAACTACCGTAATACTATAATTTTACATGTGCAACATAAAAATTCTAATATTAAAATTATTTTATGAGATATTTTCATGTATCAAATTCTATATGATGAAAACATTTTTTTTCGTATGATAGAAATATTTATTTGCACGACGAAAACTCAGCCTATAAAAACTAGGATCGGTCTATAGATGTATAGCGTTCCCCAATTCTTTTTGCAACATATCAAGCCCTCCTGATACATTGTCAAATTAGGATGTTCTATATTAAATCAGAATAAAGGAAGCACCAGGGGCCAAAGGCACACACATCCTTGGCTACTTGAAGAAAGTATCCATATAGTGGCTCATAAAGATGCTGATTAGGTTTGAGCAACAAGCTCAAAGTGTTAAGGGGCAAAAGGTGATAAATAATTGACGAGGTGATCAGAGAATGTCAAAGGATATTATTTTAGTAAATGTTTGGTATAAATCCTGAACTAAATGTCTGTTATCCTCATGTTCACTGCTGTTATTTTGATGTCGACACGATCCATTTGGGGGTTTTTTATATAGCAAAAGCATATATTCTATCAAAGATGAAAACACCCAATGCACATCAAGAAATCTTGAAACCAAAAACATATCAAATGAGAGCTTTTCTCCTTTTATATTTCTAGAGAGAAGTGGGGTACAATTACCGCTGATTACATATGGGAAAATTATGTATTTTCCACCAGGAATTCATTTATTATAACTTTGCCATTAGGCATTACAGATTTGTCACTAGCCTGTGCCTATGACATGTGGGCCCAAAACCCCTAAATGGCAAATATGTGACAGAACCTACGACTATAGGGGGTGTTTGGTTGGGCTTTTCAGCAGCTTTTCACTGGAAAAAGTTGCAGCCCAACCAAACGGCTAGCTTTTTAGCAGTTTTTGCCAACGGTAGCTGTGGGCTTTGCAGTGCAAATTCAGCTGTTTGGAAAAGCTGCCTTCTGCCAGCTTTTTGCAATGTGTTGAAGCTTCAGTGCTCATTTTCTAAAATGTTGTAGATTGTTTGGATCAACCAAAAGCTATATGCTCACTTTCCCACAGCCACAGCAGCTTTTCTAGACAGCCAGCCAACAGCAGCTTTGTCAACAGCCACAGCTTAACCAAACAGGCCCTATATGTACTCCACGACTGATGACTCCACTCACTATATATATGTTCTACTTGTACTTTAGCACGTCGCATGTTCTTCAACGCACATATTTGCAATTAACTTTAAAAAGTTTATGAAACTATGATGGTATGCACTATAATTTTGTTTACAAATATACTAATATAATTTTCGCAATAGCAAACCTATATATTTTATTTTTACGGGAAGATCTACATATTTTGTTATTGATCTTAGTTTTAAATAGTTGATTACACCCGCTTTAAGTTTGTCATTAGTCTAGCAGCAGGCAAGTAGATGGTACTTTTTGGCAGGGACGGAGCCAGGAATTTTATTAAAAGGGGACCAATGAAACATATATAGACATGTAAAACATTGAAGGGGACTATATATATGAATTTAGAGATAACTCCACATACTATCTAGGGGGTTTGAGAAATTTTTCAGCATGGGGGGAGCCATGGCCCCAGCTCGCCCCCTGCTGGCTCCGTCACTGTTTTTTGGGAAGATATACACAAAATTTTGCTTGAGGAACTAGAACATCGTTTACAAACAAGAGTAAATTCCGTTGTGGAACCAATCTGTTCCAAATGACAGATCGAACCTACTTAAGAAAATTTCACCACATTGCACTAGACTTTACAGCAGTCAGTTTGTCGGATTCTTCGTTGCTAAACTCAGTGTAATATATGTGGCGAAACTTTGAAATCTGGTTCAACCTGTTGCCTCTATACAAAATCCATGGTCCATAACAGAATTTACTCGACAAACAATAATGGTCCATTTATAGATAAGGTCATTTGCAAAATGCTGGCTTGGATATATGCGAGGGCTGCCAGCTAGTACGTGCTATTGGCAGCCATGGTGTGAAAGCTTAGACGAGGAAGGAGGCATGGCCGCAAACGTTGAAAAGGCGCGTGCGGCGCCGGGATTGAAGGGGCGCCGGCGCACGGGCCGAAAGTGTCTGAACTAATTGACTGAACAGGCCGGTTACCACGTGCAGTTGCAGCCTTGGTATCAGCCTGTCCCTGGGACCGGGAGACGGACGTGTCCGAACTATGTCGGTATAGGAGTAGAGAGGAAGAAGGACTGCTGTCCCCCACGAACCCAAGAACCAAGCAACGGTGCGTGGAGCCGAAAACTTTTGACGCGAGGCGAGCCTGACCACTCACCAGTCTCCAGTCACCTACAGCGTACGCATGCACCAGCTGATACAAGTGCCAAAAAGGACCGATCTCGAGAGCATATGAGTCGCTAGCCGTCCATCTTATTTCACCAAAACTATTTCTTAAGTTGTCAAAAATTATCGTAATTGTCATTTATTCTATATGGTAGATATATTGTTATGATTTTATATTATAGTATTTTGATTAGTACATATTTTAAAATAATTATCATTTAGCATAAAATTAAGAAATATAATAATATAAGCGTTTAGATAACTTAGGCTTTTTTTTATTTCGTAGTTGCATTTAGCTAGTGGTCGATTAATGTTGATTACCTCGTCATCCTGGCCAGCTCCAATCCCATCACTCAAATCTCACCACGTACTTCTAGGTACAAGTGCTACAGTGCTACATCGAAATGTTCGGGAGAGATATCCCTTTGGTAACTGTTTCAGTAGCAATCTTCTGCTGGATGGTCGCTATCACAGTGTTCTTTGCGTGGACTCAACCGTTCGATCTATTTACGGCCTTGTTTGTTTAGGTTTTGTTTTGACTTTTAAATTTTGACTTCGAAGCTAGAAAAGCACCTATTTAACTACTTTTGACTTTTAGCTCGAAAAGCCTTTTAGCTAAAAGCCAAAAGTAGTTAAATAGGTGCTTTTCTGACTTCGAAGCCAAAGTCCAAAAAACCAAAAGCCTGCCAAACAAACAGGCCCTACATCGATCGCCTAGCTACAAGAGTCGTCGCACATTTTGCACTGTATTCGTGCTGCACAATCTTCACCAAGTCTTTTTTTTCTTTTCTGGTTGGATCATTTCGTTGCCGGCCTCGATATCATTTTCTGAAGGTAGCCATTGATGGAGCGTATATCTGTAGCATATATGGTCAATTCCAGGAATTCGATCGATCGGCCGGCGTACACGTCCGATCGATGAACGGCGAAGCTTCAACATCGAGCATAATCGATCGAACGAAAAGAGAAGAAGCTGACGTTTAATTTGATTCACGTGGTACATGCATGCGATCATCCATCTCGATCGATCGATCTGTATGGATCAGAGATCATGGTCATGAATCGACGTATCCTTTGCCTATATCCGTGAATCTCCACGAGCTAAGCATGCCTCTCCATCTATCATGCGGTGCATGTATGCTACATTTTAGGGTTAGCTAGGGTCGTGGAGCATGGGGCTGCCGATCGACCGACCTCATGAAAAGCAGCTGATGTTCTAGCTAGCTAGCTAGGAACGGTTGAACAGTGAACACCGCACACTAGGAATTGTCACATGCATGCATGGATACGGTCGTCCTTTCGTGCGCATGGACTATTTTTGGAAATTTTATTAAGTTAGAATGGTAATTTGTTAGGAGTGAGACTGCACGTACACGCCTGTGTCGCTTATGCAGGGATCGCCATCTCGCCCCCAAATTTTATTCCGGTTTTCTTAAGACTCTATTAGTTATACGAAAATAATCTCATACACCCAAAATGATACATTATTGAACGTAATGTTAGAATCTTAAAAGTGCAAAATTTTAGGAAAATTTTGTAAGTTATATATAAAATAAGGTGGGAACGATAATTGTTGGATATTAATTCAAAGACCTATAAATGTGATTGAGATTTTAAAAACATTAGATAACTTAGAAATAGGTAAGCCTTTTTTCTGAGCACCCGGCTAATAAACTGTTCTCTTCCAGCTCTACGTGTCTTGAGAACCACCTTTCAATAGGATGGTGGGGTCGTGCATGACTACACCTATTAAAATTTAAATCACAATAATATGAATTTTGTAAGATTTATGGATTTATTTTTAATTTTCATAAATTCGAACTTGTGATCAGATGGTGTGCTCGAGTGTATAGGAACCTAGGTGTGGTCTCCCCGGAAATCTAAAAAGCTTCACGTGCCAACTGGCCGACGTGGAAGCGACAGGCGCAGCGGTAGCGTGCATGCACTTGTGGGTTGTGGTGTGGCCCAATGCTAGCTGGCCGGCCCACCTCCAGATCAGCACTAGCTGGTGGCCCACGTATGCACGCGCGCACGACTTAATTAGCCAGCGCAATCTCTCAAAGAAACAGGTCAGATGTGCACACACTACGTACGATCTACGTACGCATGTGCGTATGTATACGTGCACCCCAGGCCTGCAGCTTTCCGTCTCGCGGCCGGGTTGCGGAGACGCCTCAAACACTGACGCCCACACGTTATTCACCGGTCTCCATCTCTCTTGTTCGTGTAATTCGGCAGGGAAGCGGAGCTGCTGCTGTCCTCCCCTGCCTAGCTCGCCCCAGTGGTCTTGACACCTATATTACTTAGTTAATTAAGCTAGTGACCGACTATTTATGACAGGCAGAACACGTAGTAAGAATGTCGACTGGTAAATTTAAAGGGAGATTTTCAGCATGTTCTGAAAATGACAGCACAAATAATTTCCTGGATATTTTTTTTACATAATAATTGACAAAGCAGAACCAGATTCCCGTTAACATTCAATGCATGTGCATATTCCGCAAATATGAAGGAACAAAAAGATTGTTATATGAATGATTGAAAAAGTTCATGAGCCCTGGACCACGATGTTTGATTTGGCTAACTATCAATTCCCTCTGTCCAGATATAGAAAACATATTTTTATTTAATTACAACGAGACTTTGACCAACAATTACTCTATTAATATATGATTTATGTGATTAAAATCACAACTGTAAGTAAGCAGTTTTGAATGCGAATCTAATGACATCAAATTTATGTCACATAAATTACATATATACTAATTGAGTAACTTTTAGTCAAAGTCTTATCTTAACTAATAAAAATATACGCTCTCGAGGGAAATGGTTTCACCATTAATCAAGTGTAGATAGTAGATGAGAAAGCATATGATTAATGAGAGTGGAGCTTTATAAAGATGTGCCTTGAACATTGGACACACATCTCTTACGACCACTGTCTTGTCCTAGTATGCAATTGGCAAGTAAGGCAATTAATGCCACCCATGGTAATGGTGTAAAGTAGAGGGTCTCCATGAACCTCACACCTAGAACATTCGGGGGTTTCAGATAGCTTCTATCAACACAGTACCTCTAATCCTTTCTCTATTAAGCGTTGACATCCTTCATGTCACGAAGGATGTAGTTGACAGTCGATATTCATACACCATCATGAAGAACACCACTACGTTTATATATCATAGCACAAATAAATTACTGCATCTCATTCATAAATTGGTTAGGGTTACCCCATAAACTCAAGAACTAAATGGACTACTCAAGAGATAGATCACAAGGCATGGATGAAGTACGGAAGCTGGATATCATGATTGAATGTGCGAGAGTAATCTTAGAACAAATTCACAAACATGAAGTGCGATATGAATAAGTTCAAAGATCAATCTAGATAGGAAACCGATGGAGATGATAATGGGGATGGCTTCTCAATCTTCCTTGTGTTCTCTCTTGATGAAGATGACTACTCTATGGTATAGATCCAATCTCGGGCAACTTCCTCCTCTTCGGCAGCGTATCGATATGTTTTCTCTCTGTTTTTGCCCTCTGTTTTTCCTCTCCTGTCGCGTAGGAATGTCGTCTCTCTATATGGCTGCCGCCACTAAGTAGGGTTTGACGAGGTGGTTCTCCTGAAGGTCAGTACGACCAGGTGGTACGAGCGGGTGTGCGCCTATACCACCGGTCAGCTAGCCTTCTGGAGCCTCAACACACAATGAGATTTTTTTCCACGGATCTTCTCTTGGCTTGTAGATGACGTGTATATATTTGGTTTTGCTAGAAAACCCACTAATTTTATCAAATTTCTTAATTATCCTCCCAAAGAGTTTTAATCTATCTTTTAAGCGGATCCGCATCAAAATAGTAGTAATATTCTAAAAAGTTACTAAACGTACAACTAATTATGCATGAATTAAAATAAAAATATGTACGTAAAATGCAGGCATCACTTTATCCCTAGGATTCCTATAGACGATGATTTGCAAAAATCCATCCAAAACAATGACCATGTGCCCTGTATAAAAGAGACAATTGAATTTTTTTCTCCTGTCTTTTTTGTATAGGATAAAAAAGATCATATTTTGATAAATTTCTACATTATCATTTTGTAAGGTTGCTTGCACCTACGATCTGTTTTCACGTTTTCGGAAACTCAAGATGTAATACTACCCTCCAAAGCCGAGTTAGGATTTTGGACAAACGATTTTAGAAAGTCTAGAGTTTAAATTGGATCAAGCAAAATAGTTCTGGCTTCAGAATGAACTATTTTCGTTTATATTATATGCGTTTATGCAATGCAAAGCTTTTTTTCCCGAAAGCATACATAATACCAATTAAAGCACTTGAAGAACTACGAGTAAAGTTAAGTAAGATTAAAGCTCTTGAAGAACGATTGGCTCTTGAAGAACGATTGGTAACTTAAAATTAACCAAGTGCTATTGTACTTCTACACACACTTTAACAAGGCATACATAATAAAAACACTACTACAGAAATATTTAAATCATACGTCTTATTTGAGGCGGTTTTATAAAACTGTCATAGATTATGCTTATTCGAGATGTTTTTGAACAAAATCTATATCATACCATTTTTTAGATAAACCGTCTCGAATAAATCAAACATCCGACACGGTTTTTACAAATAAAACCGTCGAGATAGAGTCTGAACATATCCTAGACGGTTTTATTTGCAAAAACGGTTTGGGAACTGGGCTGTCCCATTAGGCCCAGCAGCTCTCCGGTATAAAACCAACGAACGCTACCCTCTCACCCCCGTACCCTCTGACCTTCAGCGCGCACCGTCCGCGCCCCCTGCCTCTTCGATCCCATCGACAGCTAGCGCGCCGCTCCTCTTCGATCCACTCTACCACCATCGGCCTCCCTCTTCCCCACCACCACCATGGGCCTCCTCCCTCTTCCCCTCCCCCTCTGTGGGCCTCCTCCTCTTCCCCTCCACCATCGCAGGCCCCTCCTCTCCACCACCACGGGCTTCTCCTCTCACCGCGACCATCACCTTCCCCTTAGATCTGGTCCACGCCACCACCGCGGGCTCCTCCTCAACTCCACCACCGCTGGCCTCCTCCTCTCACCGCGACCACCAACTCCCCCTCAAATCGGGTCATCTCCAAGCGGGCAGCGGTCAGGAGGTGCAGCGAGACCCATGGAGGTGTGGCCAGTGGCGCAGGGCGCTGCGGTGTCGGTGACGCTCCTGCTAGTGTTCTCCACCCACCTACTCCAGCCGCCGTGTGGTGGCTGGCTGCTGATGGGCGATGGTGCCTCCTTGATAAAGGACGCCTCCGTCGACAAGCATGGGCGAAGGCGCCTCCGGCGAGGGCACTGGTGGTACCGGTTGTTGATGGGTGAAGGTCGAGGGCACCTCCGGCAAGGACATTGGTGCTACAGGGTAAGCACGAGCAATGGCGCCTGGGACGACGGGCGTGAGGCTTCCAGATCTAGATCTATCGATTTTATTTTTGAAATTGAAAATGTAATCTAAGACAGTTTGTCAATTTTAATCGTTTGTGTTATTCATCTATCTTAGACGGTTCAAAAATTGTCTCGAATGATGATTTTGAACCATCTAGGAAGACATTTTCTGTAGTAACGAGAAATGAAACATGCATGCATATCAATGCAAGAATGTACACGGTAGGCTGGTCTAGGCCTTAATTAGCTAGTTAGGCATGCCAGATAATCGATGATGAGCAGCTTGTTAATCTATCTTGCCTTCTCTCTCTCTCAAGGACATGATCATACATACAAAGGTGTCATATGGTGCATACGTGGAAGACTATGGCAACACATGAGTACTATAGTGCGCCCAAAAGCAATTCGGCTCCTACATATATGTACGTGCATCTTTTTCTTTGCTTCGATAAATGATCGATGACTTGAAATCAGAACGTACATGACTCATGCCTAACCCCGAAAGCTGGCCCTTTTCATGTTTCGGCTGGCTAGCTGCCAGGTAGCAGTAGCACGATCGAACCCCGAAGAGAGATGTGCGTGTCAAATTTTGATACTTGTACCCATCATGAAAGCAAAGGGAAAGATGAACTACGCCACAACATGCTATCCATAGCCAGAATAAATAAATAAATAATAAAATGAATGGAAAAAGGAATTGAGAGGACCAGGTTCAGGCTAATTTTGAAAAGAAAGAAGGAAATAATTAAGAGTAAATAACAACTAATTAAATACTACAGATTATGAAGAGTGCATGCATGCATGCATGCATATATTAGTGCTTCTGCAAGCTAGTAGCTAAGACGTGTATGTTCAGTTTCTTGATAGATCAGAACAAATGATTGATTGTATCTTTATATTCATAGCTGGATATATGGACAGTTGTATTGACACGCCAATTGAAAAAAATAATACAGTTGAATGCATGGTTTGGCATTTAATCGGTACAATATCGACCATATTCTTCTAGAAGCACGGGATGGGGATGATATGCTAGGTTCCTCCATACCTTCGTACATCACATTATGTCGGCAAGTTGGTCGAATAAATCTCGACACATGGGTACCAAATCACAAATCCACATATTCTAAGATTAAACTACGTGCAAAACTGAAGATCTACGTGTCAAACACATGTTCATGTCATTAAGAACATCATGGTGCAAGCGTTTGGTGACTAAAGAAATGGATGACTTCAGCAATCTTGGTCACTAATACTCATGAATGGTCATTACAAAAAATGTAAAATGTCTCCACCAAACAGCTTTCAGGTATTCTCTAGACTCTTGTCATGGTTCTCGCCTTTATTTGTTCTCAAAGTACATTTGGTTGGAGTTTGAAAAATGCTACATATATTAAAGAGATGCAAGAACACTATGGCATATGCTTAAATATAATTGGAGTTGACAAGGACACAGGGGAATTAGCTGATGAATCGACAGAACAAATGCCCTGTGCAACAAGACATAAACGATTTTTTTCAAAAAAAAGACAAACGAATAACTTGTACAAAAAAGTCAAAATCTTCTATTGAAAACAACAAACGAATTGAAGAAGATTTCCCCTTTTTCTTAGAGTTGTTAATTTTGATTGATACCATGTCTGAGAACAATGTTCGCAAAGTAATCTAATTAATATTTATCATTCGACGTGGTTAATTCTTTCGTAGAATCCAATGTCCAAAGATATTAACTACACATTGGCCATCTTTAAAAAATCCAAGGTTATCAGCAAATTAGTGGTAATCATTTGGAAAATTCGTATATCCCGTTTAACCAACAAGTTAGATTCATCCCTTCTTGCTTTGGACTAATTAATTTGCACCAATTAGTACAGTACACTTAATAAAAATACTGGAGAAAAGACAAACAATTAAACAAGGTAGCTAGCTAGCTAGTTAAGAGTTCATCCAAGAAACTAACAATGAACAAAAGAAGAGGTTTAGAAAAACAAATTAGAGGATCAGAGAAAAGAATAAATGTTCAGCAAAAATCACCAAGACTTACCCTCCATATTGCATGATGCATGCATATTCCTCATCTAGTGACTAGTGCTAAACAGTTTCTCCTCGATCGTTCGCCACATTGTAGGACAACTTGCATGCATGCTGATGCATCGATCCACCGATCTCACGAGTCTCTATTCCTGCGTTGTCCGCCGTACGGCCATGCAATGGGCGACGACGCCGAGGTCGTGGACGACGACGTGGACGACGGCGCCGCGGTGCCGGAGCCTGACATTGCCGCCCCGGGCGACGGCGGGCCCGCACGGATGAGCTGCTGAGTCGAGAAGTCGAGTATCTGCGGCGCTGACGAGGACGAGGTCGACGAGGGCGACGGCGACATAGCGCCGAACGGCAGGTTGACGCTGCCGCCCCCTGCGGCGGAGGCGGCGCCCGTCATCACGAGTCGCGCCGCGTCGGCCAGCTCGCCCTGCCGGCCGCTCTGCAGCAGCTGCGCATACCGCATGATGTCCGGGTACGGCACGACGGTCTGCTGCTGATGCGGCGGCGGCGGATGCATCGCTGGCCCCGCCGCGGCGGGGTAGTGGTGGTGCTGGTGCGCCCTGTTCGGGATGCCGCGGGTGACGAGGAAGCCAAGGTCTGTGCGTCCCTGGACGCGCTCGGGGAAGTTGAGCTTGGCCTTGGTGCCCTTGAAGCGCAGCGCGGCCTCGTCGTATGCGATGGCGGCGTCCTCCGCCGTGTCGAAGGTGCCGAGCCACACCCGCGCCGCCTTCTTGGGGTCCCGGATCTCCGCTGCCCACTTCCCCCACGGCCGCTGCCTCACCCCTCTGTAGTGCCGCTTCCTCCCTGCCGCATCCACGGTTGCACACATGTAAATTGCATTCCCATGCTTACTACCACTTGATAATTCATTTATCTCTTAATTATTACAGGTACGTATCATCAGAGCTAACGTAATACACGTATATATTTGCGTACAATAGTCGTGCACGATTCAATGAGTTAAGGAGTGGTAGGCTGGACCGACTGATGGCAGTGGTACACATAGTTATTAGCGTACATTCGTGCATGAAAACAGGCAAAAATATCGTATTTTGTCGAGAGTTTGTTAACCTTTTTTACCAGTAAGCAGCACAGATTAAGATGAATTGATGAAAGAAACAAGGAAGTAGGAGTTAGCTAGATCGACGTGTTTGGCTGATGTGAAGCTTCCAAAACGGCTGCAATTGAGAGCAGGAGCCGCGCGTGCCATGCTCTCGCGATCCTACGTGCACGCGGACAAAAACGTACGCCATGCTTGGAATTGGATGCATCCATCGAAGCTATCGATTACCTTGCTCCTCCTCGGCGGCGGCGGCGGTGGCGGCGTGGCTGAGCTGCTGCTGGTGCTCTCCCGGCGAGACAGCGGCGGGTCCGGCTGGGTAGAAGGCTTGCTGCGGCTGCGGGGGCAGCAGATGCTGGTCGGGGGAGGCGCGGATGACGTGGGCGAGAGCGGAGACCATGGCGGAGGCGTCGGTGTCGGCGCGCGCCGAGTAGTAGTACTGCGCGTACCCCTCCGGGGACAGGCCGGCCGCCGCGCTGGAGCCGCCGCCGCCGCTGGGGCCTCCTAGTTGCTGCTGCGCGACGAGGTGGCGGTGGTAGTGCTCCTCCTGCTGCTCGTGCTTCGGTGCTGCTGGCGGCGGCGGTGGCGGCTCTTCCTCCTCCTCGTCGGCGGGTAGGGACCTCTTCCCATGCCTCCGGGGATCCACCGTAGTTGATCTCTCGACCGGCCGCCGCTTCTTTTCTTCGCGCCGTGGAGATCGATCGAGCTTGCTGTAGGCCGTAGCTTTGGACTTTGGAGCTGAGTAGCTAGGCGAGGACACCGTACTGATAAGAACGCGGAGAAGGGAGAGAGGAGGGGGAGATGAGGTGAATGGCTTTATGATAGCTAAGGAGAAGTACCAGAAAAAGGAAAGGGTCCTCCCTAGGCGGAGTACACAGTTTTTGCACTTATACCTTTGGTTATGCACTTTTGTATTTGTCTTTTCGAAAGTGATAATATGGTCGTAATACAAAGGGTTTTCTTGTAACTTGGGGGTTCTCCATAGGTATCAAAAACTTTAATGGCTTGTCGGAGAAGCTAGGAAAGTTTGGCTTGAGCTTCTCGAAAGAAAAGAAACAAAATAACAGCTGCTTGTCAACCATGCACTTGCATGGCAAAACAAAAAAGGAGTCCGCGAATTGATTGTTTTTTCTTTTTTTGGCTTTAATAACCTTTTTTTCCTCTGTATCCAGCATCCCTTTCACATAGCCTCACCGATGGCTGACCCTCCTATTCTGCTTTGTCTTCGGTGACTACCATCGCTCGCTGCCGCCTAACCACTCTTTATCACCGCTGTTCCACTGTTGTCACCGTGCCCTAGTCGTCCTCATCCTTTTTTATGGCAATCACTGTCGGATCTTGCTGCATCGTCCCTGCTTTCTAATACCAGCGCTGCTTTCATGCACCGTCCCTCCACCGATGGTTTACTACTAACCCCCTCTTGGCGTTCATCTCATCCTGAACCTTAAACCCGAACTCTAACCCTGACCCCCACTGAAGAAGTTGCTGCCGCCCAAGAGAAAGTTGCTATCACCAGAGAAGGAGGAATGAAGCCGGGGAAAATAAGAAAAAAAAATAACTGAAATGCAAATAAATTCTAGTTGTCTGAATGATAGCAAACACCCAAAAAAAAGCTTCTCAACACAAATATCTCGATACAAAAGAGACTGCTTCTCCTCGCATCTACACCCACACAAGAGATGAATTTAATTATTCTAAAGCTTTGACAATACCTTGCGTTTTAAGGAACGAAATTTCTTAGAGGGCAACTCGAATCCTACAAGAATCAGAAAAGAAAATAAATGTACTCAAAATGGAGCCCTATTCAGATGGCGGCCTTCAGGCTTTTGACGGAAGCCGAAACCCTGGCAATTAAACTAAGCAATCTATGTGAGCTTTGTTTTCAATTCTCTTTTTCTATCTAATTGGCTAAGTACCTACTAGCAAAGATAATTATCTGTTTTCTTAACTGATAAAATAACGGAAGGAAAAAGACGCCATATACAACATCACAAGGCACCTTAAATTCTGGACTACATTGAGTTCTCAATTCTCATACGCCACATGTATATGCTGAAGTTGTCAAAGTACACTCGCCAGGAGGAATGCCGGAGAATACAAATTGTGAAGATCTTTTTCAACATTTACAAATGCTCGGTTTACAAGGTTCACGTATAATTAATCGCTAATTAATTTTTTCTATGTGTGGTTATTGTTGCATGTATGACATAGCAGACTCTGGACCTTTGCTTTCTCTACACTTAACCGTGTCTAGCTAGTGTGTAAGGAGCTGGTTATTCGGCTCTGATCTCAAGCATTTCAACTTGGACATTCCAACTATTCAAGAATTCAATTTTTCTTCGCTGCTTGCTACTCAAATTTGACACTGTTTTAAACCTTTCTCCTGTACAATTCCACCACGTGGTGCTTTAGAATCTGCGCTTTTGAATTTTCCAAATTTTGACAATTAGTATGCTCAAAATATTTGGAAGAATTGAGTGACTATAGGATAATAGGAATTAGTATCAAAAATAGCTACAGACATGTAGACGACCAAATTTACCATTTCAGTGTGCTTTTTTTCATTGTGCGTGTGCACGGGCGCGTGCGCGCGTGTTATCTATGCGTAGATGCATACCACCGGATCATATACATTGGTGCGACAAAGCTATCCTCCACCTCAAGTTCCAAAATGTCTGGTAATTAAGGTTTCATTTAGTGCAAATTTACATATTAAAACTTATTGTTGCTTCTAGAATTTTCTTTATTTGGGATAGACTAACTACTCAGTAACCAACTTCGTAGATATATAACTAATTTACTTTAGTAGAACTAACAAATGCTCCTATTTCTGTAATTGCTGATCTAAAAGTTTGTGGCGTGTCCACACCAAATTAGGGAGCCGGCCCCATTATAAGCTATGGACCTCTAGAGAGCTGTCCATGGGATGGACCAACCTAAGCACCAATTGATCATTTTAGAGCTTGTTTTCATGGATAGAGGGGGATTAGAAAAAATCTTCACATTTTTCAGATAACGGAAACTTTTATTGATTCTTTGCGATCTACTAAGATGATGCAACCACGAAATAGATCAACTTTCAATCTCTGCGTTAAGTGATGCACACAACCAAATATTACAAATTCGAAGAAAACCCCAAGGACATAACCTGCTAAAGATCCACAAAGGGTATCATAATAAAGAGGAGTGCATAACTCAAGGTGCAACTATCCACAGACTATACCGCCACTAATGTTGGGTAAGGACCTCCCTGGATACCCTCTCCAACTAAGTATAGGCCTCCGCCACCAACTGAAGATCCTCCGGACGCTACAGCATAGATAACATACGGAGCTAGTGCCTACACAAGAAGATAACCTGCACAAGAGAATTAATTTTTCTCTTGTCAAATACAATGTCATCTCAGCATAGTCATAGTGACCAATATAGAGCTGTTGCTGCAACCAGGAATTCTCCTTATAATTTTTTGTCTAACCCCCATAGCCAGTTCCCAAACATATTAGGAACACACTGTGAGGGGGATACATGTTAGAAGCCACTTGAATAATGCACCACAGAAATTGACCAAAATGACAATCATAGAACAAGTGTTTAATTGTTTCATCACAATTGTATAAACAACATTTCAGACTACCCTGCCATTTTTTTAGGAGGTTATATTTGGTTAATATGAACCCTTTCTTCTTATGCCATGAAATTTTTTCACTTTCAGTGGAATCTTCAACTTTCACAACTGTCTGTTATGGATTGGCACATCACGATCCACAATGGCGGAGTACATGGATTGCACAGAGAACTACCCATTCTAATGCAAGTTTTCCATCCAAATGTAACCCGTTCTTGCGTCAAGTGCACATGTGCAAGCCGAGCCCCAAACTCGTTCCATGCAACTAACTTTTGACCAATGAGTCCCTTCCTAAAGGAAACCCTCAGTTGGTCTATGCTCATAACTTCAGTAAGGTATCATGCTTGTCTCTAGCAGTATTGAAAAGATTTGGGAATTAGTTTTTTATAGGGGCACCTTATAGCCATTGATCCTCCCAAAACCGAACCTGCGAGCCATCATGAATAAAAAAAGAGCCAAAGCAAAAAAACCGTTGCTTAACCTTGAGACCTGCCCAAAAAAAGGGAATCCCTCGCCTTTCATTCAACTTGTGAAAGTGTTTTGGACCCTAGATATTAGTTACGGAAAAGGTCCTGCCATACGCCATCATCGTTTAGTAGCTTAAAGTGCTACTTGCAGAGTAGGATTTGATTTTTAGTTTCCAAGTCCTGTATAGCGAGACTCCCTTGATCCTTGGGCCGGCATAGGACACTCCACTTTGCTAAGCTATATATTTTCTTATGATCATTGATTTGCCAGTAAAACTTAGACGGGAAGTAGTCGAGTTGTTTGAGAACCTCTTAAATATTTCAAAGATGGATATCATATACATCGGTAGGCTACTAAGAACGGAGTTAATAAGGACTTGTTTGCCACCTGTAGACATGTGCTTGCCTTTCCAACTATTTAGTTGCTTCTCGAAGCGCTCCTCTACTCCCTTACAGACTGCATTGCGGAGACAAATCTCCGCATGAGATGAGAGATCGAGCAATGCACCAATCCAAGGGTTGGACCTAATACTTCTGTATCTAAACAAGCCATTTAGATGGGTTAGCTAGTAACATAAAACCAGCCTAGGAGTGTTTTTCTTTTCTTGCTTCTTGTAAGGGCAAAAGTATAAGGCTTCCTTTTTCGCCTCCCACTTGCTTGTGACTCTTGTCTTGATCGATGGAGATTAGATCAAATCCCTTTAGATGTGGTAAGAAATAGGAGAATGACAGGGTGTGATGACGGTGTTAGACGTTTGGGAATATTAGAGATCCAAGGGTGAGAAAATGGGGAGAGCTTGCCATGCCAGCAAGTGCCATTTCCTATTTCTTCCCTTCAAAAAGATAGCAAAAGCTTTGACATTTTCTATTCTATAAAGCATAATGTAAGTCTAGTTACATATTTACAGACTGAGTGACGTTAGCAAGCAACCAGAAACAGAAAGGAATAAAAACCCTCCTAATGGAGACCTACACAAGGTTCTTTGCACTGGCTAAGGAGCATGTGTGCTCTTCTCCTTCGATCTTTGCAAACAAGATCTTTAGCATGGATGACCATGCTATAGAAAGGGCGAACGTTATTCTCATTCCAAATCTCTAGATATATCAAAATAGCCGCCGAACGAAGCACTCGCCTTAGCATCCCGATGTTGGTCCAACACTCCGCCAGGGAACCTCAGCCCAATGAGATGATGGCCTAAAGGGTGAGAAACCCAGCCAGTTCACGACCGCTTGCAAATGCGCTTTGAAAAGTGGCATTAGAAGAGAATGTGTGTCGCAAGCTTTGAACATCGAACAACACTAGATGCAGACTTGGGCCAGCCATGTGCTTGAAGTCTGTCTGTCCTCCACATCCCATTTCCTACCACTAGCCAAGTGGAGAATTAGTGCTTGAGAGAGGTCTAAGCCTCCCAAACCTGCTTATGGAAGGCAATCGGGATTGCCCCTATGAATTGCATATTGTAGGCGTAGGAGGTGAAATAGACTCCATTGGTTATGAGCCACTACGAGATAGAGTCGGGGGGTGTTAGGGTCCAAGGTAAATGCCTGCAACATACAGCACAACCGAACATATTGGATGATGAAGGTGGCTGAGTAAAGAAGCCCCAATTTGTTTGACCTGATCCAAGCTACCTCAAAGAATCCATAAACCACATATATACTCTTTTTGGAGGATATTTTGAAGATATCTAGAGCCATATCCTCCGACCTCTAGCCCTTGAGCCACACCGACTCCCTGAACTTTGCCTTTTTTCCATCTCCAACTGTGATGGATGTCACGCTAGAGCCTTATGACCATCACTTAAACATGGTCTACTTGTCAGAAATGTTTTTTGAAATGAACTTGTTAGAAATGTGAAGTTAAAATGTAAGTTTAGCATAATATCATGTTATGAAATTAGCCTCCATGGCATCCTAGCATCACTACCTTCCACAACTAATATCTTGGCCACTTGGTCCCACTAGTTGTAATATCAAGGGAGTGGTGCAGCGTAGGATCTACTATGGTTGCATGCAAGAAAGAAGACAACACTGATATTTTTTAACGAGGTTTGGTGAACACGCCTACATACATAGGAGCCCTTCTGAAGACGCTCTGCCCCATATATTATTGCAATATGCTGGCCATCGACATCTTCGGGTACCCGCGCTCTAACTGCTCTCCTACTGATTGGAGTCGCTTCGCTCTTGCTCACTCATGGTTACATTGCGTGGTGCCTCTATTTATGATAAGAGGCCCAAGTACAAGAGCCCAACTCTACTCTATCTATACCCTATACATAGTCCTTGTAGCGTCCTATTACAATAATATAACTTTTCCAAATCCAACATGTAACCGACTCATACATATATTCGACGTATAATTCAACAAACTCCACCTTGACTAATATGTCATTCACCATCTTGAAGCCATCTTGCTTGAACTTTCGTGTACCTTGGACTTGAGGTTCCACCTTTGCAACTCAATGACTTGAACCGCCAAGCAAACCTAAACTTGCCTCAGACTTATTGCCTTGATGAGTTCCCAGTGCTACTTCTTGACTCCTCCATGACTCCAGTTGATTATAGTAAATGATTCGATGGAATAGATTCCTCTTGTATCTCTAATATGTGCCCAACTTCCCAGATTATATGATCAACATCATTATACATCAACCCTAAATTCACCATGTCCCCACAACACTATGAACTGTGTCATCACTTTGGTAGCGTCATGCCAGATCCGTATGAAATTGAACCACTCAGTATTAGGTGTCACATGAAAGAGTTACCTGAATCCAACATCCTCACTCATGTTAACCGTATGCCTGATACTAAAGGAACTTCACAACCATATCCCAAGTCATCTCCCTAAGTCAAATTCGTAGTTGCCTCGTCAACCTTTCGCATATTTCCTTTGGCGAACTCTTGTCCATCACATGTTCTCACCAATCCCGATAGACATAGTTGTATGGTCTATCTTCAGTTCTGCTTATCCGGCTTGACACCACTCAAGTCTTCAACTTTAACCATTAGCTTCCAAAGCACGAAGTTACTGGACCCATCAAGTTGTTGCCAGCTCGAATCTGGAAAGCATCGACTTTCGTCGACCCTGGTCAAACCACCCCCGAGAGCCAGTCAGACCGCCCCTCTGGCCTGTCAGATTTGCCCATGCTCTGTCGTGTGCCTACAGCCGCAAGCTTCGCCACAACACTATGTTGAGCCTCTGCAACCCTGGTTGAAGATCTCGTGGGTAGTTAGCCCACGCCTTCTCCATCCTTGCAGTTTTTTCCTCCAATTGTAAGTTTAGCATAACATCATGTTACGGAGTTAATTAGCCTCCATGGTGTCGTGACATCACTAACTTCCACGACTAATACCGTGGCCGCTTGGTTCCATTAATCGCAATACCGAGGATGCGGTGCAGCATAGGATCTACTGAGGTTGCATGCAAGAAAGAAGACAACACAAATATTTGTTAGCGAGGTTGGACGAACACACCTACATCCTCGGGAACCCTTCTACAGGCGCTCCACTCCACATATTATTGCAATATGCTGACCATCGACATCTTCGAGTACCCACGCTCTGGCTGTTCCCCTTCTGACCGGAGTCGCTTCGCTCTCGCTCGCTCACGGTTACATTGTGTGGTGCCTCTATTTATGAGAGGTCTAGATACAAGAGTCCAGACTCTACTCTATTCTACCCTATACACACTCCTTGTAGCATCATGTTACAACATTACAACATTTATAAATCCAACATATAACTGACTCGTATATATATTCGACACATAATTCAAGATATCGACACTCTTTCTTGGAAATAGGGACAAATCCAAATCTAGGGGAGAGAGAGGCCTTATTAGGAGAACTTACCTGGGTGTGGTAACAGGCGTCAACGATCGCCGGAACTAGCCCAACAACAACCATGGCGAAGACCACCACCCAAGAGACCCACCGTAGACAGTCAAAGTCCAGCAGTGACCTCGAGAAGTGCCATAGAGGCATCCACCCTTTAAGCGAAACATTTATTGTACTACGTAATGTATAAAAGAGGCGGTGGAGACCCCTCTCCCTTCCTACGCCACCGGTGAAGCTAGAGAAGGAATAGAGAGGGATCAGACGGAGCAAAAAAGGCGGGAGAAAAGATGGGAGACCGAGGGAGGAGAGAGCAACGAAGGAATAAATTTTGGTTATGGACATGATTACCTTGGAAAAATTTCATGACTTCTGCTAATTGGATCGCGCAAGGTTGTGCAACACATGATTGCTTTTAAGTCAGACCTCTCAAACTCAGAAAACTTATACGAACCACCCATGCAAGTCTAGGGCTGTAAGGTCCAATTACTTTCGCAGATAAGCCATTAACAAACCTAGCTGTACTATGCCTTCGATCGATTAAGGTACGTTGCATATGCCCAGGGGCACGTACGTACCAAACGTCCATCGCCCAAACTTATTCCTGTCGATCCCCTGTACGTTCGTAGCTCCAAAAACCATCGAGCGCCTGGAATGCTCTCGAGAGTCAAATTGGGCAAGGGTGGTGCGTACAGGCGTGCCGGGGTGTCGTTGTCTGGAGGTCAAACCGGATCGCTCGCGGGCAGGCCAATTCAATTCAGGATTCAATGGTCCGCCGTATCGGCGTCGCAAGTCGTCGGAGCCCATATTCGCGTTGAAATTCGGCACTAGCTGCTAACTAGCTAGCTCGGCGGCTGCCCGTGTACGGATGCTTCGTGCACTTGCGTGCATCTGAGGCGTTTTATTCATCAGCGGCGACCGGCGGATGCACGATGAAATGCAGCCACAGCGCTAGCGGGATAAAGATATATAACACGACGCTACGAGTTTAACGGCATTCAAACAATTTTAACCATATTTTAAATCAGATTTAACAGCTCACAAATTAAGTTAAAGTTTTACTATAAATTATGTCTTAATTACACACTTGATCCTCACTTAATACAGTAACAATTGCACTTTAATACCTCATATCTTTTTAATTATATCTCGTCTATTTTCTTCTGCTCTTCGTGTCCACATAGATATATGCGAAAAGCATGCATTTGATATGCTAGTATTATTAATTAGCAGGATGTGTCTACATCTAGTAGAATGAGTTTCCCTTAAATCTCAATCGAGCTCCTCGCGCTCCTGCTCCTCGTTTGCTCCGCTTTCTTCTCCTCTATCCCTGCATCTCCTCTGGTCGTCACCACCACCACCACCCTCCTCTCCTTCTCGGCCACCGTATCAGGCAACTGCCTCCTAACATGGATTTGGTCGCCATCATCTTCTCCCCGAGCGTTGATCCTCCCAGTGGCACTGCCCAACCGCCATCCCCCTCCGCCACATTTCCAACTGACCACGCCTCCGAATTGTCATAGCAATGTGCCACTAATTAATACAGTAGCATGACGTGCATTATGTGGACTGCACTTTCGATAACCCTTTTTTTCCTTGGTCAAATGAAGGGCAGTGATGAGAAGTGGTTATTATGGTTAGCGCAATTCAACGGTCTGCTTCCAAAACCGACGCAGGAGCGGACTTTTGAGACGTGCCCCGGCCGGCCGGTCAAAGAAGCGGGGGCTTGGACGCAGCAGGAACCATCGGTGTCAATCGTTTTCGATCGGACGGTCAAAGATCCATAAAGCACTGAGCTGAAGTAGCCGCTCTCATATGTGTGTCATCACACTCGATGGTTTACCCTACGATCCCCGCAAAATTGATTTGATGCATACGTTCTAGCAAATGCAACCAGTGGCGCAGCGTCGTTCAATCGATTGATGGTCAACATGCATTATTCGACGCGTTGAAATTAAAATCTACGTCCACACTGCATACAACTTTTTAAAAATACCTTACTTAGACATATGCACACACTTATGTAACACCGATGAATATTATGCACGTCGAGCTTAATGATTGATGATGTTACTATAGACAACCTGCTATCTTCAAGTATGTCACTTACCATTTAAAAGCAATTACGTCCGAGTTAGACACACGAAGAGTAGACTTGGGGTAGATGATGTATCCCTTGATAACATTTAATCCTTTGACATTGCATATATTTCTTAGTCGAACTCTTTATCTTATATACATGGCGCCTTTAGGTAGAAACTTTGTTCAGAAATACTCGCAGTTGTCAGAGCCACTTACTGAAATTACTCAACGAATCTTCCATGTATGGCAATTGTTAGGTTGACCAAATTGTTGAAGTAGGATTCAGATGGTCGATCTAGTGGTACGTATTTTGCTGCGGTCTTTCAAATCCAACCCTTTGGTTTCAAGAAAGCCCAGAGGATATTAATTTTTCTAACTCCCGATGGTTTCAGTAATCAGTTGCAAGTTTGTGCATTCTCACAAATAAAACAAACAAACAAATAACTTAAACGCCGATCCAGGGTTTGAAACTATTTATTAAAACCGACGACCAACTGAGCTTGGTGTATGCAAGAGCATCTTGACTGGCAACACATCAACCACTTACAAGTACTGAAATTTCGCAACATTTCGCCAGAGCATCTTGACCGGCGATAAGCTAATGAATTTGACATTAATAATATATATTGTACTTTCTTCTCTTCCTTTACTTGAAACTAGCGGAGAAGTATGCATTTTTTGACAAAAGATACCGCGGGAGCTACATATATGCTCCAATTGTTTACATATCAAAAGAGTATTCCAGCACGTCGCATGGTCAAAGGTGCACTGGATTAATTGGAGCCAAAAGACTGATTTTTTTTCCGAGTAGCAACAGAAACTGCTGACTTAGAAATAACCTGGCGACGGACTGTAGCTTTCAGTTGACAAGAGGACAAATTACCTAATCTTCACTTTGAATAAGAAGAGAGAAATCGTTGCATTAGCTACATTTAGCTTGACAAACTGTCGAACTCTCTGACTTTTTCCATTGTCATGCGAATAAGAATCTCCGTATTAATCATCTGATGGGCATGTCGCTAATTCAGGGTTTACGTTGTGGTAACAGCAATGATCCGACATATATATACCTCTGCCATAGACAGTAGGGACTCCTAAAGTCCTATTTGGGACGTAGGATTTTGTATAAATTTTGATAGGTTTAACTCTAACGAGAACCTTACAAATTCACATTCTGAATTAGGCCTACATTGCAGTTGAGTGTCCAACCCTGATTGGCAAAACGATTTGTTAGGACATCTCCGGTGGTAGATAAGATATCCTTCTCTTGTGCTCTTCACGTCACTTAGAGATAATTATAAGAATATAATATATAGTAGGTTATCTCGTAGTGTCATATCTAGTAATTAATACTCATATTATTATGAAATGTATGGTCATTTAATAAACTAGAAAACTAGTGACGAAAAGAAGACATCTAATACAAGGTATAGTCATTCATTGTGTGTTAAGGGATCATCTCTTAACTAAAAGAAGACATTCTTTTCTCTTTTCACTTAAAAATAATAATTTATGGTATTCTTAAAAAAGAAAACTGATATTATTACATTATTGAAATCTTTCTTGATCCAAACGCTAGCCAAATTGTTTGGTACAACCCGAGTAAGTCCAACTGGCCAACCGTCAATAACACCTATTGGCTGAACCGACATTGGAGAATGGAGACTAATCAAAACTAAGACTCGAGACTTCCATACATGATGCATCGCTAGACAACTCAAAACAAGACTTCTCATCATGTACATGTATACAAGGTCGGATAGGTACCATACATCTATACTTACAGATATATACATACAGTATATACACAACGTTGGGCGTGCGTATTAACATAAAGAGAGTAGATTTTCTGCAACAGTTGGAACATGCACACGCACGAGATGCTGTTCGATCGATTTGCTCGGTGATTCGTATCATTGGGGTACACTAGTCATTAGACATGGTGTTTGACCTATTAAGTATTTTCCTTTTTTAGGGTCTCGACTTTGACTTTAACTTACAGATAGTACTCTAGTAGTCTTTTGGCAGTGGAATTTTTTCTATGCAAGAGCATCATTTATATTATTTGCATGAGTAGTCTCTTTTGTCACTCACTACAGTATTTTCTACCTTGATTTTTATGCTTGGTGAGCTAGTTTCTATATGATGATTTTAAATGGGGCCTTTTATTTTATACATCATGCAGTAATTGTAGACAAATTTAATGAATCTTAATCCTGGTTTACTTATGTTTTAGACAAGTCTCACCAGTAAAAATCGAGTCTTATATAAGGCTAGATAGAAAGCTCGAGGTTCGCAGCTCGGCTCGGGTTCGGCAAGTCTTGGCTCAGGCTCGGCTCTGCTCGGAGGCGCAGCGACCCGAGCCCAAGCCTCCTCCTCGGCACGTAAATCTCGGCGAGTCGAGCCAAAAAGCTCGCGAGCTGCTCGTAGACTCGTTTAGACTTGTTGCATAAAAAATTTGGGATGATTTCTACTAAAAATAGTTATGTAATTCTTGCAATTATGCACATTAGAACATTAGAGCATTCCTCCTGGTACCACGAAAAAAACAAGTTGAAAAATAGAACAAGGAAGCATCACAACATTATGCACAGCAGCACACTGAGCACAGTACATCGATTTAGAGCATCTCCAGCAAAGCCCCTAAATTTGACCCCCTATATCTTTAAATAGGGGCTCCTCCTAAAAGATTCCTCCCCCATATTTCTTTTCACTCCAGCAAAACCCCCTAAATCTCAGCCCCCATATTCCCCTCTCCTATATTTTATTAATTTTTTGTAACTAACAATATATTTGTAACGGTTATTTTTGTAACGGCTGTAATTGTAACGGCTATATTTCGAACGGACATATTTGCAACGGCTATATTTCCAACGGTTAAACTCCAACGGCTATAATTGCAGGGTCTATATATGCAAGCCCGTATCTCACATCTATCTCCCACAATCCTGGTTGTTTCTCCTCTCCCACATCTCTCTCCCCAGCTCTCTGTCTCCTCTCCCGCAGCGCAATGAGTCGCCGCAGCCTCGCCCTGCAAATGTGCTTGGATTCGTCGTCGTCTTCCGACGACGAGGAACTCGATATGGGTACAACATACCTAGCAAACCGAGAACATGAGCGGCTCAATGCTCCACGCCATGGCGGTTCTGTGTTGGGACATCAGGTTATTCATTGCGATAGAGAAGTCGATCACTGCAGACTATACAATGACTACTTTTCAGAGAATCCTGTCTACACCCCGAGGATGTTTCGGCACAGGTTTGCAATTAGTCCATATGTTATTGTTGATCCGTCGTTCTTGTTGATCCTCCTTTCTCATAATTTTTTCCCACGCAGGTTTAGAATGCATCGTGATTTGTTTACTCGCATAGTGGATGCTGTAAAAGAGCATGATAGGTATTTTATGCAGAAAAGAAGTGGGGGTGGCATTCTTGGGTTATCTCCTTTGCAAAAGATCACCGCAGCATTCCGAATGCTAGCTTATGGAGTACCAGCAGATGCTACGGATAATTATTGTCGCATTGCTCAGAGCATCGCCAAAGAGAGTCTTAGAAGGTTTGTCAAAGCTGTTATTGAGGTTTTTGAAGATGAGTACCTGAGATCTCCAAATGATAATGATACTGCTAGATTACTTGCCACTTTGGTTTCTACTCAAAATCTGCGCGTAAGCTCCACAGAACCTATTAACTTGTTCTTGAATAGTAGCCCAACGGTGTTGGAGGGAATTTTGAGAACGATCCGACTCTTCTTCTTATTGGCATGGAAGTAATCATAGATCATTTTCCAATAAGAAGAACGAGATTGTTCGTTCCCTGTGGCTGCATCCTGACTGATCTCGAGCCATCCATCCACCAACACATTGTCTTCATTCACGGTAAAAATTTGGACCTCTTCAAGTTTGGTCTCAGAGGAGGGGTAGGTTGTTCATCTCCATGTACGTGCAAATCCTGTGATTCTCCTCAATTTATGCCATCCAATCCGACATTGCCAGCCAAGAGGTCGGAATAGAATCCATCAGCCATTAGAACACCCTACATCAACATGTATACAATTTAATCATCACAAATTGTAGAAAATTCTACCTCAATTTCTTCCCTCAATTTCTTTTTCCCCTAAAATTCTCCCTCAATTTTCAATTTATTCCCCTCAATTTATCCCCCACCACCTCTATTCCTCTCCCGAGCCCCTCTGTACCTCACCCCGAGCTCCTCGCCGGGCTCCCCCACCGCGCCCGGCCCCTCGCCGCCTCCTCTCGCAGCTCCCCCACCGTGCCCGACCCCTCGCCGCCTCCTCTCCCAGCTCCCCCACCGCGCCCTCACCCGGATCCCCCGCCGTGCCCTCGCCGCGCACCTCACCTGGCCCCTCGCCGCCGCCCTCGCCCGGCCCCTCACCGTGCCCCTCGTCGCCGTGGACCTGCTCCACCGCATCAGCAGCAGCCGACGGCCGATCTCCCGGCTCGAGCTCCCCGCCGCTCCCCTCTCCTGGCTACCCTCTCCCGGCCCCTCTTCCGCCCCCTCGCTGCCGCCCCTCGCCCGGCCCCTCGTCCGGCCGCTCACCGCGGCGGCCCTGCTCCGCGGCAACAACATCAGCAGCCAGCTCCAGCTCCTCCACCGCGGTGGCCCCCTCTCCCAAGTTTATTCACCTGTGTCCGGATCTGGGTGACGGCGGGACCTCCTCTGTGTCTCAGCTCGGCTCGCGGCGGCAGCAAACGGGTCAGAGGGGAGGGCAGGAGATGAACCTTGCAGATGGCACGAGTAGAGCCTTCCGCCGCCCGGACGTTGGCGCCGTTGTAGCGATGGGGGGCGTCGACTGAGCCCCCAGGGATGGGGGGAGTCGGGGGAGGGATGGGGGGGCGCGAAGAAATGGGGGCAGGGGTGGGGGCTTTGCTGGAGACCATTTTATCTCAATTTCCCTACTTTATCCGAATGGGGGCTTGGATGGGGGGCTTGCTGGAGATGCTCTTAGAAGCATGGCTATATTGGCTGAAAGCTCTGTGTATGGCTTCCTTGTTCCTATGCCGTCATACATATGCATCGAAGCTAGATTTGGAAACTCCCAATTCTACGTCGAAGATTCGTTTGCAGTCATTCGGGTATACAAGATGGCATACACATGTTATAGCACTTAACATCATTAGCCGCCTAATTAAGATGCAGCTTGACATAGAGGTATTGGATTATTTCACTAGCAGATCATATGTTATATTCGTTCTTTGTAGGCCAATATAGAAAGTTCTGACATTGTGTAATTTACTCAACTTCAGGAGGTAATTCCATATGCCTTTTTTTTCTAAACAACCACCTGATCACGGATACAACATATTGGCATCACATAATTAGTGCATGGTAAAAGGAATTTTGAAGCGGAAGGCAATGAAACTTAGGACAGAAGCAATGCGATGGGTACACCATGTCGGGACCCGGAACTGTACCTGGCTCAACGAACGACACACCGTCAAAGACCGAGCAACCGCTTAACGTGGATACACGTTACCTCGCGTGCATACGCTGTTAAGGGTCCGACACTGTAACATCCTCGATTTTTACGGGCTTGAAATTTTTTTTTAAGAGAGAAGGATGTGCAACTATGTAATATATGGTAAAGTATTTTGTTTGGAATTTTATCTCAAATAATCCAAGGCTATGAATTAATTTGAGAGCTTAAAGTGATGTTTTAAATTTTCATTTGAAATTATTTTAGAATCTCTCTCTAAAAATATTTTATTTGGATTCCTCATGTCCAAATTGATTTACTGAAAAATTTTCATAATTTTTAAAGCCTATTTAAATCAGTTTTGAATTACCTTACTTTTTCTCTATTGATTTAATCTGAAAATAAATAAATAAAGTCTTGTGGGCCAGCCTACCCGTGCGCATGCATGCATGCATGCATGCAGCCAAGCTGCTGGCCGCGTGATTAGTTCGCCGCCATTTCGTCTGACCAAGTTTAATTTCTGTTTTTTTCTCCCTAATTAATTCCAGCCAATTAGTGCCATTATTAGTGCATTCTTGCCCTTTCCTCTCCCCCATTTCTCCTATAAAAGACCCCCAATCCCTGCAGTTCATTCCTTTGCTTTTCACTCTAAATTTCTTCCTCCACACCTATTTCTTCTCCAACTCCGGCGAAACTCCGACGAGCAATTTCGGCGACACTGGCGCACCACACACCGAGGCACTGCTACCCGGAGCTTCCCCACGCCGATGCGCATCTCCTACCGCAAGAATTCGGGAGCTTCTTCCTCTACATCGACCGTACCGCGAGTTCTTCTTCAACTCCGGCGATCTCCTTCTCTCCTCGATTTCTCCACCCACGGTGAGCCTCTCTCCAATCCTTACCCGAGGTAGACTCCCACCAACTCGAGCAACACTTCCCCTCCACCAATTTTGGCCATCATCCACCTCCTTTGTGCAGCCCTTGTTTGGATCGTTCTATTTTGCGTCTGTACTGTAGTGTGAACAGTACACGCATGAACAGTGCCATGTGTACAGTACCCTTTTTGCCTCTCCTCTGTCCAATATTTTGAATCCATCTAATCTTTGCCCGATCTTAGATCTCAGTAGTAAAATGGAACCATTAGAACCCCAGGAGTCCAATAAATTCGATCGCTAGATTTTGAATTATATTTAAATTTGGATGAATTTGATCAAATTCTGAGATAACTTTGTACTGGATGACTATTTTGAAGTGATTCTTTTTTGTAGATTACTAATATGATAGGGAGTACTTCTGGAAATTTTCATAATTTTTGGACTAGTTTGGAATTTCCTAGAATTAAATAAGCTTTATTTTAATTATTAAAAATAGAAATGCTCTCTGTTATTTATATTTAATTTTTTGCCTAGGATCAGAAAACCCTAGAACTCATTTGCCATGTAAACGAAAACATTTTCCCTACAATTTTTTGAGCTATAAAAATCAGGATGTGTTCTAGATCCATTTAAAAATTGATATTTAAATCCTGTTTTTAGTAATAGTGTCTTTATAAATCTGTTTTAGCCTTTAAAAATTCATGTCAAGTACCAATAAACCATGTTATATTCTAGGGATGGTGTCAAAGCATGAGAACCCATTTAGCATAATTAAATAATGTTTTACCATGTTTTTAGGGTAGACTTCATGCTTAGAATAATGGTTTTAATTATTTAAAATACATTTCCATAACACTTTTAAACATGAAATGTCTCTGGAATTGGTATTATATCATGTTAACCCATTTGCATAATGTATTGATGTTAATTATTATTTTCTACATAATTGTTACACTAGAAATGATAGGAATTGCTTTAATTAATTAATGTTCATATTTAGTACTAATATTAAATTATTTTTAGTACTATTTTGGTACTCTTAACACATCTTAGGATGATCTATGCTTAGTTAGCTCATGCTAATGGTAAGAAATATTAGCTCATGCTAATGGTAAGAAATATGTTTGTGGTTAAGTCTTAGTCATTGAAATAATAGAAGTGCATGTGTAATTCCCTAGTTCTCTTATGTCCTAATTTAAATTGTGAACCATGTTACAGCAATAAATAAGTGATGATAACCTCTCTGCAATAATAATATTTTGATCACTAGCCATGTTAGGATATGTCGTACTCATATTAGTTAAGTATGTCTCATGATCTAGTTGTTATGCAATGTTCTTTACCATATATACTAGTATGTAGAGCTTCGGTTTGTAGTTAGCATGCTCATGTAGTATTGTTAATATGTCATGCTAGCATAACAGTAGCCATTATGGTATTATGAATATAATGTTATATGATGTTATGTTTCATGATTGTGGTTTAACCATTATAAATATTTAGAGCTATCTAAATATTTATTTGTGGTTAATGTATATCAGTTATGCAAGCATTAGCCTAGTTTGTATAGTTGTGTATGTATGTTTGGATATATTTATTTGGTGTTAATTGCTATATTTTTGTGATTTGCAACTAGCTTAGTTGTAGCTGTAGCTTTATTAATATCTCTGCTGTTGTGTAAGATATAATAGCATGTTAGACTTTTATATGATGTGTGCTAACTAGCATAATAAGTTATGATTGATGTGCCATGTTTCTTTTAAGGTGTTTGTATATATATATATATATATATATATACATATGTATATATATATATATGATATTTATATGCTATATGTTATATATTATTTGTATAAGGAATATGGCCAGTGTAGTGACCCTAATAGTGTTAGGTGATCTCTGTTATCCTAGCCTTAAATTTTTATTCAAAGGTTATCTCCTGATCCGTCTCTTCTGAATCTATTCATCATGCCTCAACTTGCTAGCCCTTCGCTAATATCTTTTTGGTTGAGGTGTATCGTGGTTCCCTATGCCGATTGTATCATGACACCAGCATTTGGACTCTACAACTCAGTTTCTGTTGATACCCTCTTTCGATCTTGATCATTGCACCATATAATGTAATGATGATCCTCTGGCAGTAATCAATCCCTTGATTGTTAATAAGCATTGACATGATCCTTCAATCATTTGTCGATGTTCTGCCATGAACCTTGCGACCCAATCTCCAGTTGGTGGCATAGCTCCGTTTATTGGAATGCCTCGATCTCCATCAGTATCTATCTTGCCGATGTTTCCATGTCGGATCAACCCATGTTGGTATTTATCCTAATTTCTAATTCCGATTTATGGCTTTGCCATCCGTATGAGGAATCCGTTTCCTCATACGTTTATACCTCTCGTCTATAGCCTTCTACCAAGCTATAGATGTGTCTCTGTTTGATTCTATCCTTTCTCACTTACATGTGGTTTCCGCGTGTAGTGCCCTATCTTTTGAAACCTTAACCATTAGCGTGTGCTTCTCACCCGTCAGTCGATCGTAGCCATACGATCTTTCTTTCGTATCACCTTTACTCTTTATGGACTAGGTCCATAAACCTTTTGTCCATGTGTCATACGTGGTTCTTACCATGTATAATCCTTTCTCTAAACTACCTATAGTTTAGAGATGACTCTTTATCTCATCTTACGAGATGATGCCTTTCCCCTTTTTCTTCTGGTTTACCCTTCTGCCAGCAATCCATTCATTCTCCAAATCCTATCCTTGATCTAACCATCCTGCTCTTTTCTTTCTATTAATGTTTGAGTTATTTGGAGTTGTTTAATGTATTTATTTGTTACATTCTATTTCTGTTACGACGAGTAGGGAGTGACGTGGTTAACCAGAGTCAAGTTCAAGGAAGAGAAGTGAAGGAATACGTCAACAAAGGCATGCCCCTTTTCTTGATCATATTTGATCCTATATTTTCTGAAAGCCATTAATATTTTGTCTTTTACAAATATGCATGTTGTTTTAATCCAGTAGCTAGCGTGTAGATTGACACACTTTTACCCATATCCGCTTGTTGCCCCTTTTACTTGATACCCTGAGTAGTATAATAGGTTTATTCTGAATAGAATAGAGAATGCTTAGCCATGCTTAATTATACATCTTTAGGTTGTTTTGATTTGCCTCTACGGAGGAATGAATATTGGATCGATGATCCTTGTTGAAACTTGTTGAGCTCGCTGAGCTAGGGCCGGATGCCCGATGTTTTCCCTCTCTCTCTCTATTCTTCCTATTCTACTCTGGGTGAAACTTACCATCTAATATGGTGCGGGCGACAGCTGGATCATGTGATGAAGGAGCATATGGTTGTCCTACCCGCAGAAGGCCGGTTTAAAGGAACCATTGGTCGTCCGTACCGCTTAAGGCCGAAGTCTTGAAGTTGGAGAAGTGTGTCAACAGTGTAACCACATGCTATATGGGCAATGGCTTGGTCAAGTAGGTTAGTCAGTCTTTGGTGTCGATGTTACCATACCGCAGAAGGGGTGGACGTAGCTACGAGAACCCTCGGCATAGATGGGGGGACCGGAGTGCGGGGACATACTCTCGACTCCGAGCCAGACCCGGTGGGTATGTCACACCTTAGGGGGATCTAGCTAAAAGGCCTCGTCGCAATCTCCCTGTTGCAATGCTGACGACGGCTAGTGGCAACAATGTGAGATTGTGTCATGTGGGTAAACTGTACAAACTGTGCAGAGTAATAAACTAATCGATTAGCCGTGTCCACGGTTATGGACAACACATGACTCATTCTTGATGAAAAGGACATGTCCCTCTCCCCCTTGCTATTTCTCTCTACCCCTTTGCTGATGAATCCTATAGACGAGCTAAGGCAAGAGTTCCTTGCTCGAATGTGTTGGTCATGGACCACACCTGATGAAAAAAACCCCTGATGTTAAAAATTGGTTTTCATCAAAATGACACCTTGAATCTACCGTAATATTTCAACTAAAACTGCTTTTCTGTAAATGAACCATACAGCCTTCCGTTGAAGCCTTGCATGTAGTTTAATAGGACCATCTGCCGCCAGGTGGTTTGCTGAGTACGTAAAGTACTCATCATGCATGTTGTTTGTTAGGCATGTTCAGATATCTTCGAAGATGGTGGTGAAGCTATGAAGTTTTCTACGACCATGGGAGGACTAAGTTACGTGGACTCCGTTGACTACCTGTGGCTGAGATAGAGACATCTACGCTTTATCTTTTCCGCTGTGTTTCTGACTGGTAAGGGACGTAAGTCCTAGATGTTTATATAGCCATTCGGCTGTTATTAATCAAATGTTTTCTAATAAGCTTCGTGACACATTTTGCCTGTGTTCGTCAGCTTGATCCTGGACTGACGAGGATATACACAGGGGGTCTGGTAGTTGAAACCAGGTTCCCACATACACCGAACCAGCACTGCATACGAACTCCACCTGACCACCTATGTCGTATGTCTCACTGCTAGTACAGCCAGCCAGAAATGAATATCATTCAATGAGCCAATTATAGTTACGAAACCCTGTAGCGGGTTAATGCTCGGCTTCCGCGACAAGAGTCGCAATCACGAGATGAGCCCGACGTCTGTGTCCACAACCTAACCCAATCGGTCATAGCACAGATTGGTGGGTCACCCGAAGGCCCGACACTGACATCCACACCCTGCCCAATCGGCAGTCGCATCACAGCTGGCGGGTCACTCGACTCGTAATCACGAACCTCGCACAGAAGATTCGTATCAACTCACTACCACCTCTTCGCACACTTCAATCATACACGCACTGTGTACGAAGAGACGTGGTAAACAACTTAGAATATCATTGCACAAACTCTACAGGAAGGATTACTAGATAATTAGTGCACATCCCTTACGTTTGGGCAATTACTTAATTTACAATCAGCTGGCTCGAAGGCCTTAAGTGCGAGAAATAAACATGTAGTTTTACCCTGAGGTGCAAGCTAGCATCTCAAACCGACCCAAAATACCCCACATAGTCCACAAGTTCGAAAAGCTGAAGAGATAACCGAGTCAAACGTCTCCAGGAAAATAGTCGTCGAGGGAGGGTTCATCTATTCCTAAGCATGCAACAACAACTACCAATGAGTACAAACGTACTCGCAAGACTTAGCAGTGCTTGGACACGACATTCATATGATGTTAACAGGAAGAAGATCATCATCCCTACCATGCTAGTGGGTTGAGCAACATCCAAATAATGTAAGTTTTCTATGATACATAACCGAAATAACATCAATGGGTGGATAAACCTAGAATTGACCAATCAACAAGATATACAACATAAATTCATAAATTGGATCAACAGATCACCATCATCCAAATCAATTTACTAAAAGAGACCCTAATTGGTCGATGAACCCATAAAGATTCTCTTGGTCCGGCTCATGAGGATAGCTAGTCCACCATGAGCGGGCCCCAACCAGACATCAACTATGGTCCACAACATGGTTAAGGGTTCCCGTTGATTTAGCATCAAATTAATCCACAACATGATAATAACATCACAGATATTCATCCGGGACCAACAATTAATAAGCAGGACATGCAATAACGAAGTAATGACATTAAAGTAGCATGGCAATGTCGCAAGCTCAGCTTGCCTGGACTGGGGAGTTCCTCGGATTTCTGGATGTCGGGTTGCTGAGGCTCCACTCCCTCGTCGCCGGTTTCTAGGGTTTTGCAAAATGACGACGAAAAGAACGGACAATACAGCATAAGAATTCAGCATGACATTTCATGGACTTTATATGAAATGCACAGCGATATTAATCATTATCATTAAAACTATTTGAAAATAAGACTCGGCTCCTTTTGGGGCGAGGGTTGAGAACCAGGGCTTTTAGCGATCTCCGTCGACCGATTAAACCCTAATTGACCACTTTTGTTAATTGATTGGTTTTGTGGACATCAAAATATCATGGGGTTATTTTTGGTTGATAGGTACTGCTATACTGGTCATGGTGGTAAATTTTCATAATTTTTGGGCAAAAATTGAATTTAAGCCATTTATGCAAGATTTGATGCATTTAATTAAATTCTGGAAATTCCAGTATAATTGCATGGCCAAAATTATTTTTAATGGGTACTACAGGTTGCACTGATTCCAAATATAAAAATTTCATATTTTTCTGAGTTCATATGAATTTTTGGTGAATTTTCTAAGTTTTCAGCAATTTTAAACAATTTCTCTAATTTCTCTAAATACAAAATTAATTAAAATACTTTTTACACCTAGGTCAAACTAGCCCTAGTCTATGAGCAGTGGGCCCTAGGGTTTTTATTTTCTTTTTCTTTATTTTTTCTTTTGGGTCTCGGGCCCGGGGAAGCGGGGGAGAGCGGGCCGGCCGGCGCTGCTGGCCCTACGGGCTGCGCGGGGAGTCGGGGAGGAGCAGGCCGAGGGGAGAGAAGGAGAGCGTGGCGGCGGGAGGCGAGGGGGGGCGGCGAGCGGGGCGGCGCCGCATGGCACACGCGGGCGCGCGGGAGGCGGGCAGGCGAGGCTGGCGTTAGCGGGTGGGCCCCCGCTGACATCAGCAGAGAAAAAGATTTTTTTAACTGGCTGTTACACACCACTACAACCTAAAATTCTAAAAAGGCTACCTTCCAAATTTTTACATGGACAAATCCTATGTTCATAACACTAGGAAGATAATGACCCTCATAGTATTGCAGATCAAAAAAGAGAATTCAGGCTAATATATGCCCCATGAATCACGCTAACAAGGACAAGCAGAAGCACAATCCACATATGTACTCCTAACTCTCACAATCAAGTGAAGAGGAAAAAAATACAAAGCATCTCATGTTACTCAAGCAAGAAGAAAATTAAGGGATAACAGCATCAGATTAATACTTGATGAGACAATAACAATTTCCTAACATTAAACAACATTTTCTTGCTGAGAAAATGAAGTTGCACGGTGGACGGAGGCACGGTGTCTCTCGGCGAAGCAGCGGTGTCAGCATCCAGCGGAAGCTCGCGACAGCGGCGGCGTCCGATGGAGAAGAGGCTGACAGCTACAGGAGGGCGGTGTCCGGGGAGGCTGGCGGCAACGGAGAAGAGGCCAGTCGGTGTTCACCGACGGAAGCGCGGCGTCGGCATCCAGTGGAGGCGCAACGTGTAACATCGGCATCCGGCAGAAGCTGCGTGGCTTGCGGGTCGCGGCGGCGGCGGCGGCATCCGGCTGTGGCTCGTGGGTCACGGCGGCGGCAGCAGCGGGTTAAGGTGCGGGTGTGGGTAGGGATGGGGATGGGGTGCGGGAAGACCGGCTCGTGAGCCATACCAGACCGGCCTGAGCCCATGGCGAGCCCGAGCCGAGCCACCTTCCAGGCTTTACTACCTCAGAAAACACTTCTGCTACATCACCATCACTGACGAGCACTAGGAGGCCCGTCGCTAATTAGAAAAAAACAATGACGGGCGAGATCGGGATCGTCAGTAATAGTGATACAGCACGCGAGCTAGCAAACTTCTACTGACGGGCCCAGTAGACGCCCGTCAGTAGAAGTAGGAAGGGTGGAGGAACTTGGCATCTCCACTGACATCATCCTTCACTGACGGGCTCTCGTCACGTGCCCGTCAGTGATTGTAGGATTTTCACTGACGGGTAAATCTACGCCCGTCAGTGGAAGGTTGCTCCAGGAATGTCTTCGAGGGCGTACTTATCACTGACGGTCGGCTTTGTTGTGCCCGTCAGTGATAATACTGCACTTATAAAAACAGGGGAGGCGCCCACAGCTGGCCGTTGAGCTCGCGTGCCTCACACGGCCAGCTGCAAGCTCCCGCGATTTAGGCTGCTCTCCCCCTCCTCCCCTTGGCCTCCTCCCCCTCCTCTCCCCCTCCTCCCTCTTGGCCTCCTCCCCCTCCTCCCCCTCCTCTCTCCCTTTTCCTTCTAGGTATACTACAATCTAAATCTAGATCTCTCTCAATCCTCTCCCTCCTCCTCTCCACCCCTTTTTCCCTCTCTTTCCCCCTCCCCTCCTCCCTCCCTCCCTCCTCCTCTTAGATATACAATCTAGATCTCTTTTAACCCTACCGCCTCCTCTTCACCCGTTTTCCCCTCTCTTTCCTCCCCTCCTCTCTCTCCTTACCCTATTCGGAAGGCTCTCGAGTCCGCTCCTTGACAGCGCTAGCGAGTTCTCTTTGGTACGATATAATACATGAAAGAAGAGAATTAATTTTGTGATTATTTTATTAATTTGGATTACAATCAATTAGTTTGTTGTTGTAGGGATCGATGGATCGAAGTTCGATGTACGGCAAAGGGCAACACGAAGTTTCGTCGATACTTTGAATGGGTTTCTAGATGTGGCCGAGGAAGATAGGGAGAAAAGGGGTGCGAACAAGATGTGTTGTCCGTGTTGTGGATGCAAGAACACGATAATGTTCAGGGAGAGAGGCATGTTGCAGCTACACTTGTTGACTCGAGGTTTCATGGAAGGTTATACACGTTGGACAAGTTACGGTGAGGAGGCGGAGATTTTAGCTAGTCATGAATGTTTAGAAGAGGACGTACATGAAGACGCAGAAGAAGATGAAGACCATATTTCTGAATGTAGGGATGACATGACGGGAGAGGCAGGGAACAATTTGGCTGAAATATTGAGGGACAGTCACATGGCGGACCAGGTGGTCGAAGACCCCGAGGATGAAAGAGAGGTCGCAACGTTTGCGAAACTGATGGAAGATTCGACAAAACCATTGTGTCGCAGCTGCGATCCTGAGCACACGCATCTATCAGTCACGCTAGAACTTCTAAGGATCAAGGCAGCCCACAACTGTCCAGACGCAAGCTTCGATGAGACACTGGCTTACCTTGCGACGGTTTTTCCAAAGGAGAACGTGTTGCCTACGAGCACCGAGGAAGCCAAGAAGGTGGTCTGCCCCCTTGGATTGGATGTAGAGAGACTCCATGCTTGTCGGAACGACTGCATTATTTATCGCAAAGAGTATAGAGAGCTGCACAAATGTCCGGTGTGCAACACATCTCGATATAAGCGGGGCAGACACCAAGACGATGATGAGGACAAGGTGACGAGTGGTGCCCCTGCAAAGGTTGTATGGTACCTTCCAGTCCTCCCCCGTCTGAAGCATTTATTCGGTAACAAGAAGGAGGCAAAGCTGATGCGTTGGCACGAAGAGGGGCGAAGAAAGGACGGGGTGTTGAGACACCCAGCTGATACTTGTCAGTGGAGGGCAATCGACGCGGAATACCCAAATTTCGGTAGTGATCCGAGGAATATCAGGTTTGGTATGAGCACGGACGGAATAAATCCATTCGGCAACATGAGCAGCAGACACAGCACATGGCCCGTGGTTTTTTGGATCTACAACCTCTCTCCATGGTGGTGCATGAAGCGGAAGTACATGCACCTATCTATTCTCATTCAAGGGCTAAAACAACCTGGAATGGATCTTAACGTGTATCAACAACTACTGAAGGACGAACTAGCTACGCTGTGGGAAGAGGGGGCTCAGGTCTGGGACGCGGACAGAGAAGAATTCTTCACTCTGCAAGGCATGTTGTTCACAACGGTGCAAGATTATCCCGCGTACGGGAACAACGCGTGTCAGTGCACGAAAGGATACGAAGCATGTGTTAAGTGCATGGAAGAAACCACAAGTGTTTTCTTAGAGGGCTCTCGAAAAATCGTGTTCATGGGCCACCGAAGATGGCTGACCATGAATGACCAATGGAGAGAGGACACAGAAAGGTTCGACGGAACAAAAGCAATCCATCCAAAGCCTCGCGAGAAGACCGGACAAGAAATGTATGATCTCTTGAATGAAATGGACGAAGTTGAGCCAGGAAAAGGAAATAAACAACCGCCGGTAAAGGGCATCCAGAAGGCCTTCGCGTACGCTATCAATAACGAAGTCATTCGGCCAAGCGGTGATTTCTACGCGGGACTCCAATTACCCGCTTACCGCCGCACTGAAAGTACTAGCCAAGCGTCATAGATGTAGAGTAGGGCTAGTGAGAATAAACATTGTTAAATTCATTTGTTTGTCGTTTTAATTCGTTGTAAATTAGCTTGAATGTACTTAATATTTGTGATATTAATTGCTATATATGCTTAATATTTGTGATACTAATTGCTATATTCAGATATGAATACTAATTGCTTCATATTGTCTATTTAAAAAAAATGTATGAAAATAGTTTCACTAATGGGCAACTTCCATGTAACCGTCAGAGGAAACATATACTGCTGACGGGCAGAGATTTACCGCCCGTCAGTGAAAGTCCCCTCAGGCTGCCACCCGGGCAGCACTGGTAGGCTCTTCACTGACGGGCAAGATACACCCGTCAGTGAAATATATATATATTTTTGACGGGCCCTCCGCCCGTCAGTGGAAGTTCTACTTCCACTGACAGGAGGTTACTGACGGGCTCCAAACCCGTCAGCGATTGCCGTTTTGTGCCCGTCAGTACTGCTATCTCCTGAGGTAGTGCTCATGCCTACTGGGGCTCGGCTCGGGTTTTTACGAGCCAGGACGAGCCGAGCCGCGAGCCAACTTGGCTCGACTCGTTCCAGGCTTTAGTTTTATATGTGTTTCTCATAGTTTTAGACAAGTATCACACATATTTCTTGAAGTTTTAGACAAGTATCACTACTTTCAAGTTTCAAATAAGTTTTGTTTGTCTTAAGTTTTGGACAAATTTTGCACATGTTTCTTGTATTTTTAGACAAGTTTCACTAGCTCAAAAATTTCTTGATGTGTCATGTCATAAACCATATGTAGAGTTCATCCAAAAAGATGCCGCTGGCCTGGTCCAATAAAAATCATCATTTAGCTGTAAAAGATTCATTAGTATGGGACTAATGAGGAACAATTTTTTGTACCTACAACTGTCATATTCCTTTGGCCCCGCGTTAGAGTACTTTCCAACTCCATTCAGTTCATGGTTATTTCCGTGACCCAATAATTCTTTTGTTTTTGCTGCTTTTCGTACTGCCAGCCTGCACAGAGGATTTGCTTTATACTAAAGTAGACAAACTATCTTGAGGCTGAAATGAGATTACATTCACCAAGTGTGTAGATGTGTTCTTTAGGTGGCACTCATTGGGTGCGTGCGCAGCTACCGCCGGTGGCACCGTATTATTTTCGTTAACATATATATGAATAGAAAAAAGTTAAATTTTTGTTCCTCGACTATTTGCCAAGTTCAGTAGTGGTTCCTAAACTCTAAAACTCGATAAACTTGATTTTTAACTTTCAAAATCGGAGAGACTCGGTCCCTCACCCTCCTCAAAACGGTTTGACCGATGATATGGTTTTACACACAAGAACACAGTCAACAAAAAGAAATCAGAAAATAAAAAACAGAAAATTTAGGAAATTAAAGTATCCAAGAATTTATGAAAAAACAGTTTCTTTTATAAAAAATATGAAAATTCAGAAAACATGAAGAAAAAGTCAGAAAAAGATAAGAAAATTTGCAACAATAAAAATTCAGAATTATTTGTGAAAACCAGGGAATTTGATGAACTCACGAAAATTTTATTAAAAATCAACATATTTCCTGATTTTTTTTACTAATATTCCTAAACTACTTTTGAGCTTTCTTGAATTTTCATGTTTTCCATAATAATTTTGATTTTTTTCCCTTTTCTAAAATTTATGATTTATCCATATTTCAATATTTTTTCATGAAATTTTCCTAATTTTGTATATATAAGTTTTTGAGTTTTTCTAAATCCATTTTTTGTCAATTTTTTCTATGTCTATTACTCCCTAGTTTTTTTCTAAGTAGGCTTCAACATGTGTGAAAGCATCATTACATCATCGGCCAGATCACTTTGAGTGGGATGAGAAAGACAAAGTCTGTTTGGATTTAAAAATTAAGAATCAAATTTGTCTACTTTTAAAACTAGAATCGACCAACGGTTGAGACCAAAAATTGTATTGTTCCATATAAATATGGCAGGTCGCAACTGGCGTACGTATAGATATGTACGGTATTGATATCTGGCTGCTAGACCAAGGAAGTAGCTAGATACATATACATGGTTTTGGATAAACAATGGCTAGCTTATGTCATACATTGACTATGTATACATAGAGTCTCTGACCAGATAAGAATACGTAGAGCTAGTCGACTCACCACTCAGGTGTTGACGATGTAACTAAGTATAGTTTCTTTGCACTCGTTAACCAGCTAGACAATACATGATCATACATGGATCACTAACTACGTATAGGACACATGTATGCCGAGGTTGGACTTGCTCCGCTAGCTGATCCTAATCCCCCGGTTCTGGAGATGCTTTTGATCGAGGCCAATGCAATCTATATCTAGCTTGCAAACTGAGATATACTTAAACTTGAGTTTCAGAAAAAAAAATACTACACTTGGTCGATTTCTTCTCTTACCTTTCGACATCGATCCTTATCCGTTCTCTTGGTTGCCCGCTTTTCCTGCCTTGCGTAGCTTAGAAAAATTAAGAATGACCTCTTGCATCTAGAATGCTAGATGTGCATGCCGTGTCTTCCTCGATCATGCATATCTGTTGTGTCAGTCAGCCGATTCGATGGTCGCTTTGTTGCTTTAGGACTTGCTTGTGTGTCGATCTCTCCTTTCGCATGCTCCCTGACTTTATCTTCTTCTTTTCTTCTCCCTCGGTGCACACTCGCGCGCTCAAACAGGATACAATCAGCAGAATGTTCGTGTTGATGTGTGATTGGTCACGGGATCGATAGAACTCTGATGTTCTCACATGCATGTTATGTATAGTCTGTCTCAGCCTTAATATGCAGCTAGCTAGAGAGGCCTATATACGTGACAATGGAGAGGATATCGATCGTGTATTCATTTGCATCCTACCCTTACTGCACATCCCTCCGTTGATCTTCGAAACATGATGTGAATAGTCATGAAAAAGTTTAGAGAATTGGACTCCATGGCATGACACCGTAACCAATCTCCCACGATGATGTCGCAACACCGAGTTGCTTAGAACTATCGAGGATAAATATATAAACATATAAAAAACATAAGATTCATATTTATTGATGAGATTAAATCAAAATCTACATACTTAAAAGCTAACTGCGAAAGTTTCTCCCTTGATATTTCAATATCCAGACATCGTCGATGCCCACGGGAGCCACCGTTAGACCACCCCTCCGTGACGACTTCGTCCCCGAGTCATCTTCCAGTTCTCCACGAATCCGAGTACCACCGGTCTGACCGCTCTTAGGGCCGGCCTGATCGCTCCCCCCCCCCTCCCCCCTCGCCTGAAAACACACTACGATCTTGGTTACAACGTGTGGCACCTCCCTTTCTTATTTGGGGGCCCAAGTACATGAGTCCAACTCAAACTTTATTCATATTCTGTCCACAACTCCACATATGTTGTATACCCTATTACAGTACTACAACTTCTCTAAATCCGACATGTAACCTATCTATACACATATCCAACACAATTTTAACAAACACGACCTTGTTGAATATGTACTTCATCGCCTTGAAATTGTCTTGCTCGAACCTTCGTGTATCTTGGACTTAAGATTTCACCTTTTTGGCTTCATGAGTTTCAAACGCTACTTCCCGACTCCTTCATAGCTCCACCTGCAACTGTACTTCCTTCTTTCCTTTCGTCACAGCCAACGATCTAGCAAAATCATATTCCTCTTGCATCTCTTGTATATGCCCAACTTCCCAGAGTATCTGCTCAACGTCATCATACCGATCTTGAAGTTGCCATATCCCAACAACACTATGGGCCGTGTCATCATCCTTGTAGCATTTTGCTAGAGCTATACAAAAGTGAATCACTCACTGTTAGATGTCACATAAAAAAGTTACATAAATCTAACATCCTCACTCATGTTGAATGTCTTGTCAAACCACGCAGTTGCATCTTGACTCATCATCCTAAGTCAAATTTGTTGTTACCTCATTTGCCAACATCATTCTCATGTCCCCAGTTGTAGCACTCTGATCTCCTACTCTTTGACTTGTCCCTAGAATATCGCCTTCCTGCCTAGTCCCCGTTCTGCCTTCTCCTACAGTGGTTTACACCATTAGGAATTGCACCGAACAAAATAGAATAAATTGTCTCCGTCTTCACCATCAACCTCACTTCTAGATGCCCCTAGATTATGTGATCCCTTGACTGAAGGTATACACGTGCTCTCACAAGACTTTGACATGTACCGACTTCTAACCTTCCGCATATTCCTTTCGGTGAATTCCTATCCATCACATGATTCTCACCAATCCTGATAAACACAGTCGTATGGTCCTGACCGCCTTGATCTCCAGTTTCTTCCAATCTTCAATTCACGCTTATCCGGCTTGACATCCCTCAAGACCTCCTTTCTTGTCTGTCGAAAGCCCGAAGTAGCTGGACCCATCAAGTTACCGCCACCTCGAATCTAGAAAACATCAACATTGTTCATCAACCTTGGTCAGACCGCCCCTCTGACTGTCAGACTGCCCATGCACCTTCGTGCACCCGTGGCCACACGCCTCACTACAATACGTGGGCGTCGAGCCTCCATAGTCCTAGCTGAAGTAACCATGGGTAGAGGTTCCACACTTTCTCAGCCCCCACTTCAGATGTACATTATGTCTAACCCGACCGATGCCGAGTCCCACACCTCCTTTTGACCACCGAGTGCTCTTCTCATCTGGAACACATGCTTCTCGCCTTGGCTAACCTTGGCTTCAATTATCTGAGCTCTTTCATAGTGGCCTCTCTCTCTCAGCCCTTGTCATCTAGACACCCTCAAAGTCTTCTCCTCCAATTCGAATTTTCGAACCAAAACTAACTTTGAAACAATTGGGATTATGGTCCATCCTGATCCAGAGTAAAATCCCTCTTCAACTCGACTCCTTGTAGCTATCCACGCTACCCTGCACCCATCAACTCGAGCTCTCCATCTTTCAAGTGCGCATCGTCTTGAATCGACCCACTCCACCCCCATGTTGAAGCCCGTGATACGTTAAAAACGTATCAATATTTCTCATTCTTTTCATGACATTTATTCACCTATTTACTGGATATTATTGCATTATCTGTAGATTATTGTTGTTGTCCTATAAAACTATCTTATATTTAGTGTGCGCAGGAAACGTTGTATTTTCGTGCAAAAATTGACTTTTCATAATGTGTACACAGGAGAGAGAACACCGTACGAAGGATAGTAGGGGAGGCCCATCTGGCCCAGGCGGCAAACCTAAGTGGCAGACCTAGTCGTCCCCCTCATCCGTTCATTATGTTTGAGTAGTCCACCATAGGCATATGGGACGGATGAGAATTGGTGAATTATGTTGAGATGTCATGATGCTATTTTATATTTATTTTTCAGAATGATTTCATATTGCGATGGTTTTATTTATTGGTGTTGTTTATTATTGCTAACATTAATGCTTGTTGTCTAGGTCTGGGCAGCATGATCTTAGAACTATCCTTCGCACCTTGCAATAACAGATATCTACTCGTGCTATCTATTCTACCGCCTATTGAGTGACAGTCAATAGTGAGGGGTTTTTGATGCATAAGTTTGAGGAATAACATGTGTCGCCATGCTTTATGCTTTGACCCGATGTATCTTAATTGACCTCCTTAATATTGGACAAAAGTGATGTTCTTGATGAGAGGCATCTATTTATAGGTGCATGCCTACAACATATGCAACTATACAATTGAATTAATTGTGTCTTAGTATATGATTAGCTATAACCCATGTCCATCTCTTGTATAGCCATTCCACCATCATTGTTATTAGCTTTTCTGTTAGTCCGTTGCTCTCTTTGTTTTAGTTTTATTAATTCTTTTTTATATTAAAATCCTTCAAAAAATATTATCTATTATCATCTAGTTCAAGTGCTGGTAGAACTACGAGTGACACCATATTTGTGAAAAAAATCTATCACTTTCCAATAACGTTCTCCGTAGGTTCAATATTAAATCAGAAATATTTTGTGAAAAGATGCTACATTAATCCTATGCACTTACAGGCAATAACCCGTGCTGGCTCGCGCGGCCGAAAGTCACCTCCGCTATAGGCGCCGATCTGACTGACCATCACTGCAGGTTTGACCGGCCGTACCACCACCATGACACCTCCGACCGACTCGGACTCGACTCTGGTCCGAGCCTAAGTCAAAGTTGAGCTCATCCAATCTCACCGCCTTGCCTAGGCAGTTAGACCACCCCTTAATCCACAATAAAACCGCTGACGGCACATGCGCTTGCCTGTCGTCTCGTGTCGGTCAGACCGGTCGAACCGGCCTTGTCGTCGGTCTGAGCAATCGCCACTAAGGTTTCTCGTCACGTGGCCTCAGAGTATGTGTTCGCGATGAAACCCTAGCCACTGGTGTGACCAGCCAGTGTGGCTAGTTTAACCGGCGATCGGTCAAACCCGAGCGCCTACTCAGGTGGCCGGCTCCATTCTCCAACTTGCGCCTGATCCACCCCAAACAACATCATGCCCTACTAATCGACGACTAGATGCATGCCTTGAACGATACGCTCCAGGATCCATCGAACCTTGTTCGCACGTCGCCTCCACCTCGTCGGCCATTCTCCAAATCCTAGATGGGTTTTATACGCACGTCGTCGACCATCTCCCTCTCCATCGAGTTCTTGCGCACCACCATTAGTTGCAAGAATGGAACCTGCAACCATGGCCCTGATACCACTTGTTAGAAAATTAGACTCCATGGCATGACGCCATATCTAATCTCTTGCGACAATGTCGCAAAGCCTAGTTGCATCTTGGAACTATCGGGGATAAAAATGTACATAGAAAGTGAAAAACAGGAAACCAATATTTGTTGACGAGGTTCAGCTAAAGTCTATCCCCAGGAGCTAACTGCGAGTGCTCCTCCCTTAATATTATTCAATATCCAGACATTGTTATTCAATATCCAGACATTGTTGACACCTGCAGGAGTCGCCGATCAGACCACTCCTGGGGCCCGGCCCCCTCCGTGACAACTCCGTCCCCAAGTTGTCTTCCAGTTCTCAAAGAATCCAAGTACCACCAGTCTATGCCCCTAGGACCAATCTAACCGCACCCTCCCGAAAACGCTCTACAATCTTGGGTTTCATCCATAGATGTCCGTCGATGACAGGTCAGGTACTTTAGACTGGATTTCTTCTTTTTGACAACGAAAGGAGGAGACATCAGTTACCTTGCTCCTTAGTTCCGTAAGACCTGGAGGTATGCAGTGTCATGGTCTCCTCTACCCGGAGAAAGAGAAAACAAGGGTACTTTGTCAAAGTCCATGACTTGAAAATTGGGGTTTTAAAATGTTTAAACCAGATTAGTAATGACAAGTACGCAACACCAAATTTGGTCGTCGCTTTGTACACTACATAACTTCCAACATTACAAAAATCAAATGGATTGTCTAAAAGAATGGAAATCAACTGGATATCTACCTTTGGTCAAACAAAAATATTTGAGAGCAATCAGTGAATGCCACGATATGTACTCCAAAACAATCACCACGTGATTATGTGACTCTAAACAACCTGATTAATTGGCAGGTCGGACCACAAGAGCAAATATCTCGCTAACAATGACACAAATGATAATTTACATGGTTACACATGTGCGCAGTTGGGCAAAACATGATGACAGAGGCATGAGAATCTTTGAATGGCCAAAAGTAGACTGCAACTGCAGGAGATGTCGCAAACAGAATTTATGCATGTATCTGGTCCTATATCGTGTCCCGTGAACTTAGCCGTCCAATTATAGGTCACCTGCTGTTTCATTGGTGGTTCTTAACTTTGATCTAAAGTTGCATTGGAAGCACGTGTTGTCGCATAAATTTGTAATGTTACTTTCTTAGTTTATGACAATAATTTTTGACCAATTAATCGGCGCAGTAAATATTTAGGTAGAGTACTGTAATGAATTTTAACCAATGTAAAATTTTAATATCCAGTGATCTGTATTGAAAAACAATATAGAAGAATTTCGCTTATCCATGAAACAAGAATTTACCAATAAACATCTCTCAGTAAACACTTCTTATAGAAATTACCTCTAGCATGCTGATATACCATTTCTTAAAAGCAGTTGTGTCTATTTGATTTGGAACCAAACAGCAAACATGAAGATATCTGGGATATGGCGCTCACTTCATTTTAGGGTCTGTTTGGTTCACTGGATGGAGTGGAATGGGATATGGCCATCCCATTTTTTTATGGATATCCAGTGTTTGGTTTAATGGATGGGGATAAATCAGGATATCCACTTAAGGGAATATTCCCCTAAGATGCTGGATAGAGGTGTTTAGGAAAAAAAAAGCCGGATGGGCTCGTCCTCCGCCGGTCGCTCTCCGCCCTCCGTCGTCCGCTCCCCGCGAGCTCCGCCTCCCCGTTGGCCGCGCGAGCTCCGCCTCCGCCCCGCCGCTCCCCACCGGCCGCGCGAGCTCCGCCTCCGCCCCGCCGCTCCCCGCCGGACGCGCGAGCTCCACCTCCGCCCTGCCGCTCTCCGCCCAATCTCGCCCCGCCAGCCTCCGCCCCGCCCGCCTCCGCCCCGCCCGATCTCGCCCCGCCGGCCTTCGCCCCGCCCGAGCTCCACCCCACCGGCCTCCGCCCCGCCAGCCTCCGCCCCGCCTGAGCTCCGCCCGACCGGCCTCCGCTCCGCCGCTCCCCGCCCGAGCTCCGCCCCGCGGGCCTCCGCCCCGCCCGAGCTCCACCCCGCCGGCCTCCGCCCGGCTGGCCTCCGCCCCGCCCGTGGCTCCCCTGCCGGTGAGAGAGAGAGAGAGGATGGAGAGAGGTGGAGAGAGGTCACTGACGAATGGGGCCCACATGTCAGTGGCCCATCCCAATTGAATTCATCCAGTTTTAGCCAAACATGGGTTTGGTCCATCCAATCCACTCTAATTTACTGAACCAAACAAGAAATTGGCTCATCCCATCCTTATAAAAATGGATGGCCATGTCCTATCCAACCTTGCCCTTGAACCAAACGCACCCTTAGACTCGGCTTAAGTCTAACAAGAGGAGACGGCGGCTGGCGAAACAGTGACTCCAAGAGGAGGCTGCAACTGGCGGAACGGAGGCTCCCCTCGAGCCCGAACTTTGGCCCTCACCTCGGCCGTAAAGGCGGCGACGGCGCCACGAAGGAGACGGTGGCCCCCTGAGCTTGGGGAAAAAACATCGGGGGAGAGAGGACGCAAGCGAGGTGGGAGAAGAGGGGGTGCGGCACACGGAGGCGGGGGCATGGCAGCGTGAGGAGGTAGTGACTCTGTCGACGAGTCCGTCGCCGCTGCTACAGGCCGTCGTCTCCCCGGAAGGAACCCTAAGGCTTGTTTTCTTCTCACATTCCCACCAGGCCACGTGGCGGACCGGGCAGTCCACTCATCAAGGACACTGGGGCCCATAGTCAGCAAGACGACCATGAGTAAAATTCCCCACTCTACAGTGAATTGGTGAATTTGTGTCATTTGCTGGACACGTGTTGTCGCTAGATTGGCATAAAATCGTCCCAGAAGGTCTCTCCTTGCTGATCTGTTACGCCCTTTACACTTTTGGTGGATTAACGAGTCCCTGTCTTCTCAAGGACACTTGTTCAAATGAAACCCTCCCAAGCAAGTATGTAACAAATGACATACTCTCGTAAAAAGCTCAAACGACTTTCAACAAAAAGGTACATGTACTCGAAACCGACACAAGTGGATAGATAGAGAATACCTAGAGACGTGAGACAACTCTCTAAAGAACTCAGCAAAATAGCCCTGTAACTTCAGGAGAAGGGGTGCTCCCTCACAAAAGGGGGTCGCAGTGACTAGGTTTAGGTGACTGTTTACCAAAAACACAGGTCTCCGCAAAGTCGTAAGACCATGTATGAGGGCTGATGCCTGCCCAGTGTCGGAAGGTCAAGAAAGTTGGCGAATTGATGACAGGGAAGCCGGCGACCGAAGCCCCGGTGAATGGCGGTCATAACTATAACAATGTCCTAAGGTAGCGAAATTCTTTGTCGGGTAAGTTCCGACCCGCACGAAAGACGTAACAATCTGGGCACTGTCTTGGAGAGAGGCTCGGTGAAATAGAAATGTCTGTGAAGATGCGAACTACTTGTACCTGGATAGAAAGACCCTATGCATCCTAGATGGCATGCTTAAGTCTTTGTTTAATGTGCAGTGTTATTTGTGATTGCAATTTGCAACTTGAGCCAGGGGAGGAATTCCAAAGCCAAGATATAGTGCCAGTTCTTTTGGCAGCTTCTCCCAGAATCTGGAGATTCTGGGAGAGAAGCTGCCAAAAGAACTAGCCCTTCAGGAGTATGATACAAGTGGGCTTGACATGGGCTCAAAATAATCAGCCCTGTTTGGTCAGCTTCAGTAAACCAGTCCAGGCTTGGAATCTTAGGCTCCGCCCATATAACAGCCTAGCCCACGCTGAGACCGGGAGGAGATTGACGGGAAGCTGCTCGTTCCGTTGAGATGGCCGTCGTTGCAAATCAACAGCAAGCTAAAGGCGCGGTTTGGAGCCCTCTACAAAACCTCGTTTCTTGCTTGATTATGAAAATCTTGCGGACTCGGCTGCTTTCTTGCTTGCTTGGTATGAAATCTCGCTTCGAATGAATGCTGTGCGATTCTGAGTCTCAGTTAAATTGGATGTATTTTCTGCCTCCACTTCTATGTCTTAGTATGTAGCATGTTAATCCTAATATCCTTCCCCTTGTCTGAGGTGCAGATTCTTCAGACTCAAAAGACAGTTCAGACTTTTCCAGTGGACGAAGGGTACTTATATTATGAGTTATGTCTAACTGTTCGGTGAGTAATGTCCTCGTTTTCCCGATGCTGACCAGGAGCAATTTCTTGATACAGTGAATGTGGAAGTCCAACATACTGGTAAAGAGGCAACAAAATATCTTAGTTGGCTCTTCCAACATACTGGTAGAGAGGCAACAAAAAAAAATACAGGTAAGCTCTTTGCCAAAATAGAGTGGTTTTTATAGGACAATATCAAAACGAACTTGGGTGCATCTGCACTTAGGTCAAAACCCTCATATCCAAGTTTTGGCAATTTTTAATAGATGTATATCGTTGGCTGACGTGTAAACCTGCACATTTGGGTCAAAAGTATTAATATGGTGTACGAAAACAAATTGCTTCCACCTAGATTAATTGTTGTCTTGACACCCAACCCCTATTTTTCTACAGCATCAAAAGGTATAGTTTTGGTCCAAAATTTATAGGTCCATACTTCGTCGAACAAATATATCTATAAAGAATTTCATTTTTTTACTCCAAATTTTTCTTATTGATTTTTGGGCAGAGAATCCACTGTCGTGTTCTGTACTTCTTAGGTTATCGGTGGCTCATCTTTTGTTTCTGGTGTGATTGCTAATTTAAAATCCCCTGTAAGACTTGAGTATACAGTTTGTTTTCCTTTTTCATTTATTTTCTTACGTGCATTCTCAAGAAAATCAACTTCTTGAGAATAACCGCTATGTACTTTGGGTCCTTTTGGGTGTAGGTTCTCTGTTCAATGCTACGTGACCCTGGGTTTAGTAAAAAGAACATCACGTGCTGTATTTTTTTAGCTTCATTGATTAAACCCTAATATGTCCTTACAGGAAAATTAAATACTGATTCACATGTCATAGATATAGGATGGCCCATATATCATAGACTCAGAGGGTTTTCTCAACTTTGCAGGAGTATATAAGGATTTAACCCATTAAATAAAGACAGCGTGACGGATCAAGAAACTGAAATAAACAAGAGCATCATAGCTATCTAATAAAAAAGAGTCAACGTACTTCGAAGTCATTGTCTCCAGCTTCATTTTTCATATCTCGACATTCCTCCAAGATTCCGTTAAAAAAATGAATAGAAGACCAAACCAACCCAAAAAACAAAGCTAAACATAATTCCAATGTCATCTTATATATGTTGATTTCTCCCATGGAACATTGTAATCAGTTTATTATATTTGTTTGTGTTTCTTGCAGAGAATTTTCTTTTTCTTTCTGAACTACTGTCGTATGGATGTTCGTCGAATAAAGAGCATATTCTACAACCAGACTTTTAGCATGGAAGGAAATAGTTGCCATAAGCTGCATGTCTTGGCCCAGAGCTCAAGTCTTCTTTTGGACGACAAGACACATCGGAGTTGTCAAAAGAACACTTGAGGATGGTTCCTATGATAATGATGTCGCACAAAATAAACAGTGCATCTAAAATACGATCTGTGAGCATGAAGATGGAAGACCAGGAGACAATGTTTAGCTACAACAGCTAAGAGTCACTAATATTTTGCTTAAAACTTGGTGGAAACACAATCAGACATTTTACATACAGTATGCCGTGTACCTCGATGGCGTTGATCTTCAATGTCACACACTGAAATGCTCTTCTATTTGTGTCTTATTGGCTACCAACGCCAAATGCACAGAACTGACATGTATAGGTAAAGAAGAACAAGATAAATGTGTGCCTAATTCTTTTAACTAAATGAGTATTCGAGTACGCGCTCTGTTTTATTATAGTTGTCCATAACCCATCATGCGCATAAGTCTAGAAAGTACTAAATCTAAAAAATAGTAACAAGAAGTAACATACATGTCTTTATCAAATGGCATACTACGTCCACTCAACATCTTCTAAAATATTGAGATAAAGGTATAAGGTAGAAATTACTCTATATCACCACACCTTTGATTATCTCAGTATATAACTATTTTGGGACAGACACCCAAGGTCATGGATAGTTAAGAATGAACGGAGTGCTTAATAGATTTCTCATACCCTAAGAGTACAAAAATAAATTGTACCAAAACTTCATCATATTTGTCGGTTGCAAGTTCTTCTACAATTTTGAATTATCTATCGCAAACATTTTATAAGTAGAAAAGATCAGTATAAAATATGTAGACATTATATAATAAATCTAGCCCGCTAGTTATCTTAAGTATAATATAATACTAGTATATTAGAGCGTATAATACAATACTAGTATATTAGAGCATGTATATTGACCAAAACATCCTTTGCAGCCTAATCGTGCATATGTGTGCGCGTGTGTGCATAAATCTTTGTGTCATTTTCATCGAGAATGTCTATTTATAAGTCATTTGAATTTTTTTATATCTCAGACATCTTTTAAGCCATTAGATCAACATAAAATCATTCTAATCCCATCCCAATCCATAGATAACCCACAATATAAAAATTGTAGTAACTTTTTATTAAAATCATACATTTTCAGTACTACAATTTAAAACTATATAATGTACAATTTCAGGTGAGTGAGATCTACAAAAATTTCATGCAATCGAGAAGTAGCAAATCTGTCATTCTAATTCAGCCGGTGGCGTGGTCGATTTCTGGCTCTGCCACAGCACTGCAGGGCACTAGAGCATCACCTTCCGCGTCATTATTCACCTTAACCTCCACGAAGACTTCTTCGACGTTGCCCCGTCTCCTGCCGCTCAAGGATGTAGTGGACGGGCCTTGCCGCAACCGCGAACTTGTGAGTTCAGATGGCGCCCTGTCATCATCGATGGAGAGAGGAGCTGCTCTGACACGCATCATGCTGACAGCCACGTCAGTCACAGACAGGCGCCGTTACCACGATGATGGCGAGGATCATCACCACGCCGACCACCGCACAAGCTGAGCCCACAAGCGCACTGCAGCGACTCTGTTCAAGTTCAAGCCGTGGATTTGCCACGGAACACCGAACACAGACACAGCATGCTAGTAGGGCAGTACATTACGGTACCATGCTATCCACATACAACACCGGGACCGCGGCACGGCGTCAGCACCGCACAGGCGCCTCGACCCGAAACTCAAAATCGAGCTCCCCAGCACACCATCAGCTGAGAGCTCCCGAAACCACAAGAAATTATCATCAAAACGGTTTCAAAAAAGACGAGGGGGGAGGGGTTTTTTTTGGGGCACAGCCTGCCTTGCATGCAACAGCACCAAAACAGAGTAAACGCTTGAGCCCTCCCCGGCTCCCCGCACATTTCGCCTTCCACAGCCTTCAGTTAATACGCATATAGCCTCAAGAGGAACTGGGAGAACCTTCAATTGATCACCTTGTTTCTCGTCAGCGACAAAATTTGCGGCCATCTAGGGAGCCTCCGTTAACCCACAACATGGAAGTAAATAACTACAGACTGAACATACCAAAGAAGCAAAAAGGTGGGAATTGTCAAAAGGTTGGATGTTGTGGTTAGTGCTTCAGCCTTCAAGCCATGGTTGGCTCATTCTCCTTGGTGTGGCCTGAAGTGTGGCTGCCTCCGTTCGAAGGAGTCCAACTGTTGGCAGAGGTCAATAGGATGTCCTGTTGGTTTTCATCGCAGCTCAAAATCCTGGATCTTGCTGACCTAGAACGGATGTGTGTTCCCATAGGGAATGGTTCCTGAGAATAGTTAACAACAAAGACGAAAAGACATATGCTTAGCATCATTTCAGACTCATGAAGCGGGAAAAACACATTTCTATCCATCCCAAAGGGAATGATGGGTTTTGGTGGGACCGTGGGAGGCGTTGGGTTATAATGTTAAAATAACAAAAATACCCACAAACGAAGTGAAGTCTATCTCATTTTAACGGGGCATTTTTGTCAAGTGTGCACTTTATTCTCTATCCCAAACTCATACACCCCTACCAACTGTCGAACATGGGAATGAGAAGAAAGTTTTATTTCTTGCGCCCTAACCCACACAGCTCATATCCCATCGTGAATCACCGTATATGGAAGAATGACAAGCTCATTCTGTCATTACAAAGATGCACAAACATAGCGACACTAGGAAAAGAAAAAAGGATGACCCTATACTTAAATCCCCAACGGATTTGAGAAGGGTGATAATGTTGTTATATGTAGGACAGGAGATTGTGGCATGGCACAAGACAATACCTACTATATCTGTAACATGGCATACTGCATAATTTTCAAATGCAAGACAATTACCATATAATATTAACCTCGAAAGGCTCGCACCATGTAATATTAAGATCATATTGGTGACAGTTCAGTTCCAGGATATCATTAAACAAAGTTCCAGGTTCAAAAGTGGGCTATATTAAAGCTAGTTGTCTTGAATGGAAATGCTCATAAAATGTTAGTGGTCCATGGGCTCTATTTACTTGCAGTAACATTTAGAAAACTACTACCCAGGGAATAGAATTGCAAATCTAAGGGTCCCATAGAAATAAAAGGGATGCAATTGCTTGTGCACTTAGATTTACGGAAGATTGGGGGATTAATTCGGAAACTGCTGATTATCAAAAATGGCTACTTTTACCAGTAGCCACGTGCTTCCAGGGTTAGGAATTGAGCCAGGGTGGGCCATTCATTCTGAGTTCATTGTATAGCAAATGATGGCCATGTTTTGCATTATTCTTGCTTTTGTATGCAATTTGTCACTGACAATATTCTCTGGATTTTTCAAAGAAAAATCAAGACTCTACGGGCAGCATGAATTCAACTAGACACCCAGCTGGTTAGCACCAGTATTTCCAAATATTGATTGTGTTTCATGCTACTATAAACTTCCATAGCCTGCCTCATCTAGATAGACAGGTACAGGCCACTTAGTGGTACCCAGTCAAGTGCCCTTTACGAAAAAGTGATACAGCAAACAACGGAGAAATATGGACAATCAGAGAACATACTTGATCTCCTGCATTTGGACCATCTGAGTGAAAGAGTATAGGGCGGCAGCGTTTATCCTCATTCATCAAACTTGAGTTCTGGAAATGAGCAATTAGAGCTGATTTTCCTTGGATTCTAGCATATGCAAGTGATGCCACCTTCTCGCTATTAAATTTCTCCCACCTTTTCCCATGAAATATCTGCAAGAGACAAGCATATTGTTCATGTATCACTTAACATTAGAGGACAGAGAAAATGACTAGTGACGTGAATCCAGAACGTTAAAGTTACAACTTGAGTACTTAACATGCAATATCCAAAATTCATGCAACTGTATGCATGATATAGTAATACAGGTGGAAAAGGAAAGAGAAATAAGGACAGAAAAGGAGAGCAGGAAAAAGGGATTGCATAATATAAAGAAGTCAAAACGAAGCTTTTTCTAATAACGTAATATCTCACCTTATAAAATGGAATAATATGCTCAGGATTGATCATATTGATGAATGCATAACCCACGTTGCATTTATTCTGAAAATGCACATTAGCAGCCGTTAGTTGTTTATATGCAAGTAACATTGAAGCAGGTACAACGAGGCAACAGCTGTTAACAAAGAAAAAACTCCACTCACCTTGAAGTCAATTGGCAGGTAGATAAAATCATAAGTTCCCCTATGATTTTCATCAATAGCAGCCAAAAGCATCTTAGAGGTATACCTGGAGTATGAGGCAATAGGAACATCAAAACATGGCATGGCTTAAAATATAGAGATACTTGCACATAAACTAGAATAAAATCAGTGAGTCCCAGATGCATACTTGTTTGGGATATTTTTTATCATTAATGTAGTCCGGGCATCCTCGCCACGGACTATACGCTCGATGTCAAGCTCGTACTGCTTTTTATTGTCAGATTGATTAGCACATGGCTCGTTTCTTCGGCTCCGTGTACGTTCACCAGGTGACTCAAATGAGGATGGAAGCGGAACTATATGACTCCTTCCATGGAACATATGCCCCCTCTGCTGAGGAGATCGAGCACCAATGTGCGCAGGGGACATGGCTGGGTCCATGCAACTCCCTCCATTCTGAGGAAACATACTATTGAGCTCCAACTGATGCAGATGCGGACTTCCAGGGAAACCCATGCTTCCAGCACTCCCAGGATGGAAGCTTGGCACTTCCATCAGCTCCCCTGCATACCCATGTCGCCTATCCCAGATTGATGGATCAACAGCAGGTGCAGATCCAACATGATGATTCATTGGAAGAATATTTTCAAGCATGCGAGATGCTCTTGAAATTCCATGCACTTGTGTCAGAGGACGAGATGGTATATTATTGATAAATGGCCCGGAGTTTGGCCAGAGCATGGGAGAAGAGGGATGATGATGGGAGTTATTTGAATTATTCCACGCTACTTGGTGGCCATGGAGGGGGCAGCTTCCATTCCTTGAAAATCCAAGTGCTACAAAAACATAAGGTATGCCCAAGTAAGCATGATTAAATAGCATGCGATGTCTAACCAGGATAGTTGCAAATTTCGAAGTACTGATAATATAGGTTATTCCAACTACCATTAGATTATAAAAGCTTTCTTATGATTGACATCAAAGCATATGTGCTTGTAAAATGGCATCTTGAGAAAGACAGAAGGGGGAGAGGGATTTGAGATGGCATATGAACCAAATTTGGAAATACTGTGTTCTCCAAAAATAATATGGATACATCAGCAAATAAGGGCACCCAGATTTCATACCTTCAGTATGACCAGAAGAATGACCACTAAGGTTACCAGAACCAACTTTGTAAAGATGCCTGCTATCCATTACTTCAGCAGTTCTAGAGTTGCTCTTAACTCCAATGGGCGGTATTGTGCTTAAGTTGTAAGGAATACCATTACTTTGTCCATTGTGAAACTCAGGAAGGGAATGAGGATGAAAAGCTCCCATCCTTTGAAAACCATAACTTAAGTGTCCATTCATCTTTCCAAGTGAATGACTATGCTCACCAAGAGCAGACTGGTCATGATGTGTTCCTGCAGTTGCAATTCCAACAGGAGAGGATATGCTTTGTGTGGTAGTTGAGGGAACATCCAGAAAAGTTCCCTCCCTGAATTGGTTTATTGGTGTCTGAACTCTGGAACGCAGAACCTGAGAGATCCCATGTTCAGGGCCAGTGGATGCCATGTTGACAGAACCTTGCATCATGCCATATCCAGGTTAGTAAATACAACTAGCAGCAGAAACGTGTTTCATGATTAGAAATCAAACTGCATACCGAAGTAAGTTGACGGCAGACAATTTGCATTTCCTAGTTTGCATACACCATACTCTTCCTGTTCCAACTCAGCTGGCCTATGCTGCATCAAACTGTTGTGCAGAAAACTAACATTACTAAAAGAGTTGCAAGAACAGGGTAATGAGAGTCAAAATTTTATGGTTTTTCTTCAAAAAATAAAGCTCAGACACGTACAGCAATCCAGAGGGGACGTTCTGCATCAAGCTAATCTATACAATTTGTAAAACACATCTTCCCACACATCGAATGAAAATATTTTTTGCAGCTATCCCATTTTCTCCACAGATGCAACCCTAAATACTAGATGAAGTATAAAACCAACTTCCAATTCAAGTGCAAATGCTGACTCGACTAAAATAATCAAAAGACAAACAGTCAATCACAACCTCACAAGTTTGTGTTCTTAGTTTGCTAACTCAAACCGATCCTCTTGGAGACAGAAAGTGTTTTGCATCTCCATGTCTCCATTGCATGTGCGTATAGCAAACATCAAATCAGTGTATACCTCCAGCGAAAACATTTACCAACTTCAGAGTATATGCAGCATGAAAAATACATTTGGATCATAAATTTCATATATTCCCAGAATCCCAGATAATTTCATGAGCACAATGCAAAGGTGACTAAAAGCACTAAAAATGGACAAATGAACAAAATCATGGTCACAAAATGTACCGTTTAGTGCCACCCAGGCAGCTGGGCTCCAATTTGATTTTCTTTCCTGCAATATCACTCCTGTTTAACGCATAAAGTGCTGCTTCAGCTGCTCTGACATCATAAAACTCGATGGATTTGTGATGACCCTTTTCTGAACTCTCGTGAATCTGAAAAGGAAGTTATTTAGTACATAGTAATGATAAAGCTGAAATAGGAGCTAGTTAGTGTAAGGCTATACCTCCTTGATTTCACCATAACCACCAAATATATGACAAAGATCATCATTAGTTATAGATGGGTCAAGGTTAATCACTGCAAGTGTGCCCTGGTTAATATCTTTCTCCGAAGGATTCTCCTAATGGAACAAAGTCACCATTAGAATGTATAATTGTGAACAATCTTGCAGATATGTACATATTTCCAGTGCCAACCGACAATAAGTGCCATCAGAATGACTCATGCAACAAATAATAGGAAACAAACATCATACTAACATCACAGTAAGCAATGTCAAAGCATCACATCTCAAGGAAGTAAAAATGGCAATATATTAAGGGAATACCTTTGGGATGGAGTAATGTAAGACAAGTTCCAAGTGCCTGAATGGCTTGCTTTGAAGCGCCTTCATGGCACTTTCTGCAGATCTTATGTCATAGTAAGATATCATCACAAAACCACGATGTTTGCAGGCAGTGTAAAGTGTTCGGATGTCTCCATATTGCTGCAAAAAAAAGTAAATATCATTATATAAAATATATTGCCTCAGAACAAGTCTAGCTGGAGGATGAAGACTTACCTCAAATAGAAGTTTCAATTCAGAGTCATCAACATTGCTATTAATGTTTCTAATAAAAAGGGTTCTCGAGGGGTGTTCCCCATATGGGTTTTGACCATTCAATAGGCCATTTAACCCAGTCTGACCATTGTTGGCTCCACCCTTAAGTTCTAACAGTTTGTTATTTTCATCAGCTTCCAATTCCATTCCACCTCCAGTATAGAATATATCATCATCAATGTCATCCCTATTATTAGCACGTGCAGGGTACCCCACATTATCAAGAACACCTGATAATAAGTCATCATCATCAGGGAGCAGATTGCCAATTACTTGTGCCTCAATTTCCTGAGTCAACTCAAATGGCTCGTCATCCACATGGTTGAGATCCTTTTCCACAGGCTGACCAGCAAGGCCATTCTTTGATGTTAGTCTCACTGCACAGCAGCAAATAAAAAGTAGGTTAAAATGAGCACTAATATTATTGTTTAAACCAGATTGTCTCATTTCTCGCTTGGATGTAACCTGAAAAGTATAGACTTCACTAAAGTGAAACGGTGGGTAAAGGAGGCAAGATTTCTCACAAAAGTGAGAAGTTTTTTTATTTATATTCTTTTCTATTCATCTTTATCTTCTTGCTTTCCAACCCTTTCTGTTGATCCACATACTATTATTTATGTACTGAAGATAGATGTACCATCTTTGATGGAAGCAGTTCATTGTTCAGTGTTATGAAGTAAACAAGCACGAGAGAAAGAACAAGGGCTCACATTTCTTGTCAAAAATGTCCGGAAGAGAGCTTGAGAAAAGTCCATTCTCATAGTGGGTCCCACTTAAATTTCCCTTCCTAACATTAGGAAATAAAGCCAATGGCTTCGAAAATGAATCATGTCGTTGTACAGGATCTTGATCAGCACTCCAGGGGGTTGGCGGCAGGTTAAGATGCCTTTGTTGGCCCAACAACTTGTGTTCGCCAAAGGGATTCTGGTCCATAAACTTGTATGGTTCCATAAGTCCTATCCGATCCACAGCCTTTGCGCCAATAGGCTTGAGAGTTTCAATCGGAGCAGACGCAACAGAATTGCTTCCCAAAATCAATGAAAATCTTTCTGTTTTTGAGAAGAAACAAATCAGCCGTAATCCTAACAAACACAAACACCAAGCCCAAATAAAAATGATGAAGCAACATCAGCATTGTGTAATGGAAGAATCGTGTAGGCAACATCCACACTCATCTGTCAATACCCCTGCGAGAGCATGTGCCTACCAAATCAACTGTTTCACCTATATATAGCAAGAAAGCAGCCACCTTAAGCTACCTGGCAAAAGCCATACACATCCCCAGATGTTGTTTGATCAATTGTCCCAAATGTAGAACATGGATGCCCTACATACGCCAACTGACATGCGAGGACAGTTTTCAATTAGGTGAAATTTTATTTAGACGAAAAAAACTCCCTGAAGAGAAAACTACAAACAACCAAAAATTACACCAAATGCTCAGGTACTCAACAACATGCTCAGGAAACGGTTCCTGCTTCAAAAGTCCAACTGGCCTCTACAAAATAAGTGGCATGATGAAAGCAATTAGCTTAGGTTTAGTTGTTAATGATAGTAACTAGGTCACCCGGACACTAAATAATTACTATCTCTCTCCTATAGTATAAACGCAGTCCATCATTAGACATCATTTAGCCCAGTCAGCATAAATCATTTGGGGAAAGATCCCCTTCATGGAAGGATAACGGAAGCAGTTTAGCTATTACGGTTGGCTTACCCCAGCGCGGAGGCGAAGCTCATGAGAGAAGAAGGATGATTCGGAGTCAGCGGGGAGGTGGAATGGGGGCATGTGGTGCCTCTGCTCCATGGCTCTAGTTGGCATCCTGCTGGCACCACACCGAGGACCTTCAAAGATACACAGAGACACCAAGATTCACTTCGGTAGCTCTTCAAGCGGATCAAAGAAACATAAAATTTGCTGAAGGAATGCAGTTCCGCGGCATAAAATTGATCGACCGTGAACATTCCTTGAACGGAATTCGAGCTCCCGAGGAAACTGGTTATAGAACAAGGGGAAAACTCAACCAAATTTCGGATCAGAACCACTCGATTGGACTGACTAAAAAAACATTCGGCAAAATTCCGTGCAGAAGTTTGAGCTCCCGAAATAATTAGCCATAAACCAGAGCAAAAGAAGGCGGGGAATTTAATGCACAAGCAACCTGTGATCAAAATAAAAGCCGAGACAGACCAAAATACTGCGCAGCCGCATCGAAGTATCCCCCCGAACCCGAGCTCAGATCACACAAACCAACCAAACGAAGCACAAAATCACCATAAACACCGAAGCTTCCTGGAATTCAAACACCATTTTTCTCCAAAAAAACAGGCACCTACCCTGATTTTTTATGAGCAAAAAAAACGCACACGAGACTCAAAAACCTCCAAAAAAAAAGGTAGAAACTGCAGCCTCACCAGATCGGCAGCGGAGATCCCCTCCTCCTGGTCACAGCCCGGAGCTTAAGGCCAACACGCGATCCCGTGGCCGCGCGCGGAGGAGACGGTTCCCTAGCACAAGCCACAACAGCTCCCCTCCGGGAGCTCACAGGCGGCGGGATCACGTTCCGAGCGGCCACCCCACAGCTAATGCCCTCACGGGGGAAGCCGGGCCGAGCTCCGAGAGCGAGTTCCCACCCTCACGCACGCGCGCCCACCTAACCCTAGCGAGCGAGCGCTGCAGCGACCACCCCTCCGTTCCTCCCCATTCCGGCACTCCCTCCTTCCCGACGAGCTACCGCCGGAGCCCTTCTCCGGCGAGGGATTCCGGCGAGCTAGGGTGGTGGTGGCGGTGGTGGACTAGCGGTGGTGAGACGAGACGAGACGAAGCGGGGACGAAGGCCAAAAAATTCTATCGAGGAAACGGCGAAATACTATATTTTATTATATTTATTAAACTAAATGGAAACGCGGATCAGGAGGGGGCGGGGCCTATATATACCGCGTGGCAGTGGGGCCCGCGCGCCGGTACGCTCACCGGCGGAGCACCTCACCGGGCGCGGCGCCGGATAACTCCTGCACGGGGCCCGTCTCTGACAACTAAGCCCGGCCTACGGGATCCCACGTGTCAGCGAGTAGGAGCATGTGTGTCAGGGATCGGTCCCCACGTGGCAGCGGGTGGCGCGGGGCACGGAAGCGGCGTTTGGACGGGAACGGAATTATTTGTTGCAGGGAGCTGGGGCGGTGAGGTGACGCGAGGTTGTACGTGCTCCCGCTGTCTGGACTGGGACAGGATAGTGCTTTACCGGTACGAGATGTGTGTGTGCGCGTATGGGTCGATCGAGGCTGGACCGCCGGAGTTGCTCGCGCCGAACCGCAGTGGATTCAGACGGCTTTTGGTATTGGATTGGCACGTTTCTACTACCTTCTGTTTGAAATATACTTGTGTTTCATCCGGTTAGTTTTGCGATTATGTTTCATCCAGAGTTTGAAGAACACGTAAATAATATCTCAATTGTTATTTGACAATTTTACAACGTACTCGTATTAGAAGCAAGTGAGCGGTAGATACTCCACCAGGTTACATCTTATATTTTTAATTATTTTATCTTTAAACAAAATCGCAAACCACATATTTTTGGCTAATCTATAACGTTACAACCAAATCCAGTCAATTCTCTCAATTAGTAGCAAATCTGATATATGTAACCCATTTGTCAGCGTTTACATGGACTCCTAAGTGAATGCTACAATAAGTTGCACATAGAGCCCACATGTCAGCCTCCTCTTTTTCTTCTCCCTTATATTTCTTTCCCCTTCCCTTCCTTTCTCCTTCATCTTCTCTCTCTCGCATCCAGCGAAGGTGCAGAGCGCCTCCCCCTAGCTCCTCCTCGCATCGCTGGCCGGATTTGGCAATAGATGTCGTGGCTCTCCTCGTCGCTCTGCTCTTCCAACTCCCAATCCACAGTCTCAATCCCCCCGGGCATCGAGGCAAAGGCCACCATCGTCGTCGCCATGGACGTTAGCTCCGAGCTCGAGTACAAGGTGCCGCAGTAGAGCTCACTGTCCCTCGCCCCTATAACAGTTTGCATGGCCGCACTCCTCATAGGAGGTTGTTTCCAACCTTGCCCCCACTACAACACGTCGCCACCAATGGATGCGAAAGGGGCATTGTGCTGGCAGTGGAACTGCTTGTTGTGCCCTACAGCAATAACACGTCACCACTGACCACGCCAGTGGAGCTCAGGGAGGCCGTGTCAGAGGAGTCAGAGAGGTGGTGGTGGGCGTGGGTGTGCTCCTGCCTCAGGTTTCGGGCGGCTAACAACCATGACGATCACGCCTCCATCTTCCTCTCCATGATCCTCGGCTGGGCCACCACCATTAGCTGATGTTGTTAGTGAGTCCGTTGTGGAGGCGAAGCAGGACGTGGAGGAGGAACGGAGTGAAGCGGCTGCAAGCTCCTTGCAAGGGAATGATAGGTGGTGACAGCGGAGGGGAATGGGAGACGAGAGGGATCTTGGAGAGGAGGATGAAAATGATGCAAGTGGCTGCGGCAGCAAAGACCGGACCATTGCGGTGGTAGGGAGGCGGGATGGAAGGCGGCAATGAAGGAGCGTCCATGGAGAAAGGGAGAGAGAGACACGAGAGAGTGAAAGGAGGAGGGAAAGAAGTTGACTAAGCTGACAGGTGTGCCCATGTCTACCTCAACATATTGTCCATGTGATCGTCCATGTAAGCGCTGATGGTTGGACTTGCTATGTTAGATTTACTGTTAAATGATCGAAAGTGACCGGTTTGATGATTTGTTAAAGATTAGCTCAAAAGTTGTGGTTCTATAAAAAAAAGTCAAAAAAATGTGGAAAATGCTACGAGATATTTTGAAGCTGTGATTTTGAGTAATTACTCCGTATTTCTCTACAGAAAATAAAAAACTCACTGATCCAACACAAAGGAAGTGCAATTTGTAACAAATAGGTTTAAATAAGGCATTTGTTTCACAATTGAAATTTGTTTGACACCAAATTTCAGTTATAAATATATACATATATATATATACACACACATATATATGTATTTTTAAAAACCTTTTTAGGCCTGCTGGACAATAGCAAGGAACTATGTAGCTAATTGGTAATTACAAAGTATATATATGATCAATGTAAACCGACTTATACTATTTTTAATGTGGCCAAAAGCAAATTTTTTTTTAGGAGCAGAAAAGCTCGTACATTTCTACTACGTGACATCCACTGACCAACTCACAACTGAATTGCTTTTTCTTGTGAGACGATTTCTTAGACTATGTGCTAGCACCTTGCCCCGAACTTTTGCGCTTATAGTTTATACGTGGAAGTTTATGCATTTTGCTGAGAATTAAAGTCATGAGAAGACACCATGAAATTATTGACTAGTAGGCAGTAACATGGCACTACTGCTACAGTTGGTCTGAAATAAGCTCCTATTTTGCAGGTACTCTACTGCCAGCTACCGGCAGGACTATGCGGATTAGCGCAAAACAAATATCGGGCCAAACAAATATCCTCCAATGGAGCACATCGTGTCCATTTTATCAGCAGTAACGCATTTCCGTGAAACCAGTGGTTGCAGCCGGGAAGAATTCTTGTGACGCTGGTCGCTGGGAGGCCACGCATCCACAGATCACAGAGGATCCCAACCCCGCCGCTCTTAACCCTCGTCGCTTTTCATTCTTTTTGCCCTTTCCAGAGTCAAATATAGTCGTCTCCTCCCGCGCGCAAAGCGTTCGAATAACTGAGCGGCAATCCCGTCCTTTCACATCTCCCGGGCCAAATGGCAGCCGTTCTCGTCGTGGGCCCGCTCACCACACTCGCACTGCCCCGGCCTCTCCCTCCGGCCCCACCTGGCAGCGAGTCCGGTACAGCTCGGTAAAGCGGCGGGTAAGGTAGGCGTCTGTAGGCATAGCATGTGCGTATACTGCCGCGCTGGGGTTAGGTCACGGGGTTTATTTCGAAGATTCGGAGGAATCGAAGGAGCAGGCGCCGTGCCGCAATGTTTACTGTTTCTTTGTTTTTTTCTTTCAAGCACTGCGTTAACTACTGTTTCTCACCGGGTTATCTACCCGCCTCGGTTTTCCTTCTTACAGTGAAAGAAAGCGTAGAGATCAGTGAACCAGTCTCTGTCGTAAGTCAAGGCGTGGAGATTTAATACGAGGCAGACTGAGTGCACGCAACCATTTGATTGGCCTGCTCGGTTCAATACAGCAGGTAGCGTGAGAGTCCGGGCTCGCGAAAACGGAAGAAGGAAGAAGAAAAAAAATACACTAGCGTGCACCAGAGATTTAGTGCAGCGCATCCTGTCGCTACCGCTACCAGGACCACCACCGTTTCTGCGTGCCCTCGCGCGCGTGGGTGCGTGCAACACATGGTGCCGCTGCGGCAAGCAAGCGAAGCGAAGCGAAGGGAAGCAGCGGCGTGCGCTCCCGTCGGCACGGCGACGGCGACTCGCCGGCCGGGACTCGCTCCACGACCGTCCGATGCCGATCCGGCGGCGGATGGTGGTGCGTCGCGTACGTGCTGGCGCGACGTCGGGCGCCGCACGAGCTTAAATAAGAGATAAAAGACGCGCCTCGTGTGGACGCTGCCTGTGGGACCCCCTCATCCCCCTCTGATCGATCGACGGTGGGGGCCGCCTTGTCAGGACTTGTGGAGGTTGCGGGCCCACGCCTCGGGCCCAACAGTGCAGAGGGAGATAGTACTTGTATGAGATAGAGTTGCGTGTGCGCGGTTTTAAAATGAATTGGGCGGGGACCAGCTGATGATGATGCTCCCGCGGACGCTGTATATGTGCGGGCTCCACCTAGTTTTATGGGCCCTTTTCTTCTCTCCCCTTTCCGGATTCTTCCACTTTTTGTTTTTTTTATCTGAAAACAAAGATTTGCGAGCGGCGATGCTAATGGAAATGGTCATACCTTCGGCTTTTGATCTGAAACCTCACCGGTGTCGTTTGGATCATGTAAGAGAGGCTAACACGCTGACGAGCTGCATGTAACTGGTACCGTATTTTTTTCTCTCTTTCTCTTTCCTGCGTCCCTTTGTTTGTTACGTATATCTATATCTATATCTATACCACTATATAGTGTACCAAATTTGAATTGGGTTTAGGCAATCAAGCAAAGCCGTTGGTTCCTTAAATCGAACGGCTGAGATTGGAGGAATTCGCGATGAACAGTAACTACAGTACCGTAACAGTACCATGAACAGTACCATGAACAATGACATCTGTAGAACCACAATAGTATCATAAACAGTATCAATATTTATGTCCTGACGTGCATTGCACGTACTGTTTACTAGTCTATCTGATGTGCTGAAGTTCATCGATCTTTAAGATATAATTCAGTTGTTTGCATTTCTCACATGCTCTACAGAAACGCGTTCCATGCAGATAAGATCCTACTCACCGCAAACAGCCCATGAAACTCTCGCCCCACCTATGGCACAGACAACTGAACATGTTTTATTCTCTTGTTGCGAGGGAGAAAAATACGGACAGACACGTTAGTATCACCGGAACAAAATGTAGACGTAAACTGCGAACGTTTCCAGCAATTTACGGCCTCGCAAGAGAGGCTTTCTGCGATTATGAAGTGTCCCTAGAAATAAGGGAGCTCGCAGGACAATTTGTCTGTTCCGTCTGTTTTCTCCCTTTGAAGACACTAGCTAAACCCTTTTCCTCGCGTTCAAGAGGCGGCAGGATGTCAACCTGATCGATGCCGACGGGGGCACACACAGCTCACGTAGAAGCAAGAGCTCCGTCCAATTGGCCACAGCGGAGAGCTTGATTTGAGACCGTTCGTCCCTGTTCGGATGGATAGGACCTCCTCCTCTGAGGTCCCATGCCGTCCCATGCACAGTGAGTGAGTGAGAAAAGTCACGACTCACTCACACCTACGATAAAGATAGGGGAGAGGGAGAGGGAGAGGGACAGGGACAGGGACAGGGATCGAGAGAGTGAGTGAGAGAGAGTGTGTGAGAGAGTGAGAGAGAGAGAGAGAGAGCATTTTTCGGTTTTGATCAGTGGTGGTGACCAGGAGGAGCCGTGGCGTCAGACGCCTTTCCTAGTGCTGCAGTAATTATTCAGCCTGGCACGGGAGGGCAAACGCACGACCCTCCTCCGATCGATTCCTGCCTGTACTTGCTGCTCCTGGACATTTGCTCGTTTTCTTTCTAGCGCCGGCCACAATAATTCTTTCTTACCCGCGGCCATGGATATTGTGGCCCTGTGTCTGTGTGTGATCAATATATATATTTTTTTCGATATTGATCAATATATCACACTGCACCTTGATTTGATAGTAATATTTTCATGTCTCTTCCACTTCATGCTTGGTAATTCGTTGCAGTCAAATTATATGTTTTTCTTGAGGGGACAATAAAGCCATATATATTGGCATTAGTGCATCTGTTAAGTTCAGCCATTTCTGCGTTTTTTTCCACTTAAAATTAACTGTTTGTTAAGTCTTAGATATCCACACTAAAAGAAATCAGCTCCCATCGCCTGAAAATGGAACCAGTACTAGAGTATAATATCTCTATCATCCCATCATCAGGACGGACTCCCTTCGGTGTTGATTTTTTAACATTTCATATCTACTGGCTTGTGCATCGCAGCCTTATCGCGTATCAAAATTATGGCCCTTATTGCTTCATAGGGATTTTATTTTGTGGAAGGAACCTATGAGGGACTTTCTGGTCATCTACGTCTTCTCCGAAATCACTTTCGGTATAGATCAAAACCATAGAAAGAAAAATGAACTTTAGTAGTATATCTTGCATTCTTGACAAATCCACTCTCTCTCTTTCGAGAAAAACGACGTAGGCACTCTTTGCAAAACGAAGAATAAGAACACAAATTTAGTCCGGATCCTTCTTTCTTTACTATAATTAATATCTGCCGTGTGTCTAAATTTACCGATGGGTTTGGACATGATATTGACTCTTAATGGGCAGTTTAGGCATTCGACAAGCTAGTATTTCACTTTTCTGAAAGGAGGTTGCAGATTGATGTCACTGTCACATTATGGATATTCCTTCGGTGCAATATCCCTTGTACTACTAACTTATTTGGAGATATCTTTGCTAAGATCTTTCTGACTCTAGTTACCAAAGTTGTTTAATATGATTGCAGCCCACAGGAGGAAGGTCAAGAAAGTGAAGGCATCCCCCCTTCCCCCTTCTCTATTTTTTTACCCGGTTTCCTTAGAGCAGAATAACTGCCAAATCACATAATATCTAGTGTAACATGACTGATCTTGCAAATATCTAGTATAAACTCGTACCTAGCCAGTCTGCCTTGCTGATTGATAATTCCCGGTGATTGCTCCAGAAAGTGTGTAGTATTAGTATTTTTTATCTTCTTGAGAGAAAAAAAACTTGGACATTTGTCGTCTTCAGTGTTTATACTATTTTCATTGATTGGCAAAAGCGAGGAGGAAAAGCAACCTATATTACTTGTTCTTGTTTTGGTTGATGACTTCAGTAGTGATCCCCTCCCATGGTGAAAGAAACAAGGAGAAAAGAACATGACAAAAGTACGTGTATGCATTTGTGTTTTGTTTTTGTGAGGACCAAGGTGCAATTTTAAACCCAGAAAAGTCTAAACGAGCATCTCCTTGTGTATTATACAAATCCACTAACATGTTGGTCAGATTGTCCAGGTGTGCTTTATATCTTGTGTACATCGCATACATTTTAGTGATGCCTAACAGCACTTTCGGTCAATGGTCAGGAAAGTAGCACTCAGAAAGCAATCGTTAACAAGAAGAAAAAAAATATGCAGAGATCGATATTATAAGTGGTGGCGGCCCTTTGAATCCAATAGGTTAGAGAGCCTTTCCCGCTGAGAAATTTTATGGTCACTATACCAGGTACTACAACAGAACAAATTTTATGATCCCACTAAATTCTCCCATTTTTGGTTTGGATCCAATCTGGAGCTCCAATCCAGATTTCAGGGAGAAATGCAAGATGAGAGAGAGCACCTGCCACAGGCTAGCAGCCAGCAACAACCCTGATTTTTTCAAGGAAACAACATCCCTGATTGGCCTGTTGCGAACCGTGAACCTGAACGCCATTTGTCCTCACCGACTACTGATCTAGCACAAAGTACTGTACTACCGGTAGCCCGGTACACGCTATACTGTCACTCGCGATCTGAGTGAACTGGAGCTCTGTGGCGAAAAAGGCTAAGATAGACAATAATCCTACCGAAAACCTTTTGTTTCTAGCTTTTTGGGGTTGGGGTGCGAACACACCTTTTCATGAGGAACTCGATGTCCGAATTTCGTAGCGAACATTTCAATTTTTATAGAAATTGAAAGAAAATTCTAAGTTCTAAACAAGCCTAAGAGCTTATCTGATTCTCGAAATATTTCTTCCCATTTCATGTGAGATTCCTGCGGAATCAAAGAGGACTTAAGAACACTTTATACTAATTCCATGGAAAGAAGGTGACGCCTTTGATTGACCTTTGATTATAAAAAAAATCATTGCATTGAGTTGTCAGAACTTCGAATCTACGTTTCGTTTAAGAATTGTTGGGTTTAGTTTCACATTGATTATAGACAGAGACAAAACATAACTTATAAAGGTAAGGTACCCCCTCTTATCGCATTAGTCTTTTAGGGAAAGCTAGTTCAACGGATTTGTGATTGTGCAACAAGAACAAGATGGCATTCTACAATTTACAACTTAATTTATCTAGGTTATCGACACATAGTTTAGAGAATATTTGATCATATAAGAACAGTACCAATTAGAGAAGGGTGGACCCTTACATATCCACGCTTAATTTGTCTTGCACAAAAGAATGGAACGATTGGCTGAATTATTGGTATTTGGTAAGTACAGTACACAGCACTCCAATCCTTATCTCCAAGACTCCACCTGTTTTCTATTATTTCGGACTACTCTTTAAGATTTATCCCTATTAGCTTGAAATCTCAACGGAGGTACACCGAGATGAGATGAAAGACACAATGTTTTGTCTTTGTTTGATTTAGTTAGGTAAAAACCAAGGGCGCCTACAAGGCCGAAGAAAAAAGAGATCATAAGGCCTCACTGCCCCCACCACCACCACCACACCACTGGAAAAGGAAAACCAAATTTGTCAACCAATGACCAAATGCACACACAAATCGATCCAAATGGACGAAATCCAGACAAATAGTCCCAAAACAAAGCCATGTAACACGATGATGGTGAACGCCGCATCTAGATCTGCCGGTGTTCTTGGATGCCGCTAGCTTGGGGAGACATGAGCAGCCTAGAGCTTTCGTGCCACCTGTGTTAGGAGGAGAGGGAGAAAGTTGGGGAGGGGGAGGGGAGTAACGGGAAGATCCGATGGTGGAGAGATTTTAGGAGAACGCGGTGTTGCGAAATTAGCTTTTTAATGAAGATGCCTAATCACTACGACTTTATTGTGGTTACATAGTCCCGCACGTTGCTAATAATGAGTCGTGAAGCGTAGGATCAATGAAGTAAACATGTGAGAAAGAAATAAGCATTGATGTTTGTTAACGAGGTTTAGCCGAAATCTACATTCCTGGAAGACCTTCTGCGGGCGCTCCGTGCCATGCACTAAAGGATTGCCATCTTCGTCAGCTTTCTTGAGGTCGGCTAGTCTGACCGTCCCCTCCGTACATACTCAGATACCTGCGGCGGTGCCTTATTATTATAAGAATTTGGGTTACAATATGTTCGACTCAAACAATATCTAATCTTATCTGTTTGTTACACCATAATTTCAATTGTAATATACTTATACATATATTTGACATAATTTGAACAGATAGTGTGATTTGGGGAAGGGCCGTGGGAGCGACACATTGCACGCGAAAAAGAGAAAGAGACGGTTGAGAGGAAGATATGATTCTATTTACTAGGGATAGGCCCCATCGTGAGATCTCCTTCAAGCACTAAGTAAAGTGGACCTCCCTTTACTGCTACGGCTGACCCCGTACATTGGGGAAGCCATAAGCTAGATTTTTTGTTGTGCAGGGAATGTCGCTTAGGATATCACACCATGCACCACGTCTTATTATAAATATTTTTACAACAAATATGACTCCAGTAACACAAAAGTGAGCAAAGTCATGTGCAGCTGTGTATGGGAAATTTCTTTGACAGGTCCTTCATTAAGCACACAACGACTCCCTTTTACAACAAGTCTCACCAAAATATATGATTTAACTAATTTAATGGGTTTTGTAGACAACGCAAAATCGACTAACACGTTTGAGATTCCGCCAACTGGTCCTTGTGTGCGTGCCATACCCAAAACTAATTCAAAGCGTCCTAAAGCTCAATGTTTTCGTCGCGCAAATGTGGCATTGTAGACCAAGGATAAGATGGGCTAGTTTCCCATCTACATAACCTCGCATCCACTCCGGTGGAGAACATAGATGGATGGGGATATAAAGTTGCAACCCTGATTTTGATTGTGAGGAAATATTCACAGGGACTTTGGTTCTTGATCGGCTGAATTCGAAAGAGACCCAAGGATACAACCCCGTCAACAAAGAGTGTGTAACTTCGTTGTTGTGGTGTTCTGAGAATAGACTATGCAAAATTGCTTAAAAGGTGGAGAGCGAAAGTGATTCTAGTCAATGCCCCCTCCTTTTTTCTGTCCCTTTGTTCCGAGAAGAGATACACATCCATTTAAAGAGGACGGCCAGTACAAAGGAAATATATATGTCAAATATTCTCCTACACAGTTTGCAACACCAACAAACATTTTCTTATACTAATCCGAGTAACAATATATGTGTTTTTGAATTGGACACAAGAGCTAAAAGTATTAAAAAAACTAAAAGTATTAGTGAAATTTCAACGTTACTCTTCAATCAATCCAAAAGACTTTCTTTTTTTTCCTCACAAATACAATTAATAACCTCACAAATTCTCTATCTTCATTCTTTTTTTTATGAAATTAACAAAGGGCGGAGTAGAACAATATGGGCAAAGATGCGTTAAGCGTAGAAGAACTTATATTTTGAGAGGAGTCTTGAATGCTAAGGACAATCTCAATGCAATGATATCAGCTATATCTAAACCATGCCAACTAGACAAAAAAAACTGACATGACAGTCTAATTAAGGAGAGAGTGATATCGTGTCCTAAACAAAATACGACTTGTCGCGAACACCAATACAAGTTAACGCAGAAATGGGTCATGTGTCCATCTGTTTTTGGCCACAAGGTTAAAATGCTACTATTAGTCACAAAATATATTAAATATAATTTTCTTTAGATATAACATTAAGATACAAACTATTAAAGGAGCTATATCTAAAATATATTTAAGATATATGATATAACTTAAGATACAATGCACTGGGACTGTCTAAAAGGTGACTTAGACAATGTACTATTGAGAATAAAAAGTTATCTTTTCTGTGTGAGTTTCAAAAATATATTTTCTAGAAATGTTCTAAACAAAGATTAAAGGTGTGATGCCTGCATTAGCCACCACGCTATATTCTCTTAGCATAATATAATAGATAGTATTATTTGGGTTAAGTTTTAGATGTAAATGAGTATATTATTATGAACTACTAGTAAGTGTATGCATGTAATGCACGTTTTATTATTATTTTTGCATAGGCATGGAGAGCAGAAGCGATATGATTAAAAAAAGAGGTTTCAAAGCGTAATAAATACGATATCAATTCAGAATTAAGTGTGCAACAAAACCATATTTTCTAAGGGCCTGACTTATGTCGTGAGCTGTTGGATCTAATTTAATAGATGGTTAAGCTTGTTTAGATTCTGTTAAATTCGTATATTTTACGATAGTATAGATGCGTTCTAAATTTTGATTTTTTTGGAAGAGACTAAATATTGATTAACCGGTTGCATACCAAGTGATATATAGCTTCATCCCTCACCTTCTTTTCAACACTGGTACGGTGGTACCGTTGATACACTGAGCTCGCTATTATTCTCCTCATGATATTTTCGCACATGCGTAAGTAGAGAAATAATTTCGTACACAGTAACGCACGAAGACTCCGATCGATGTGATATCTGATCAGAACACTGTGCCTCGTTAATGCTGAGTTGCACGTTCTATCCGTTCTATCCGTAGATGAGAGGCGGGCCCCGGATTATTTCGTACGCGTATGTGCATATGAGGTGGGTAGTTGTATACTTTATGTATCAAGCTGGGGCGAGAAAGTACAGTTCCGTGCTACACAATAATTGGATAATGAAGTGAAAGATTAGCGCTTTGATCGGGTGGGCTGGAGTTTTCTCCCCTTTTTTGAACTAAATCAGTTCCTCCAGAGTCCAGAGCTAGCTTTTAGGCTGCATTTAGCGTTGTGATAGATTCCGATAATCAAATCGTTTTTACATATTTTGTTGTTTAGTTGGTTCTTCAATATAAATAAAAAGATTTAATGTTTTTCGTGGACAAAAAATATATTCTATCCTTGTGGTTAGTATAATGTCTCTCATATGTGTATTTTAATAGTTAATTAGATTATAATTTGATTAATCAAATAAAACAATAAATCTTCTACACTACTTTTGCACAACAACATATAAAATAAATCCAGCACAACATAATTCAACAACCGTAAACTAAACCTACTACCATATCAGTCATCAAAAAATTATACCTTATTTTCATATCACTTGCAGAGTTAGAAAAAAAGAATAGTAGAATAGTCAATGCTGTGCACTAAAGGTCATGGCAGTTTGTCAAACCGTATCAAGAACCTGCCTACGGTCGTGGGAGGCCAAGAGCATACACCCAAATTCCATCACTTGGATCGGCGATACATGTCTTATTTAATCAATATACATAAGTGTTGGTAAAACGTATGCCCTTGTGTGATGTGAGCGGATTGTGAGCGAGGGGGGAGGGATAAGCAGGGAAGCGACCCCTTACCAAAATATATTTTGACCTAAGTACCTTGTGTGTCTACCTACTGTATTGGTATGCAATTACCCAGTGCTTTAGTCATGCACCCCGTTTATTCTATATAAATTTTATTGATTATTTCTGTCCGGCAAATGGACTAGGACAGAATAATGGGTCGGTTCGACTCGACCCACTTGCGAGTGCTAAGATAATACGTATTCACTTTCTAATGATAGGCCACAAGGGACGCATAATCACTGGCCTAAAAACCTTTGTTCTCATCAAAGTGACCACTAAGCTATCGGGCTGCGAGTTGATTAGAGAGAGACAAGAGATTAAATTAAGAAAAAGAACTTCGCGGGGAGACGAGATTAGTTCATCTTTTCAGACCGCATGATGTATCGGTGGCAGTGAGCAGCTGACTGATGGAAGATGCCACCACGCGCTGCTCTCTCTTTTTTTTTCCTTAATTAGGAGCCCAATCATTGTCGGGGTCAGAGACGTAAACCTGGATTTTAAAATTCGTTCAGGCGCTAACACCGATGCCAAAAAACTACTCCGGACCTCCTCTCTCTAATGTTTCTTCTCAAATATATCGAACACTACTACGGAGAAAACGTGAATTTCTTACGTGCTCCATCACTTTGGAAAATGGGCTGTGTCCTCCATGACGGTGGTGCCTGCTCAGCCATGAATTGCAAGATGCAAATCCCCTAGTCCGTTGTTGCCACACGATGCAAACGATCTATAAAGGCCAGCAGTTGGCAGCAGTCATGGCCAGATCCTCTGCAGCTGAAAGTTGTTGGCGTGAGCATCGAGATGGATGTGACAGTCCGTTCCCTCGCAAACCAGGCTCATTTCATTAACTGACTGCGAAATGCGAATGACCTAGCAGATGGCATTAACTGGAGCCGGTTTAGGTTTGATCCAGACATGTCGACGAAGTAGGTTCAGAATTAGCTTTACTCAGCCTCACTGTTTTCTTGGTTCAGTATAAGGCTTCTCCTCTTCACACGAGAATCAACCTTAGCTAGAACACTGATGAAAACACACCAGTTGGGTTTGCCACGAAATCAACTTGATTCATAGGAAATGTTCAGTTGTTCATGTGTTTCTCTCAAGAAAATCGGCGGCACGACGAGTCGCCGCCGAGCGGCGAGGAAGATCCAGGGCCTGATCAATCACTCTGGTGGTGGTGGCTGTGCTCCACAAGCTGGAGATTTTCCTTTGGCAGCAGGTGGTTACGGGGCGATTAGTTGGCGCGTTCAAGCGAGGGTGACGGGTTCGGTTCTTGAGTAATTGGGTGGGAGGCGAGAGAAAGCGAAGGCTTCTCTCAGATCAGACGCTTCCCAGTTCCCCAACTGCTACAGGTCATTGCTCTGCAGCTGGTCGCTTTCTTTCGCCCCACAGGATATCTGCACCCTCCAACGCCCAATCTGCGGTTTTTGATACATCTGAAAGTAGTGACTTATTTTTTAAAAAGAAAGGGAAAAAGAGAACGGAAAATAAGTGAAATGAAGTGAAGAATCAGTCGTGTGTTGTCTTCTCCAATTCAGTCATTCTCTTCTTTTCTTGGACTGTGATCATTATCCAAGCACAGTTGCCTTGAAAGGCTATGAATGGTAGTTGTTGCAAAAATGAAGGAAGTTATCGTTGGTACTTTGTTTGATGGACAATGGCTGCTGCAAAAAGGTGGATAAAAGGGCTTATCTCTGATATCTCATCACTTCATGGCAATAAATCAATTTACGAAATACAGAAACTTATCACAAGTCCACCAAGAAGGTTACAGTCCAATCTGAAGGATAGTTATCATTTCACCATTTCTCTGGCTCGAGATCGGGCTTCAGGCCCAGCGATGTATTCCAGGCCCTGGGCCTATATTTAGGTTTAGCCAAAGCCATGGTCCCTTTTTCATACACCACATGAATATTTCCATAATTTCTACAATGACCGCATGAGACACAAAGTAAAGTAGTAAAGTTTGATCTGAGACGGGCTCTTAAGTCAGCCATTAGTTTCCCCTGGCTGATCCAGCTTAACAGATGGCCACAAAGACTGGTAATTTTTGCTTACACGGAAGGGATTTGGCTTGCCTTTTTTCTGTGAACACCGAAGTCTTCTTTTCTTGGACTGTGATAACTGTGAAGGATAAATCTGGGAACAGCACTGCACGTACGCAATCTCCAAATGTGTCGAGCACAGAATTAGTGGGTAGTTTGGGTGCTTGCATACTTCCTTCAACCTTTCTCTTTTTGTGCAGTGGGATGGTATTGATGATTTGACTCATATCTGAAATCAGATTTCGGTCACATTATCATCCTTCTTTGATGATTTCTTTCTCTTCCTCCCGGTGCAAGGCTCTTTCCCCTTCAACTCTTGAGAAAAGGTCCGCAATTGGCCCATGAGATGCTCATTTCTATGTGCTGGAATTGCATTGAAGAATCAGTGAGAAAAGATGTATTGAGAGAAGCATAAGGAGAGTATTAGAAGCAATAGTCTACGCATCTTAGCAACTAAATATTCAACATGTGTAAGAAATTTAGGTGTATACAAGCATTTCAGGAAGCCAACATCTTCTCCTTTCTTTTGGGGATTAGTAAGACATTTAAGCTCAAGTACCTGTGAGAATAACATCGTCCATCCTAATGGATTTGCGACCAGCATGCTGTGCAAACAGCTCAACATCCTTAGCCAGCTGCTCTGCACATTGTGAAAAAGATGTAAACTACAATACCCAGAGTTTCTACAGATGCAAATCTAAGAAGACTCGGAACCATTCTTATTCTCTAAACAGAGTAAGTTCAGTATAGCTAGTATGTGCTATAGTTTCAGAGATACTGCTTGCAAATCCACTTCCTTATGATCTGATGCATCTCCTTTGCTCTCATTACGCAATCATAATTTTGTGGCAATACATAGTTTTCTTCAAAAGATGTGAGCTGGAAATTTATGTGCTCAACTATTGCTTTCTATTTGATAGTGTGTCATTAAAGGATGTGATTCTGAAGTTTGTGGACAGGATGGTGTGATCTTTGGTGCGACTTGATGTATTTTTGCATGTATCATATAACCCACCAATTTCTGCAAATCAATCTGATTAAAATTACTAGGTACCCTGGATGCTGCTAGAGGAGAATGCAAGTCAGATGCAAAGATAATAGTTATAACAGAGCTTGTTTTAAGAGTTCGGTGGTGTATCCTCATCCTGAATGTTTGGTTGGTATATAACAGAGCTTGTTATAAGAGAATAATCCCATTACTATCATCATGAAATTTGGGCTATTGAATGAAATTGCAACAAACATTTCGCAATCAAAGCCTTTTCCCTCGTAATGGACAAATCAAACAGAAGCTCATCACTCCAGTCATTCAGAATAAATCAAACATGAGCTTGTTGTAAGATTGAATGCTCCAGGCATTCAGAAAAAATCAAACATGAAGTTCATCACTCGAGCTCAACTCTATCTCTTCCTAGACACCTAATCTCGACAACAAATCAAATCATTTCAACCAAATTCCACTAAACATTTGCAACCTCACTAGTCACTACTCAAGCAGCACATTTTCCATCTGAAAAATGTTGAAACTAGTTCTGCTCCACACCAAGACTTAGACTAAAAATTCATCGCACGAATACAAAATAATGGCCACGGACAGTTATGAAAGCAAATAAAACAAAATGTAGGGTTTTGGGGGAACCTGCACTCTTGAAGGCCAAGTCGGCGATGCAGGCGACGAGGGGGTCCGCGACCTCCATGCCCGCCTTCTTGCCTGCACAAAACACATTTTAGGTTTAAACTTTCTCCGAATCCCGATCCCAGTTCATGGAGCAAGAAGTGACCGCGGAAACTGGAAGCTTACATAAGTGGTGAGATTCTAAAGCTACCTTCGGAGGTGGCGATCTGATGACGGCGAGCCGGAGGCGGTCGCGTAGAAGGTCAGCCTCTGCCTCGGCCTCGATCCTCTCGGCCTCGCCGTTGTCGCCGGCAAGTGCGTCGTCGTCGGCAAGGGTTTCCACGTCCGGGTCCATGGGCAAAGTTAGGCCTTTTGGTCTTCCGTGCGAATAGGTCCCTAGATTTGTTTGTATTTGATTTCACAGGTTTTAGAGGTGGTTCTACAATTCTATATACAAATAATGATTTAAAATATATAAATAATCAATATTTTTCTCGAATCTATTAAAATCTGTTCCCAACAATATAATCCAAGATTTTTATTAAAATAGTTCATACTTATGAAAACTTGTTACACTTTAAACCAGATTTTTCTAACAATTGTTTCACTTAAAACAAGATTTGGTACGTCCCCTTTGATCGCCATGCATATTCTTACCGTTGGACCCATCAATTCCAACTCCTTCTGCAACAAAATAGAAGAGTTCAAGTAAACATCACTATGAAACACCGCTATTTCCCCCTGTTAGATACCAGTTAATAGAGATTGACATAAATAGTTAGGATACACATGTCAATGATCCGTCAACGTAGCCTATTCATAGGCTTTTAGCAATTGACATGTGAGGCACAACAAACCTATGGTACCACTGGATGCACGATGGTAGATGACGTGGCATCAGTATAATTTGTTGGTGCAAATCATGGGGCTAGCACAACATATGATAGCTAAAGCATACGACCACAACGTACAAACACATTGATGTGTTGATGCCGCCTTCTTGTCGATGATGAACATAACCTTGAGCTATGCTGCCTAATGACTAGCATTTTACTTGAGCAACCACCACCAACATTGCCTGACATGCTGCACTAACCAAGTATACGTAAACGATGTAGTTAAAAGTCACACCGATTCATGTGCTTGAATCGCACTAAAAATACCACCTCTAGGTAACGTGGGCTCTAAGTCATGTATGTTCCCTTTAGAAAGTGACCGAGCTTGGATTTTTACCACTATCACGGATGTTCACCCAAGCTCTATTGGTGCCATGTGTCCTTGGGTTGAGAATTTGTATGTTAGAGTTATAGCAATACTTTGAGATACTCAAGATATACACGAGTACACAATGGCTCGTAAGAATTGTTCACACCAAATCAAATTGAGAGTGACATGTGGGGTGCATAGTATCTAGGCCATGTAAGTGAGATGAGAATGGTGGCCATGAGTACGAAAATCATTTTCTTCCTCCCTATATTCTCTCTCCCACTATTATTCTGACACACATTCTCTTTGCCATGCTCGTCCACCTTCTCTATCCAGAAACCCATCTACATTTAAATTGGCTCAAATATTTGAAAATGCCATAATTTTGAACCGAGTACCCGATTTATGATCCATTTGAACCATTCTGTTCCTCGTGACGAGATGAAATTTTGTTTGATGGAGGGCACTGTGTTCTAGACACATGATTAAAATCAATCTATTGCAGAAATCATGCTCCAACATGAAATGTCTAATATTACTCCTACTGAAAAAGAAAATGTCGAAAACAAAGAATCTTTCTAACTAGTCCCTTTGTATCGAGCTTTCAAAAGAAAAAGTGTTCCTTTGTAACTAGTTAATTAGCTAACATAAGAGAGGAAAATTATAAATGCCCTTCGTCAAACAAAAATGTATTATGCTATACCAAGACATCAACAACTCAAAATTTCTCCAGCACTAGGAAATAGGAACATGATAGGTATCAGAAATTGTAGGGGTATAGGCAGGCTACGATAGCATAATTCAAAATTTGTTATCACACAACTGAGGAACATTGCAAGTTATAGATCACAGGATTATCACTTGACACGCAGATCCGTAGCGGAAGTAGAGTCGATGTCGCGTGTCGGTGCAGAGTAGTCGTACTTGTCCTAGCGCCGAAGAAACAGTGCCTACAAGGTATTCACGCGGACGTGACAGGAACCATCGAAGGGGAGGTAGAGCTCACGAAAATCAAAAGGGAGATGAGCAACAAGCCTGCCTAAGGAAACCTAGGAGTGGCTGAAACCCTATGAGGTGTGTCAACTTTGGAGGGTTAGGGTCAAGCACTCCTAGCTACCCCCTTTATATAGAGACAACTAGGAACCCCTCATCTTTCCATAAGCAACATGGTACTAAATCATGTGGAGACCCATCCACACCCTCTCTAGCCCATGGTGTCTCCTCTCCCTCATGGGCCCAACACCCATCTGGGACGGAAGGCCAATTAGTTCGGAACCTTTCTGATTTTTTCCTTTTTTATTTTTCTTCGGATTAAATCCATTTCCGATTTCAGTCATTTAAGCGTGCGACTCAATAGGTTCATATATATTTGACATGGTATGAATACTCCTATTCAACGAATGATCGGTAGCGGTCCCTAGCAGAACGTGCCAACCCCAAAGATGCATAATATGATAATACCAATTTTAGCTAAACGACAAAGAGGGGTTTAGGAGAAGTTGTTCGTACATCATCGCATTCATGCATGCTAAAAATAGAGGAAATAAAAGAAAATTGATGAACTTAGTTATTAATTGCTAATTATTATAAATTTTGACGTGAACTTTGCTAAATTTCGCACATTGAACAAGCAAATGTAATACTAAAATAGTAAAAGGGTTTCAATGCGTAATTACAAACATATCGAATTAAAACATTGAATTCAAATTCAGAATTTAATTGTGAATAATTAACGTAAAGTATATCTGAAACAATATTACAACTTAAATATTACAAACTAATGAATTAAAATAATGTTTATTATATAAACAATAATATACTACAAGGATCAAGAACTCTAGAATACTACAGCTATGCTAAATGTATTCTTCTTTCCTTTTCTTTTCTTCTTCATGTTTTTGCTTCCTTTCTAACCTGCACACACATATACAAAGAAAACTCTAAAAGAAATATGGGTTAGTACTTAAAATGTTTGCACCTCCTCAAGGGAATTAATAGACTAGCTTTATAAGACCAAGAACTAGTTTAGGAGATTAGCCTTATAAGACCAAAGAACTAGTTTTTGGCCTTGACGGAATTAACAGACTAGCTTATGGAATTAAGTTTCTTTTAAAGGCAACGTATAGAAAAGGCATATGAAATTAGGCAACCATTTTCAAGGCATCATGATAAGGCAACAAGGCAACATGTTTGATTCCATAAAGCCAACTTAAATTAGACTAATCTCTATAATTAGGAGGCTATGATTACATTAAGTCACATTAGCCTTCATGTAATAATCCAACTAATCTACATGTCCAATATCCTAATTCATTTTGAAAATTGTCGAACCACCATGTTAATGACCTTAGGCAACCATTTCTGGATAAGGCAGCACCTTGGGCATCAAGATACTTAAATTGACCAGATGCATAACAAACTAGCTCAGCAAGCTGCTGGTGGCAATGACATTTCCACCTCAAGCTTAAGAATGGATTAGGATCAACTATAGGCTGTCATACAAACATCGTATTCACTAAGGTGAAACAATAGTCAACATAGGAGGTGTCAAGAGCATAGTGATAGTGATGAGGACATGGCCCCATGGAAACACCCATTGCTACCTCTACTTCTATTACTTTAACTACATTCCCTGTTCAAGCTATAAAGAAAAAATGAGGTCCATCAAGATCTTGAAGAACGAGTAAGAATTCAAGTTCAAACTCTCGGGAGGAGGAGGAAACGAAGTTCATGTGACCATGACCATGTCCCACATGAATTGCTACTGACAAGAAGGTTTCCCACATCACCTTTGGTCCAAAAAGAGCTAGAGATCAAGTTCCAAAAGTTCTGGACTCTGATTCGGATTGCCGAGACAGCTTTGACTTCAAACATCTATATCTCGGGTATACGGACTCTAATTTTGGTGATTTTGGACTATATGGAAATCTTATCTCGTGCTCTTTCCAATGCATACAGCCTCACCTTAAAATTCCTCATGAGCACGTCAAATTGTCAAAACAGTCCGGGACTATTCTAAAACAGAATCCAAAAGTGCTACGCCACCTCCACCTGCGCCCATAAGCCTTCTACGACCTAGGGGCGTGCACCCGTCCCCCTGGCCACCACCTTCTCTCTTTATATACCCTTTAGGATGCTCTCTTTAGTTTTGGATTTTTGCTAAAGTTTAGAATCAACTATTAGTTGCTATCGTCGTGTTCTTCGTTTATGTCATCCGACCAGATCAAGACCATTGCGAAACCCCACCATATTTGATATCTATACTTCATCCATATTTGGAATTTCATATTTCTTTATCATAATTCTTGCTTGTTCTTTGATTGCTCACAGGAATTAGAACCTCGTGTTCAGGTTGGTCGTGCTTCTCGCATCGTTAATAACCTATTGAAGTTGGTTTAGCGATTGTACGGTGTAGTCGAATCGCCAAAGTCATCTTCAAAAATCGATAGTTATCTTTTCATCGAAAGATCGAGACACCCATTATTCTATCAAATAGTAATCGAAGCCAAAGGAAGATTGAAGAGGCTATAAATAGAACACCAGATGCTTCACTACACCTCAAACCACCATAGCCAACCTCTCACAACAGTAGTAAGAAAAGAAGACCAGCTAGGGGGAGAAGAGCTAGCCAAGGCAGTAAGGAGGAGGAGACGAAGCCTGAAGAAGCAAGAATTTTGAATCTAGAATACAAGCTAGAGGTTGCTCAAGGTAGAAGTAAACAAGATGAAGAAATATTAAGAATTTAAAAGAAGAGAAATAATGCCAGATTCCGCAAAGATATTTTGCGATAAGATAATCCTAAAAGATCAAGTATAAGACATCTATTCATATCAGCCTAATACTCTAGAGATATCTATAGTTACTCTCAGATTTAACGCACTAGTATTGTGCTGCAAAAATCATCACAGAGATTAAATAATACAATATCTGTTATTTTCAATTCTAGTATGTATATGTCCAAATAGACATATTGCTTCAGATGCTAGGCATCATCCTTAGCTAGCCGAGATCAATCTAAAATCTGTCTTATCAAAATTTCACAAATTCCCCAATCTTTTATCAGATAAAATCATCATTTAAAATAGATTACAGATTCCAGGCAACAATGAATTAGTATCTGTCCATATCACTAACATCTTCATTAGTCGGCCAAAGATCATATGGTAGCATCTATTCTTATCAATTCTAAGTACTCATCAGAAATCTGAAATCATCAAATAATCATTATCATCAACTAATTAAGCACCAAGCCGATACCTGTTCTTATCAGTTTTGGATACTTAGCAAGAAAACTGAGGATTTCCAAACAAACATCATTGTAGGGCATGGCCAGAACATGGTAAACCCTCATACTTATTAGAAAAGTATGTATTCTCAGACCTAGTAGTATAAGCATATTCACCCAACCACATCAATAGAGGCTAATGACAGGATTTATGTGCACATACGTCCAGTGGAGTATTCAACACAATTATCAAGCATCAACACTACTGAATATATGACCCAATAAGTATAGGAGCAACACACTAAGCTGATCACCGTTGTCGGCTATAACGAACCCTAACCGATTAGTGAGGATGTAAGGGAGGATGGAGAGACGTCAGCACTTACTGGGGGGTTGGAACAGGGCATCGCCGCCGCGATTGCGACGTGGTGAGCTCACCACCGATCCTCTGGTGGCAAGACCGAAGGCAGTAACAATAGGAGATGAAGGAGGCGACGATTGGCTGCATCACGGCATCATCGAGCCACCAGTCCAACGCCACTGCCGAGGCCGGCGACCTAGCTCACCACACCCCGCCGTGGCTCGGGACAGCAGCAGTGAAGCAGTTGCGGTAGTGGCGGTGCAAACCTCTACAGGGACAAGCCGTGGGCTGATGAGCGTGACATGGCCTTCTCGGGCAACGTGGTAGCTGCAGCGCAGTAGGCTGAGGGGGGCATCGGGGAGACGCTCCAGGTGGCGTCTGAGACGGAGCGGCTTGAATAGCTGCGAGCCGGAGGACGGAAGCTCGGTGGCACGCTCAACTGCACCAATTAAGGCATCGGGCAAAGGTGGAGACAACACTAGTGGGCGGCAGCGGATACGAAAAGGAGAGGCGGAGAGCAATGAGAAAGGGGATCAAGGTGAGAAGGAGAGCGGACGGGAGAAGGAGGCCGCGTTGTGTGAGGGGGATGGGAGAGAAGGAGGCCGAGCAGGCCGAGATGCGCCCCAGCAGGCCAAGAAGGCCAGTGGCCCTTTAGACCAAAAGGACCTTTGGGCCAGGACAAAAAAAAGGAATTTTCGAGCAAACCAAATCAACCCAAATAATTAATTTTCTTTCTTTAAATAATAAATAAAACCAAATTATATTGCTTAATAATAAATAATAAGAATAATAAATAAAGACCATGAACATTTAAATTTAATATTAACATATCAATTGAGATTATTTACTTCAATTGAAATATTTTATTTAAAAAGAGAGGAGAGAAATCGGCTAGGCCAAAGTAGGCCTTTAGGCTAAAGTATAAATAAACAAATCCAAAATTCTTTTGGAAAATTTCTACAACTTTAAAATTCAAGATTCTACAATTAAATATATTTACACTAACTATAATAATTTTCGTCTACCTTATGAATTACAATATTAATTCTTGAATAAATACTTTACGTTTGAATATATAATTTTTATTAAAATAAAATCTTTAAAAGGCTTAAATTAGGAGGAAATCCACATAAAAATTTCATAAGATAATAATAAAATAAATAGTAAGATCTTGGTAGAATAAAATATAAAAGTAATGATTTTGTAATACATATCATATATTGTGTTGTTTTCTATGAGGTAGCTCACATGGTCCAAGGATTTGTACCTAGTCTTTTTAAGAAAAACACATATCATCAATCGCGTTGTCTTCAAAAAGGTAGTTCACATCGTCCAAGAATGTGTACATAGCCTTTTTTTGTCAGTTCTCATCAAGCATCGTCATATGCATTCACAAATATGCAATTGAAAATTATTTGAAATTAGTTCTTATCGGACTATTATTCAATATTTAGATCTCGAAAAAACCTCGTACTGCACTACTTGTTCGTCACAGTCAAATTCATTTCTTGCTCATATCCTCTGATAATTTTTATCAAATATATACAAACTTCTATCCGTCTTATCACCTGCATAAAATAAAGGATAACTTTTGGAACAATTGGAAATATATCAGTGCTTCATGGAGTCACATACTGTGGGTGGTGGTACCCCGGAATGGAAATTATTGGGTGGTCAGGGTTCCACTACGTATGATATCACATTAAAGTTAATATTAAATGTTAGGTTGCATTTTCATGCCGTATAGATAGCGTGAACCACAATACTTGGTATGGGACAGGCGAGTCAAGTAGCGTCTTCTTACTGAAATATCTCCTAGAAAAGTATGTATCGTAATGACTAGTGAAGCGACATGTCCCTTGCCCAGGGGAGCGTTAAACCCTAAATTTCCACTTGGGAAGGCATTATGTACCCAAAATTTTAAAAGAGTATGCTATAATGACGAGGTGGATAGTCGGTGTTGGACTGACTACGCAAAAAGATATATGGCACAAGAGAAGAGTGAAATGACTTGAAACCTTAGACCTGCCACATGTGGCGTACCCGGTTTTAAGGCCGGATAAACCCCCGTGTTTCCTGCACTAGTCCCATGATCAGTAGCCAGTACACACAGGTTAATTTGAATATCAAGAACATATACGTATAAATAGATATTCATAAACAAAACCGACCGTCCCGGTCGAGTCTAAATACCTGTAGTCCAATAGCTAAGAGTTGGCAGCGGAAAATCAAGCGATGGTGTGCGGCCGACCGATATGCCTTACCCGATAGGCAACCGACTAGGATTAAGCCCTAGCTTTCGTCGTACGTTGTCATCGTCTGGCCATATCAATAAGCCAAGTGAGTACATCGAATGTACTCACAAACATATCGCAGGGGGTGTATACGGCTATATTCATGTAGGATTATTTTCAAGGAAGACCTACTAGCCTAGGTTGCAAATTATGCGAAATGTAAGTTCTTATCAATAATACGGTAATAGATTGAAAAACAATTTTGGCAAACCTCATCAAATAATAAACCTGATTAGACGGTAGCTACTAGTTACCGCCTCCCACAGCTTTGCACCGAGCTTCTTCACCATTACTCCATGCCACCGCCATGTGAAACGACCTCAAGGATACTCCTGTGGCTCCCGCTACCGACCCGTAGCTCATACCGCACACTGCGGGCACATCATACCCGCGTCCTTAAACCCATGCTCCATTTTAAAATGAAAATAGTCGAACTAGGATGTGGCTTAAACCAAGTTGTGTCCATAACCGCGGGCATGGCTATACGAGTAGATTTTTAACACTCTGTAGAGGTTGTACGACTTTACCCACAACGTATGGTTCTCCCTTGTTGCCAAGGCTTGATAAGTACACTTCACGAGGTATATCGGCAGGGATACCATAACGAGACTTTTCGTCCACTTAGCCCTAATAACGAACCCGCCAGATGAACCATTCTCACACTATTTGTTAAACCATGGCACAATGCAGACCTACCTTTGTGTCGAACAACTTCATACGCTAAACTGCGAGAAGGCTCTCTGGAGTCTACCCACTCTTTGCACTTTGCACCTATCACCTACGGGTTCGTATGCTAGTACCAGGTAGAATACTTGGTCAAGTCCTTGCCATAGATGACATGTGGATGTACGATATGAATTTGGCCGAGCGGCACTTAGATTTGGTTCTTAATTGATCCGAGCAAGACTCCGATTAATCCCAAGTCACATAGGACCGGATTACTAACAATGACACATAAGATATTCTCATTTCGACAACCATCCTTCCAAACACCACCTTATATCTCTCACCGGGATCCAAATCAACTTTGGTTTGTTTTAGGGTTTTGTCGAAATATGTTTTCACAAACAACCATCCCTGGATGACGGACACCTCCCTGAGGCTTCGTCCTTCACAAGAATCCAAATTTCGCAACTTATATCTCAACAATTGATTTTACTTAAAGCGGCACATGCATAAGCTACCTTACCCTAAGTTCCCGACAGCATTACCATACCGCTAGATGGATTACGCCTAGGGCGACAAAGGAAGATATAACGATCGGTCATAGCTATGTCTAACACGAAATAGTGGTATTATCAACATAACATGCATAGTTCGCAATCAACATAAGTAAGTTTGAAATATAAGGTTCAACATGATCAAGGCGGGGATGCTTGCCTGGAGATATTGGCCTTTTTCAGGAGCTTGGTCTTGATTCGGCAACGCGTTGGTCCCTCCCAACGAGGTACCGCAATGTCGTAAGTACACGTCGGAGAAGGATCGGGTAAACAACAGTGCGAGCAAAGCCCAATAACACCAAATGAAAACTAGCGGACTACACTCACATAACATTACATTTTGGAATAGCTACTGATTTATAAAGCTTTAGAAAGTTAACAGGCATGCTAGGTTAATATAGCAAGGATGTTACACTTAGGATCTATTTAGTTATTATCGTGTTGGGACGGACACATACTAGGGTTCCCTTCACTACTTCCTTAGCGATGTGGGAATACTTTTGATCCTAGCTTCATTTTTCGAATAGAGGGGACAAGGTTATGTTGAAAGTGACGATGACATAGCACCCGGTATCGTCAAGAAGGACAAAGCCGGCCCTCTGGACATAAGGTGGGCCAGGCCGACTACTCAGAGTCCAAATTCTACACGGGGGCTCATCATCAACTTGGAGTACAAGATATAAACATGTACCTACCCGATATCTTGGGCTCTAGTTGTAACCGACTAAGAGATTTACTTGTAAACCGATCTGGACTCATGTAACCCTGCCCCTGTCGCCTATATAAGGCAGGGCAGGGATCCCCCGATCGGTAAGCTTACATATTTAGATACACATAAACCCTAGCAACCTAGAAAACTCTTCTCAAGGTCTTGCCGCATACAGTACATGAGCAATATCATCCACCAAACACAGGACGTAGGGTATTACCTCTCCCCGAGGGCCTGAACCTGCCTAAACTCAGTGTCCCATGTGCACCCATCTAGATCTGCTACGCGCACGCTGCCCCATATTCATTATTACCGGATCAAAACACCGACAGAAAGGTTCTTATGCTTGGATTAGGGTTTGATGAACTTAACAAGGAATATATTTACTTAATAAGCTATTTAGCACATTAGGGTTTCATTCCTTTACAACATTAATAGAAGAGGAACAGCTTCATAACTTTGCTGGAAGTAAAGCATCATCATTTTTAGAATACTTATAGAAAAAAAAGTTCAAACGTGTAACAGCCCATTAAATAATTAATTTTTTTTCTTTGCTGACGTCAACGGGGGGCCCACCCGCTGACGCCAGCCCCGCTCGGCCCTGCCTCCGCTCCTGCGTGCGCCACGCGGTGCTGCCCCGTTGGCCGACGTCCCCTCGCCTCCCGCGCCCGCCCCGCTCTCCCGCTCACCACGTGGCCGCCGCGCAGCCCCCCGCCCGCTCGCCTCCGCGCGCCATGTGTCGCGCGCGGGCTCGCCGTCCCCGGGGCCTCCGGCTGCCCGCTCCTCCCCGCCCGCCAAGGCGCCGGCGCCCATGCCGCCACCGTGCCGCCTTCCCGCGCCCCGGTCTCCTCTCTCTCCCTCTCTCATTTTCCCCGCCCGCCTCCTCCTCTCCCGTCCCCACGCCGCCGTCGCTCGCCGCTGCCGCCGGAGTTCCGCCGCCGTTCTTCCTCGATGCTGGCGCCGCCCCGGTCTCCTTCTCCACCTCCGGCCGAGCCGGCGCTGCTCCGCCTCGCCTCCCCGACGCCGGCCGCCCGCGCCTCCGTCCCTGCCTCCCCCGAGCCGCACCTCGCCTCTCCATATGTTGTACCAATTGAAGGTACTCTTCTGGATCAGCACTTCCATAGTAGGGAAGTTCCACATACTCATGACCTGTCATGGTTAGTTGTACAAAGACAAATTCCTATTCCCAAAAATAGGTGTTTTTGTGGGCATATAGGCTTCCTTCAGTTCCTGTCATGGTTAGCTCAAGCAAAAGAGATTAGCACGAATAGATTGTTTATGTGGATTTACTCAATCCCTACCCTTGCTTACCGAAGTTCTTATGAAGACTTCTTTGATTGAAGAACAACGGGTACTCCAGTAGTAGTAACAAGGGTGAAGGTGAAGAATTGAGTGAATCAAGGCTCAAGTGCTGTAATAAGACAATGGCTATTTTGCTGGAGCTTGGAGGGTTAGTGTAAAACCTATGCAATTGAAATTCTAGGTATTGTAATGATAAGTAATAACCCGCACTAGAATTCAATACTTGGTTGCGATCACAAAATATTAAAGGAAGTTTGAAGCAACTCACGCCAAAGATGATATGACTTAATGCAACCGAAGAAAAGAGCTATAACACAAGATATAACTGAAGAATGAAATAGCTCGTGTTGCACAAGTTGGAAAGACAATAGCTTGATTGCACTTTTTATTGGGCTATGGATTTGCACATGAGATAACAAGCTATGCCTAGTTCTTGAATTGGAAAAGATGCCCAAAAGAGATTGACCAAGGCTCTTTCTTCTTCTTTTTTTTTCTTTTGATTGATACTTCTTTTTCTTTTCCTTCTTTTTCTTTTGTACCAAGGTCAATTTTACAACAAGGGCTTAACAAGAAAAAGTAACTCTTAATTTGAGTTCTAGGAATGATATCAAATATGCAAAGCCCAAACAATCTTTGTAAGCTAGACCTTATAGGTATGCAAAGTATTGAGTAATGGATAGATGATGTGATTACTCAAAGATTCAAAAGATTGGAGTGAAGAATATATTTTTGTGATCAGCAAGTAAGAAAGATTCTAATGGATTAAAACTTAGCAAAACTCACTGAAATTTCAATTGAAACTACGGGTTTGAAGAACAATATTTTTGTGTGGCTTTTTCTGGATAGGAAGAACAACACAAAGTAAAGATATAAATCCTACCGTGTCAACCTCGAGCTCTGATACCAGATGATGTGAACCACCCTGAAGGAGGATGATCAAATCCGAAGTTTGCCCGATTTTCACGACGTAGGATCCTGGATAACTAGCCTGTGAAGCCTGATGAATGACACAGCCAACCACCGTCTTGATTACGGAAGCCTGCAGCACTCGATTCACCCAACCACACACTTCGGCCCTTTGTTACTCACTAACGTGGAGCAACGTGTTCAAGCAATCCACAAAGAAATCACAAGAACAACGGAGAAACAATCTCAGATAAACTCCCAATCCCTGGTTGAGGTGGAAATAGCTCACACTCTAGAGGAACAAGAGTTCTCTTCAATTCTGAAATTCTTCACTACTCTTTACATGGGGAGAGGTCCTCATATTTATAGAGGATGAAGACTTAAGGCTTAAGCTACCTCAAACAAAATATCAGCTAGTAGCTACAGTAGGACGGTTGCTACAGTACACGTAGCTACAGTAACTGCAGTAGGACGGTTTGCTACAGTACCCGTTGCTACAGTACATAAGAGTCTAAAATATCTGAGTACAGACAGAAAAGTCGGAAGCTCCGGTTTGAAAATCGGTGGTTCCGGGATCTGCTACTGTCTTGAGTCTTCAAGTCTTCAAGTCTTCAAGTCAGAAGTTCTGGTTTGGAAATCGGTAGTTCCGGGATTGCCTTCTGTCTTTCAGGGAGGTTGAAGACTTTACAGCTGAAGACTTTACGCCGGTTGAAGACTTTACGGCTGAGGAGGGAAGTCAGAAGCTCCGGTTTGGAAATCGGTAGTTCCGGGATGGCCTCCCGATCTTGGCGTTAGTGGACGTCCGGAGGATTGTCGAAGGCTGAAGACTTAAGAGGAAAAACTCGGTATGTCCGGTTTTGGAAGTCGGCAGCACCGGGATCGTCTTCTGGACTTCTTCGATTTGGGGAACTCGGCGCGTCCGGTTTAGGAAGTCGGCAGCACCGGGATCGTCTTCTGGACTTCTTCGATTTGAGAACTCGGCGCGTCCGGTTTAGGAAGTCGGCAGCCCCGGGATTGCCTTGAGCTTCCTCGATGTCCTTTTTCTCCAGCCTAAGAGTGCAAATGATCAAGGCATTATGTAGCACACCATTCAAGCTCAAATTTAGTGGGCATTCATTAAGGAAAAGATTCACCTGTTGAGCGTTTTGTCGAGTTCTTGCCCTTGTCATGGTTCCTTGTTGAGCTTGGGGTATTGGAATGTCAATTGATGAGGATGAGCTAGGGCCATTCTCATCACAACCTCTGAAATGCTTGTTTTGAACATGCTCCAAGTCCTTACCCTCAAACCTAAGTATGCAAAGGATCAAAGCATTAGATAGCATACTATTCAAGCTCAAATGACGTAGATATTTAGCAAGGAATAGATTCACCTTATGTTGTATAGCTTTGAATTGAGCTCTTGTCATCGATCCAACATGCGCAGGTGTTGTGTTTGAGCTTCTTGAGCCATTTTCATCAAGCTTGGAACCATATTCATCAAGCTTGGTAGGACGATTCTTATCATTTTGGGTCCTTTTGGAGATACTAGCTTGTATCTCAGGGTAACTGCTTGTTTCCGCTGTTTATCTCTCGTACTTAAGGCCTTCGAGCCAGTTATGTGTAAGTTAAGTATTTGTCCAAAAGTAAGGAATGTGAATTATTATCTGGTAATCCTCCCTGTAGAGTTCGTGTGATGGTATGCAGAGTTGTTTACCACGTCTCTTTGTGCACAGTGCATGTATGGTTGAAGTGTGCGAAGAGACGGTAGTGAGTTGATACGAATCTTCTGTGCGAGGTTCGTGATTGTGAGTCGAGTGACCCGCCAGCTGTGATGCGACTGCCGGCTGGGCAGGGTGTGGACGCCAGTGTCGGGCCTTCGGGTGACCCACCAATCCGTGCTACAGACGATTGGGTTAGGGTGTGGACACAGACGTCGGGCTCACCTCGTGATTGCGAATCGAGTGACCAGCGAGCTGTAGCTGGGCAGGGTGTGGACGTCAGTGTCGGGCCTTCGGGTGACCCACCAATCTGTGCTACGGCCGATTGGGTTAGGGTGTGGACACAAAGCTCGCAGGAAGCCGAGTATTAACCCGCTACAGGGTTTCGGAACTATATCTGGCTCATTGAATGATGTCCGTTTCTGGCCGGCTGTTCCAACAATTTGTATGCAGTGCTGGTCGGTGTCGGACCCTTAACGGCGTATGCACGCGAGGTAACGTGTATTCACCTTAAGCGGTTGCTCGGTCTTTGACGGTGTGTCGTTCGTGAGTCAGGTACTGTTCCGGGTCCTGACAAAACGGGTTTATACTGAGAGGGATACACATACTATACTTAAGTTGAATATTTTAAATTTAAATTTCAAACTAATTCCAAAAATTATAAAAGTTGTACATTTTTTATGTTTTGCTTTTAGAAGATTATAGGCGAAAGAATCGGGTGAATCGGAGTCTTAACAGATGAGATACCTTCTTTCGAAATTTTGTTGGAAAGGGAAAAGAGAAGAGGGGGAGTCTGCCGGAAGGGGGGGAGGGTGATGTTGTTGGCGTACTCTGTGAATGCGCATTCCTCATGGGGGAGGTGGAAAATTGGAGGGAACTTGACAGGTTTCCGTTTTCAAAAGAAGATAACGTCTTCGGGAAAATACGGGGAGAATACGCTTTTATGGTAGAGACGCGCATGCCAGGAGACTGTTTTCTTTTAACTCGAGGTGGACCTGGCTGCTAGTGCTGGTTAAGCCCTTAAACGATTTTTTAATTGCTCCCCGAGCATGCTTAGGACCAAAGGTCGCGGTGCTTACCACTGGTTGCCTTTGCCGGTGGCAGTCAACAGCCGGAGAGGCGGCGAAGCCCACCGTGGTGATGCCGTGGCGGTGCTACTGCTGGTTGGGAGATGAGGCGCTACTACTGGGCAGAGAAGATTGGGGACGGGGCAGCTCGGAGCGCTCGGGAAGAAGAAGTTGAGGCTGCCGAGCTTGAAAGGAGAAGGACACGGGAGAAGAAATGCGAGCTCAGGTAGGAGGAGAAAGGGGAAGGGCTTGAGAGGTGAGGAGCTCGGGTAGGAGGAGAATGGGAGGAGGAGGTCAGATGGTGAGGAATGGAAGGGAGAGGAGTAGGAGTGGAGCACGGCTTGCTTTTAAAGAGGAAGGAGGAACTGGATAAGGAGGAGAGATGGAGAGGAACCGGCCGGTGCAGTGCAACGCGGGGTGGGTGTCGGGGCTTGTCGCTGAGCTGCTGGCCGAGAGTGGCGTGGCCAGAAAAGGAGGCTCGGCTGCTGCGCTCGATTGCAGAGGAGAGAGAGAGAAGGAGTGAGGGAGACAAGGAAGAAGAAGGGGAGGTGGAAGAGGCACGCGGCCGTCGATGATGTTTGGCGGAGGGGGTTAGCAGGAGGCGAGGCCTCGGCGCCGTTCTTGTTGTGGAGCCCTTGGGCGGTGCTTGGTTAGAGCTTAGCAATGGCAGCGGCTTGGTCGGGTTTGACTGCAGGGGAGAGAGAAGTGAGAGGAGGAATAAAGGTAGGGGAAGAGGTGGGGAGAAAGAAAGGTGGAGGGAGGAGGAGCTGCACATGGGACCCGGTCCCGCAGGTAAGAGAGGAGTGGAGGAGGCCATCGGGTACTCTCTGGAGTTTGCAGAGAAGGAGAAAGGGAAAGGGGTGGCAGTGTACACAGGAAATTGGCAGAGCACGATTCTCTGACTTTTTGATCGCATTTTGGTGCAAATAGCATGCACAAAAGATCTAGTGTTTTGTTGTAACACGAGTTCCAGATAGATGGAGGCCTACAGAAAGTTTGAAAAACTTTGGAGGCCTACAGATAGATGGAGGTTTGATTCAAAATGGTATTTAAATTACTTTGAGATTTTTGAACTAAGGGTCCTCAAATATATGTATAGAGGTCTTTAGAAAGGTTAATGGAATTTTTGGGATATTTTTAGAGAGGGTGTAGAGCACGAAGTAGGGACTTAGGGTTTTGGAGTGTGTTTGAAAAGGGAGAGCTTAGAGTTGCATATGCGCGTATATACAGATGTGCATGGGTACATATGTAGATGATGGACGCGTGCACCGTCCAGGGTTTCCGAGGGTGCTGAGGGAGAATGAGGGAAGGTAGGGTTTGGAGTTCGCACTCGCTCGGAGAAATCATGTCAGGGTTTAGAGTGTATGTGCACACATACACTCAAAAATTAAGCATATATGTTGTCGCTATGCGGCGAAACGAGACATGAGAGGCCAAGGTGGGTTTGGGTTAAAGTGTGCCACTAGTATACGCATATATATCTAAAGGATTGGTGGCAGAAACAAATGGAGAGTGCCGAGGACACCGGGAAGTGGATAGACGTTGTCAGGAGAGGAAAAGGGTGGCAAGGTAGACGCTGTCGGGAGAGGAAAAGGGTGGCAAGGTCTAGGGTTAGGTTTCAAGGGTATTTCCATAGAGGGAATACAAGTCCGGGTGATTATGCATGCTGGTAGGTTTTGCGTATCTTATCAGTTAGGGTTTTTGGGAAGAGGCTAGGGCTACAGCAAAACAGGAGTCACGATAAGCAAGTTTAGTTTGTCTTATTCTTAAGATTTAGCTCACCCAACCCCGACGACAAAAGTTTTAGTTAAGATCACTTAAGTTAAATTATTAGCAATAATTTTTTTTGTTAACCTTAAATTTTGGGTTATTAGAAATCAGGATGTTACACCACACACAGATGAGAGTGTGATGGGTTTTGCACCCAGCATAAAGGTTAAGGACCACTCGTAGGTAATGTAACACATCTCTGCAGAATGTATTGAAGTGTGTCATTGTCACTCCCTGTTCTGAGGATGAACTACGAACGTTGCAAAAAAGGAACCGTCGGAGATTCTAACAACCTGTGAAGCCGTTTGAACATAGAATATTGTTCAATGTTAAAACTTGACTTTTACCCAGGAATGTAATTGGAAAAATGCATTATCTCCTTAAGGGTTGATGTCCTTGTGGTAATAGTTCATATCAAACACTTATTGATATTCATGAACTTGTTGAGTACTATTTATACTCATCTCCTACATAAAATTTCCTTTGTTAGGCTATGAGTTAATAGAGTCTGGGTTTGAAGATACCAGACAACCCAGACTCCAGGAGAAAAAAGGAGAGTTGGAATTGTCGGAAGGAATTAAAAGAGTTAATTACTATATCGACTATGGAGGTCAAAAAGACATATAATCTGACCAGTATAAATTAGTATAGAGTAGAATAGCAAATAATATAGCTATATCTTTCCGTTGTATATTTTTGGTCGTTACTATTTTATCGGAACTTACAGTATTGTATTTCCGCAAGTTGAACTCATTTGTATATTTGGCTTGTAATAATATAGTTGTACCATTAATGCTTCTGTTGTATTGTTCTGATGGACGTATTATTAATGAGACGGTGTTTCATTAGTAGTATATCAAAGACTAGCACACTACACCATATAGTGGTGTGCGGGTTCACTTCACATAAAGATCATATCGGACAAACCTTTACAATGTCTAGTCATATGCATTTTTTTGCCTCACAGTCTAAGTCAAACACAAGGCGAGTAAATGTCAGCCTTGTTTGGATAGCTGGACCACTCTTTCTCGATCCCATGACTCGAACTTCCAGAACATGGTTAACTCTTTAACCATAGCATAGACATGCATTTTCGAACCCAATCACTCAAAATGACTAAAGATATCTCTCCCATTATGTGGATGGGAAAATCCCATCTCAATCAATCATGCCTTGCAGCATGCCTCGTGACAAACCCAAACGGTACCTTTGTAACTACCTAGTTATGGAACAACGTTGACAACCCCTAAGTAAGTCATCTCACATCTCAAGAACATACAATGATCTCAAGTCTAAGGATATGGCATACACATTGTATATGAGACCAACTGATGACATGAAGAACGCAATGTTCCCGCAATGTCTCATAGTGGGTTGATCCAACTTGATGTTGTCTAACATGTGTCCATATTATTTGTTTAATATATCTATTTTTATGAGCGATGAAACATGATCATCAACCAATACATATGTTAGTATAGACATACGTGTTCTCATATGTTTATTGACCGGGGATCCTTTTATAGTAATCATCACATAGATAAATATGGAGTTTCATGAACTTGTTAATCCATATTAATGATATTATTAAAGGACAACACAATGATAAATCATGAATATAAGAAAATATAATCATCTCTATGATTGCCTCTAGGACATATTTCTAACAGAGACATGATAGGTATTAAAGACAGAGAGAAATAAAAAATGAATTACTCACCACCATTAGCCGCTATCTTAGAATAGATGTACAAAGCATGTTTCTACTAGTTTTGCAAATGTTTCAAACAAGTTTCACATTTAAAAAGAATTCATCCAGTTTCATAGGTAATCTAAAGAAATCATACGAGTTTCAAACATTCAAGATAAAACTTCTCGAATCTCTCATAGAAAATGATGAAACTTTTGTGAAAATCTAGTTAAACATGATGACACTGATTTGGAATATGTTTAAAACTCGTCTGAAATTATATTAATATTTTTCAAACTCGACGAAACTCTTACCAAACTTGTTTGAAACTCCTTGAAATTATTGAAATTAAACTTTGAACAATTTTTTTTAATAATGTGTCCAAAGTTTGGAATAAAAATTGAAGTTTCATTCAAAATTACTTCACAATATTTTGTTCCAAACTTTTACCTAAAAGTGTTCAAATTTATGTACAAAAAAATTCTTCAGTATTTATGTACAAATACCAAAGTCTGAAACTACAGAAAATAGAGAGAGAATAGACCGGTACAAGGGAACAATGAGCTACTTGCTACCTTTTCCACTTGGGCCAACTATCATCTATGACAAGGCACATAATTGATTAAGTAGTGTGTGTAAAAAAGGAGAAGAAATAAAGAATACAAGAAAATACGGGGGAGATTGTGCGTAGGTGAAATCACAAAACATGTTGTGTGATGGATTGTGTAAGTGGATGTCCCCTTAAGTCGTAAGAACAGTTTCCGGAAAGGGACCGCCCAAGTCAAAATGGCTAAATCTGGTATAAAGAGAAGCAACTGTAGGCAATACCTGGTTCAAACTTCAAAGTGCAACTCGGAATCAACTAAAAATTGCTCGTAAGAAAGGACAACATCAGTCAAAGCTTCAAATAGCTCCCACAGATACTTTCCTTTTTGGGTAGGGAATAAATGGCATATTTTAACAATATGGTATCGTCTTTGTAGATCTTAACTGATCCAAGTGATCAGGCAACGAAGAACCAATTCAAAGCATAATGCAAGAAAACAAAGGAGGCCACTATTAAGCATTCTCCCTTTTAAGTCTTTAACTGTAGGCCTCATGTGTACCTATCATAATCAACACCAGATCATTGGTTTGGGTTGAGCTTCCCTGCTCTCAGAGAGCAAAACACTCTCCAATAATACATGTTTGGCCCTATCGATTTTCATGTGAGGCCCAGCTAAAAGATGGTACATATAATTGTGGAGAATTTTCTTTTGCCAACGCAAACTCTTGCAATTAATATCCTTTCTGACATTTCGTCATAAAAAGAAGGAAGAACAATTTTTTGATTGCAGAAAAGGAGACTGAAAGAGTTTTAAATGAAAATTTGTGGCAACAGTCCTTGCCATTACCCAGTACACAAATTGCCATCAGCAAGTCATCATCCTTACACAACCATAAGGGCAGCGTCATGTCATCGTCGGAGATGATAGGCCGTGAGATCACCACAATATATAGTGCCCTTTTATTTTAAGCACATGGGTGCAAATGGATAGGGTTTATGCTTCCTGCACCGAAAGGGAGGCAACTATAAACTGATGGAAGGAAGAAAAGACCAAGCAATAATCTTGTTGTTTAATTCCCCTACATTATTTTTATTTATTCTTTGCGGACGGCCTACCTTATATATGTCGTCCACGAACATGCACCGTTTAGGATTGTTTGAAACGCAGGAAAATTCCAGAAATTTCATAGCAAATAGTTCAATCCCAAATGGAGACTTAGAATATAGGAGCTCGCATCGCTTCCATTAAATAATTATAAGCGTTGGGGGAGAGGTCCCTGCGCTACCCGGTTTCGACACTTTTTCGTACTTAGGAGAGATCAGCGCCCCTCAGAGACTTGTCAACGCAAGTTCGTGCCAATACCGACTCCGCGACAACGCCAAGTCCGTAACAACGCCGAGTCCATGACAACGGCAAGTTCGTGACGGTGCCAAGTTCATGACAGCAGGTTTGTGACGGTGGGAAGCTCGAGGCGACGGGAAGATCATCGCCACGGGGGATGCATGACGAGCGGGGCCCGTGGGATATTCCCAGAATATTCCTGGAGGAAAAGACCGGCTCATCCTCAAGGGCACTAGTACATCTAAGGGCGAGATTGTAAATAGCCTGAGGATATTTTTGTAATCTACTCCACCCCTCTATTTTTCCTATAAATAAGGGGCACCCCTTTCATTCAGGGGCTCCCAAATTCTGAAATAAAAGTTCACTTGCTCCTCCTCTCCTCAAGTTCGTGGCTCGCAGTGGGTTCGAGCGTCTTCGCGTCGGGCAACCCGCGTGCGCGACTGCGGTGTCTCCGCGACGTAGTTTCCCGTGCAACCCTCGTAGGTCCGCGAAGTCGTGCGGGGGTGCCACAAGTTCACTGTCTAGCCTCGTTACTATAATAATAAGTTTCATACTTCCTAAATAAATTTCCAGGGAAAAAAAAGTACATGCATGACCCAGTTGATCCTACAGCTGATATGCAAGATCCTCCAGTAATGTTATGGATGACTCTCTAATCCACCAGCTCTATGTGTGTGTGTTAGATAGAGAGAGAGTACCCCTTAATTTGTGTCCTAATTATGGAGAGCATTAAGGAATCAAATCCTCCATCCACAGTTGACGCCACAGTGCGCACTCTTATGCATGCTTCCAAGTGCCATTTGGTTCGCGAATCTTGCGTCCCACATTGATGGAGGATAAAGTACTTCACGGTTGTGGAGGAGCCAGAATTTGCTTATTGTAATGCAGCGTAATCATACGGTCCCACTGATGATTGAACAGAGAATGGTACTAAGTTTGATTATGTCAATTGTTCATCGCCTATAAATTCCACATATATCATTAAAAAATCCACGGATATATTAGATTCAACGGGTATAACGCACCCTATAAATTTCAATAGATAACATGCGTGTATCAGTAAATATTACGTACCGCTAAATTGACAAATTATTTACCGATACTATAATTTGCGCACCAAGTCCGTGCTTGTCAGATACACTCTGATCCAACTCAATCGCTTCGGACTAGAAGTAAATTTTCATCTGAAAGGATTGAGTCGGATCAGTGCGTGCTCAAGGCCTCATTCCTATGGGGAGCCTTTTGGTATCACCATCGATCACCTGTGAGCAACCCATGCATCCTCTCAAGATATACGGTCCCATCAGCATCGATCCTCTAGCCAGGGCATTTCACGAGGGGGTGCTCTAGCCAAGCCTCCGTCAACATGTATCCATCCATCCAGCTGCAGTCATGGTGGCATATATCTTCTAGTGGCTGCAAGGGCAGTGGCCCATTTGCACACACAAGGGAGGAGCTAGGGTCCCCAAACTTGGGGAGGTTGACATGAAAGTTACAACTACAAAGAAATAACAAACGTGAGGGGAGGCCTCTCGAGTCCAAAGTCACACCTCCCATGGGACATCTTGTATGGCTTAGGACCAATGTTCGCATTTTTAGTCATCTTTTTTATAGATGTTATGGTGTATCAACTGTCCTCTTTAAATCTTTTAAAATTGGTCCATGAAGGACCAGAGCCCAGAGGTGTTTGAGTGGTTGAGATTTGTCTTCAAGGCAGTCCGTATTATAGCACTGTAGCATAATTTGACCTATATCCTTGAGTAGTTGAGTATCTGGTGCTACAACAAGCACTTAGGTGCTAACCTGCTCCCAATACTCGAAAAATGATCCAAACAACAACAAGCACTTAGGTGCTAACCTGCTCCCAATACTCGAAAAATGATACAAACAGTCGTAGAACGCTCAGAAAATTTTAATAAAGAAACAACCAATCATGCTATAAAATTTTAAATTCAAATTTGATCCACATAAGGAAAATAGTCACACACACACAAATAAGACTCGGATAACTGCATAAGGATAAATTTGTTTTTTTTTAAAGAGAGAATGAGGATAAATTTGTTGAAAGACCGGGAACCTTTTTTTCTCAACCCCTACTAAAGTTAGAGATGGACATTCCCCGCTCCACCCATCCTTATTAAATCCTAGCTTGATTGAGAGAGCGTCCTTCACACAATCCCACCTACAAAAACAGGACCTGGCTGGCCGACGATTTGATGGGACAAGATTGACGCAAGAGGTCAAGAACAGCCAACCGCGCGTCTGAAAGGAACACACAAAAGAAGGAAAGAAAACCTTCTGATCTCGACACGGTATCAAACTACCAAAGCATTGAGATTAGAGATTTCTTACAAGGAAATTATGAAGCCATGGCTTCTCAGCTAGCTGCTTAATTATAACCAAATTGGCTGCAGCCAGCCAGCTAACTAAAAAGTTAGATAACTTTAAGTACGTTTCATACCACGAGAAGTGTTCCGCTGAGAATCCCATCTTTGGACGAGGAGGCTTTGGTTGACTTGGTGCAGAATTTAAGGGAAGTTAAATCCTCCTACATTAACATCCTAGCTAGCATGTTCCACCATCAAAGGACGCTGCCTTTCTCTACGTGAAGTTATGCGTGCGCGCAGCTACCAAAACAACAGCTCATTAGTTAGCCAGGGACAGTACAAGACATATGGCACTAATTAAGCTAGCTCTGAACACCTTTCTTAATTAATCATGCCTTGATTGAATTTGTAGCGCTACATAATTCAAGCCCACAAATCTTGTGGAAAGGTTGCGCCCCCAAATTACAACCCCTCCGCTCAAGGCATTCTCGAAAATGGTACGTAAAGGAAAAAAACTAGAGCGGAATTACCTACTCATATTATTAAAAATACGATTGTATGTTAATCTGTGTTAATTTTATAATGATTACATCTTTATAATCTGACAGCATCAATATAAAACCCAAACACGGCGTAGTTTTGATTGAGCTATTGGTCACTTGGGTTAGCTCATTACAGCCCCTTAGGAATGGCTTCTTGAGAGTTTATAGATGAAAATAAGCTATAAACTATTCCTAAGGGCAAATAAGTTAAGGCTTAAATTTTAAGCTATCTCGGTTTCCCATTGATATCAGGAAGCCTCAAATTTAATGCTTCCCGAGCTTCTCTGCACCCCCCACTTATCTCCTTCCGAACTTGCCTCTAAAGTTCACATTATTTTCAAAAAAAAACTGCCATTGCCCAAAAAAATCATGTCTCCTCTCCTCCCCCGCGACTCCCTCCCCATCCTGAGTTCTCCCATCCCGCTGCCTCCCCCGCCGGTTCCCGCCGCCGGATCCCACCGCCAGATGCCGTCGCCTCCCTTGCCTCAGCTGCCGGATCCCGCCGCCTCTCCGCCTTAGCCACTGGATCCCACTCTCCTCCCCGACCGCCGTCAGTCCACCCCGAGCACGTGGCCGCCGAGTCCTCCCTCGCCGGATCGCCACCGGGTCTCGCCACCTCCCTCGCCTCAGCCGCCGAATCCAACCCCCTCCACCCCCCCCGGCGCCGCCGAGTCCTGCCCGAGGAGGTCGCCGCCGCTGAGTCTTGCCTGAGGAGGTCGCCACCGCCGAGTCCTCCCCGAGGATGTTGCCGCCCCGCCGTGGTCGCGCACTGCCGCTGGGAGCTCGCCGCTGCCACTGTCGGGATCGGGATTCTTCCTCAAGACTAGCGACCGCCGCCACCGTGAGCGTCCCGGCGACCTCCCCATCTACGGCGAGAGCCCCTCCCTTTACCTCTTCTCCCCTCCCTTCTCCTCTCTGCCACGCCGCAACCCCCATGGCGTCATGCCTGTGCGCAGTGCCGCCACCGCTGTGCACGCCACCGGCAACCATCAGAGCCACGCTCGGCTCCGGCGAGCCATGGCCGTGCTCCCCTCGCCGCCGTCTACCCATTACCGCCCCTTTCCGAGCCCGGCAGCCACCCCGTCGTCGGTGAGCTCGCCATGGCTGACGCCATCCTCCCATCCCCTGTTTTCTTCTCTACTGCTCCCCTACTTCTTTGTTTTCTTTTTCTGCAGTAGCAACTAATCAACCTCTCTTGGTTTGCGCAATGACATATTAGATGAGGAGGATTATATGGTATATTGCACATTTGTATGCTTCTCGATTGTACTTGCAAATAAACTCTCCGTGAGAATAATTTCATCTATTAAACAGAAAGCAGGGGTAATTCAGACTTTGCACACTACATCATACACAATAAACTCAATTCCATAAGCTGTTCCTAACAGGCGAGGTTTATTTTCAGAGTTTATTTTCACTGTGGCTTATGGGGAGCTTATCTGAACAGCCGGCTTATGCACAAGTTCAAACCATCCCTAAGGGGGCCGTAGTAGTTTTTCCTTGGCCAAGACCGCAAGGTGAGCAAATGATCCCAACATATTCACGGAGTGGCCCAAATAAAGCTACAATTTCAGTTGTGCTGGTGTGCAAGAAATGTATGCGTACTAAAAGAATTTCGGCGAATGAGCTATCAACTCAAAAGTAGTATGCAACGTGACTAATACATCGATCATTGCTATGAAACACTTCGTACATAAACACATCTACATTCGTGCTTTAGTGCCTTTTGCGTCGCTAACTTGCACATGCCGATAGTATCCTTACCAGTTCTACAGTACCCTGAGGTCCCTCGCGCACCACAAGTAAGCTAATTTTGCGGGGAAAAAGAAGAAACAAAGGCGATTGTTGTGTTATCTTCTTGTTTTCCTTTTGCATGAATTCTGTCGTAGTAAACTTCTTCTAAAGAAGTCATGGCCGTTAACTCATTTGATCTCGAAGGGCATCTATAGTGAAGCCAAGTCAACCCTTTTTTTTTGCCGGCCTCATCAGCCAAATCCTAGTAGAGAGGAGGTGAAGACAGGACCTGGATAGGACTTAGGTCTTAGGAGTAAGTATGAGGAAGGTGTGGTGACAACAGTAATAAAATAGTTACGGAAATTAGAGGTTGGGACAAATGATTGAAGAGGTTATTTTCTAAGTTGCATGAAAATGACGTGAGGATTTAGGAAACACGAGCAGAAAGTAACACTATTACAAAATAGTTACCCTAGAAGCTTTATTATAAACGCATCACGAGAACTGTCTACAATAACACGCATTACATACGGTTTTTGACGAAATAGACATCACATACAGTTTTTTTCTAAACCTATTTGTGATAACTAGGATATCACGGATGGTTTTTGTTTTTAAAGCTGTCTGTAAATGGTTATTTTTTCTCCACCCATCTGTGCACTTCCGGCCCCACTAGCCCATTCATCCACGTTCCATAAATAGCTGCACGCACCGGCCTAACCCTAACCTCCTTAGCCCCACTGCTGCTCTCGCTTTTCTTCTGCCGATTTCCTTCTACTCCTACTCTCTCTTCTCTTGTCCCTCTACTGCCCGCCTCCGGCCCTTTCCCACTTCTCCTCCTGGTCCAGCATACCGGTCAGTGCTAACGATCGCCTCGCGTGCACTGCTCCCTCGAGCTCAGGCCGTCTAGATCCGGTGGCGCCGCATTGCCCTTGAGTTCAAGGCGGCCGGATCTAGCGATGGGGTGGCGATCTCTAGCTCTAGGTGATCGGATTTAGTGGCAGCGTGATGCAACTTGACCACCGTCAAGGCATGCTCCTTCTCCTCCTCCTTGTCGAGCGGCAGTATGTGGGGATCCGACGCTGGGGGCACGAGTGCATGCAGATTCACACTCGCTGATTTCGGATCCGGCCACGGCGACGACAGGCGGTACCTTATCTAGCCACAGCAACAACGGGTGGCCATAGTGATGGTTGGCGGCCATAGCGACGATGAGTGACGCTGATCCTACGCTCTGCGTTTTTTAAAATTGAAAAAGACATTACAGGGTGATGAAGAACCATCTACGGATCCCTTTTCACATACGGTGGAGAAATTGTCTGTGATGCGATTTTTCACCCGTCTATGATAGCTCTTTGTGTAGCAATATAAGACGTACTATTGAAGAATAAAGATGCATTCATACACATATGTTGCGTCTAAACTGTAGTAGAAGATTGCGTCAGTTTAGGTTTTGATTGGTTCAAGGCTACCAGTGCCACAACTGACTTTAGGCAGAGTGCGGCTTACCACAAAGTGTGGCTAATAAAATCCTAGCCACAAATGTGACAAAAGTTGACAAAAATTTGAATCTATGACGTATGGACCATATATATAATGACGTGTAGCAAACCACAACTGTCGTATAAACTAAATACATACTCAAAAAACTATGACGCATCTAAAATTAAACGTGACATGTGGCTGAAATCAAACAGCCCATAAACCACAAAAGATTGTTACCTTTGCTAGTGCAGCCTCAAAGCAGCCAGAAAATACAATAAGTGCCCCTCCCCAAGTTTCACATCCACACAAATAATATTACCCTTCAAACTATTCATCACATCAGAATTCAGAAGAAAAGGCATTGGTATCACAACAGTACTATTCCCATCCTCTGATCCTATCCTACCCACCTATTGCTGAAAACTGGAAACAGTAGGTTAGCCCCTATTCTCCTTGCATCCCCACTTCCCCGCTCTCCTAATGACACACATTAGCCTCCCTTGATCCCCTTCTAATCCTTCCAAGTACCAACTACTCTTCCTTTTTCCCCAGAGAAGAGCCACCACTAATTTCCCACAATTAACCCTAATTAAAGCCATTAACCCCATTAGTCTACTCCTAATTAAGACCACTCCTTCCTAATCCCCAGCTTAAGAGTTAAGGCACGCACCCTTTTTCTCCTGCCGTTGCTTTGCTCACCACACCTCCCTTCCCCCGTAGCACAGTTAGCCCGCTGCCTCACGCCGTCGAGAAGAATCGAAGTCGCCGTGCGCGCGCGGCATGTCTAGCGTCGGCGAGGCCGGGCCGGGCCGGGCGGCGCGGCTGCCGCGGTGGACGCGGCAGGAGATACTGGTGCTCATCGAGGGGAAGCGGGTGGTGGAGGTGCGCGGGCGGGGCAGGGGCAGGGGAGGAGGAGCGGCCGCGGAGCCGACCAAGTGGGCGGCGGTGGCGGAGTACTGCCGGCGGCACGGCGTGGAGCGTGGCCCCGTGCAGTGCCGGAAGCGGTGGAGCAACCTCGCCGGCGACTACAAGAAGATCAGGGAGTGGGAGCGCGCGCTGCCGTCGGCGGCGGGGAAGGAGGTGTCGTTCTGGGCCATGCGCAACGACGCGCGGCGGGAGAGGCGGCTCCCGGGGTTCTTCGACCGCGAAGTCTACGACATAATCGAGGGGCGCGGCGGCGGCGCGGGCGCCGGGGGTAATGCGGCGGTGGTGCGCGCGGAGGTGGTGGAGGAGGAGAGCAAGGAGAAGGCGGCGGAGGAGGCGGTGTTCGACAGTGGCCGCGCTGCTGCGGCCGGGGAGGATGGGCTGTTTTCGTCGTCGTCGTCTGATGAGGACGAGGAAGCGTCCGCGCCGGCGCCGGCACTGGCACCGGTGCCAGCTCCGTCTCCGGCCCCGGCGGTTGTGGCCATGCCGGTATCCGGTGAGCGTGCCGCTCCCTTCTTGCATGCAAAGATGTGTGCTTTGCCGTTGGTCTGTTGCTGTTTCTTGGCGGTAAAAGCGTGAGCTTTATCGGTAGAATACTAGAGTTCTTTTCTTATGCTCTTTGGTGATAAAAGTATGACCTTTTCTGCATGGAAGTTTTGAGTTTGGTGCATGATGGTTGATTAATTTGACCTGAGCAACACCTTGATTGTGAAAAGTTGCTTCTTTGCTGTGTCTTCCAGTTCTGTGTAGCTGAAAATTCTTGTATTATTCTGTTCAAATATGCTAAACGCAGTGGCTGCTCTGTTGTATCTGCTGTAGTGTTGATTTGCCACTTCTGTTGTGTCGACGGATTCGACATCGATATATAGAACACAAGATAGCTTCTTCCTTTTTTTCGAAACATTCTTGTTGTCTATTTAATCGTTTTCTCACTGCTATTGAGCAACATGTGTGAATCATTTATTATTTCTTTTTTTCATGGATTTACAATTGTTTATTGCTGAGACTCTTTTCACTTTGGCATATTGGCATAATTTGTTTGGTTGATATAGTTTTGCTTCGTGTTGTTTTGATTGCAGAGAAGAAGACCGAGGCACCTAGGCAAGAGAGCTCAGAGCAAGGTAGTATTAACTGGATTTTACTTGGTTTTTATTCAAATGTTTTGCAGTTATCTTTTTATACTTTTGTGTTCAAGTTTCCTATGGGCTTCGTGCTGGATATCTTCCCACTTATGCAGAATTTCTGCACTGTTCCATTGGTTTTGATCAGCCAAAACAGAAAGCCTAAAGTATGAGACTGTAATGGAACTTACCATAGAATGCAGTAAGTAGTAAATTCCAGGCTACTGGTGTGACTCATCTTTAAATGATCAATGCTAGCTGAAACACGTCATATAAACCTTGTTCTTATCTTCTAACTGTATCTACGATGACTAATGTATGAAGTGATCCATGACACAAGAATCTTGGAAGAAAGTAAAATCAGATTTCAAGTAACTGATCAGGCAGCAATCAGCTTATGTTCAATTGACAACAAAATGAATAACTTGGGAGTCAACAGCTTCAGCAAACTTACCTAACAACTGATGATTTTGAGATTAAAAGAACCAAGTCGTTCTGAAACTATTCAGTTCTGCATGAATCAGAATCTGCCAAGTTTGATGTTCAAATAAATCTTTCAGTTTCAGGCAGTGCTGATTCAGAATGAATGCCCAGAATGTAAATTTGTTAAGTTGTTGACTAGGGCCCTTTTCTAGCTAACACCAAATAACTGATACTAGAAATCATCACTTATAATGTTTCGTCTGGGGGGGTGGGGGGCAGTGCCGCGTGGATGTTTGATTGAGAAATTTTCTCCTTTCTCTGTGTCTCTTCAAGTCTTTGACAGATTCTGAAATGATTGAAAGCAGTAAATACTGTTCCATTGGGGTATTCAGTCTAGTCACTTCTCTTCCTTCACTGAAAAAATAATCAACTTATCACTTCCTCATTTGTTTTACTTATGGATGTTTGAGAGATACTTATAATCAAACATGCAAGTCAGAAAGAAATCAACATCATAAAATACGCAGGCTAAAGCTTTAGATTCACTCCATGAGAAATACAAAAGCTAAGATGTTTTTTCTCCTTTCAGCAAAACGGAATTGAGATATGTTGAATTGAACCCCACCTTTTGCCCAGAGCTCAGAGCACACGCATAAACCACCTAAATTTAAGCATGGTGTGCAAGCACCCAAGACAAATAACAGTGATACCTAACCATCTAAATATCTAACAGCAGGCACATCCAAAGGCAAGCAACCAGAACAGATTACGGATGACCCACCAGCGCAGGGTGGACAGAAGAGGCAGCGCAGCGATGACGCTCCAGGAGAAACCACTGACCTGCAAGGCCAGCTGATCGAGATTCTAGACCAGAGCAGCCGGATGGTGGCGGCGCAGTTGGAGGCCCAGAACATCAACTGCCAACTGGATAGGGAGCAGCGGAAGGATCAAGTGGGCAGCTTGCTTGGTGTGCTTAGCAAGGTGGCTGATGCCCTCTACAGAATTGCTGATAAGCTGTAGCTGCCACTATAAATATCTTGAGCAAAGTAAATAATTACTGGAAAGAAGAAGAAGAAGAATGGAAAAAACATGACATGTATAAGAATGTACAGATTGATAGAGTTCTTGGCATTCAAATTTTCTTCTAGACTGGTTCTGACGTTTAGACAGAAACATGAAGGGGGGTGTCTTATTTCCACATGGAAGATGTTGGAGCTTAATAGCATCTTAAAGGATTTGTGTCTGTACATCCCATGATCCTAACATTGTGTATTCTAGTGAATCTGGATTCTCGGGAGGAATCTTATCGTTTATGTTTCCCTCTAAGTTGATTCCTGAATGCACAATTGCAGAATGAACTGACAAAAACACCTTTTTTCTTTTTGCAAAACTACATAAAGAGAAGCAACAAACGGTTCAGAGTACTCAGCTTATCAGTAAAACTTTTTAAAATTTCTAGCATCAGCATCAACTGCAGCTACTAGTATAAGAATTCCAAACATGAATTAACAACAATATCGTGATTAACAGCTGGTCAGCTCGGATCACAAGACCGAAGCATAGGTTACATCAAAGTATCCCCTGAACATGGGTAGCATCATAGGGAACCTTAAACTTGAAAACTTTCTTAAACACACATCAACAGAGGACTCCAGAATCATCAGTTTTACTCATCATCGGCTTTACTTGACCTGTAACGACGGGAGTTCATCTTCGTGTTGGTTTGGATCTGTGATGGTGATGATGCTTTAGGGTCATCTTCATCCATCTCACATTGATCAGTTCCATCAGAGGTTACTGCTGCCGGACTAATGAGAGATGAGTTTGCATCACTAGATTTGGGGCCCTCATCCACCACCATGGCATCAACTGACTTCTTCCGAGGGATGAATGTGACTGAACTAGGAATCTCAGCAGGCATCTCAGGCTGCATCTTGTTGGGATCTGATCTCCCTAACAGATTGTGCAAGTCTGCAAGAGCTCTCCTGTTAGATTCATCAGTACTCTCTGGTGTGTCCAGAGTGTAACATGTGTACTTTGAAGGGTTCCGAACATAGTCAGGTACCCCAGGTGACTCAGATGAAGTGGAGTAGTTCTCCTTGGTTGTGACCACATCCATGGATTGAGGAACCATAGGAGAATCTTCATCATGTTCAGAAAGTTCTGCTTGTTGATCTTTAACATCAGCATTAAACCTGACACGTTTCCTTGGTTTCGAATCGCCCTGCTCCTCCTTCCTCTTCAGTATAGGTTTCACACTGATGTCCTGAGCTTTCATTGCTTGCATCCCAACAGTAGGGGACTGCTTGCTTCGAGTTGGAGAACGAGGGCCACCTTTAATTGAACCATCATCATCTTCTCTGAGTCTTGCAGATGCTGCACCAAGATCTGCCTGAGGATCCTTAGAGAAACCACACATCTCCTCAATGGTATCATCAAGGAGGTCAGGCACTACAGTATTGATGCTCATGTTAATGCCATTATCCATGATTTCGCTCATGTAGACACGGTCTGCAGCATCCTCTCTACCAAATGCCGCTCTATCATATTTGTCCTCCTCTTCCTGAAAGAGGACACACCCAATTAGAACACACAAGCCATAACAAATACAACATAGTGATCTACGCATAGATGGGTATTCTAAATAAAAACGTGAATAATGCCTTTATGAATAATCAGGTTTAAGTAATGTTTTTAATGTTTCGTCAAGATAATGCCATGTTAAGGGTGCTTTATGGTACATAGCACAAACTAGTACTTGGTAAAAGCAAAAGGCCTTCAAAATAAACTAACTATCCTTAAGGTTTTATGTGAAACATTGGAATGGACCTTGAGTTTTACCCCTGCAGCATTTCCCTTGACACAGCTCCAATACAAAAAATGGACGTGCACGTCGCATCAAGCAACCTAGCTCTTTATCTAGATCATGGCAAACCCAGTTAGGTGACTGTAGAATAATACACACACAGTTGAAAAGTTTCTTTAAATGTGCTGTGGAGTATGACAATAAATGAGCCAAATCTGTCGATACTATCTTAATCCACACCCTAACGTGACAAGCAACATAGCATCGATTGCATATGAAAAGGAACGGCTAATAAATAAAAATATCGGAAGCTAATTTTTCTCACCTCCCGATCCAGAGTCGGGTCGAGGCCGATGGAAACCCTAACCGCCTCTTCCTCGTCCTCCTCCTCCTTCTTCTTTCCACCCTCACCCCTCCTATCCTCCTCCACGTCGTCGTCCCCTTCGTCGGCGTCGTCGTCTAGGTCGCCCTCGAAGTCCTGCTTGGGCCGCCGCCTCCGGCCGCGGAGGCGGCCGTTGGCGTCGTAGAACGAGGATGCGCACGGCGTGTCGGCGCGGTCGGCCCCGGCGCGCTCCTCCTCCTCGTCGCGGGCCTCCGAGGGGCGCGCCCAGCGCTGGCGCTCCACCTCGCCGGCAGCGACGGACCACGACGCGGCCGGGAAGGAGGACGCCGGGACGTCGCCAAAGAGGCGCGACCCGAAGAGCCGCTTCACCCGCTCCTGGAACCCCTCACCGCCCCCGCCCCCGCCTCCTTCGCCCCCCTCCGCAGCCATGGATCGTGACGCAGCACAGCAAACCTTCCGGAACCTTCTCGAAGTTTCGTCTCGGCCCAGCTCGTAGACGTGGTGTGGGTATGAGATGGGGGTTTGGGTGGTTGGTGTCCGCGGGGTTTGAAGTCGAAGGTCGTGGTCGGTTTCGGCTTGGGCCTGGATTTGGGCTTGGGCTTCGGAGTCGGTAACGAGAAGTGCCGGCCCGGCCCATCAAATGCACAGTTATGGGCCGGCCCATCAAAACAGACAAAAGATTAAGAAAAAGAAAGAAAAAAAAAGGGCAAAAGAGTTAAAGGCGGAGTTTGGATGACGTAGGCAGCCGGCTCCTCTTATCTCCTGTCGTGTCTCCCTTCCTTCTCCTTTCCCCTCGACTACCACCATCCTCCTCTCCTAGGGTTTGACGGCCTCGTCGCCGCCGAGGTGAGGCTCCGCCGTCCCGCCTTCCCCCTCCTCGATTTCTTCTCCGCGTCCATCGCTCGTTTGCGAATCTCCGTGCGTTGTTTCCCCGGAATTTCTCGGGGTTCGTTTGGGAGCCTTATCGTGCTCTGTTTGCTTGGGTGGGGGATTTTATTGGATTGGGCTTTGGTGGCTACGGGATTTGATGATTGGTTGTTGGTTGGTTCTAGGGGGTATCCGGCGAATCCGGTTTTTGCCGCGACGGCGTCGGTGGATGCCTTCGAGTGGGCGATGTTGTTGGTAGTTGCTGTGATATCGGTATGGTGGCTTGGTATGTGTAGGCTCAGGCTAGGTGCTGTTGTGGAGAGGATTTAGATGATGGTGTTTTGTTGGTTGAAGCGCTCACATGTAGATAAATTTTCTGTTGGAATGGATGGATAGCTAAAACTACAGATCTTTACTAAAAATGGGCTTGCAGTTTTGAAGTAGGGTGCTCCTGTATCATCACAGAATAAAAGTCTATATTACCGTTTAATTTGGGATCATTTGGTGTGGTTGCTGTGATATGTGATGGTTTTATTTTAGCGTCACATTTGTGACACCAACGTGTGCTCTAGTAGTTACCTTAGCTGCATCTGTGATCATTTTGTAATACTTACCATTTCAGTAGTACTTTTTTTTTCAGGCATTGGTAGATTAGTGGTTCTTTGGTTAGTTCAATATGGAGGGGGCTCTAGTTCAGTCTGTCATCGCTCCTGCCATATACAGGAGCAGCTCTACTCGTTTCCGTGTGCGTGCAAGAGCCACATTGGTACGCAGTATGCCAACAAGGACCCTCACTCTTGGGGGTTTTCAAGGGTTGCGGCAAACAAATTTCCTGGATACAAGGTCTGTGATCAAACGTGACTTTGGTTCTATCGTAGCAAGCCAGATTTCACGGCCAAGAGGGTCAGCATCAAGAGGGGTGGTGCGGGCCATGTTTGAGCGCTTCACTGAGAAAGCAATCAAGGTGATTATGCTTGCACAGGAGGAAGCGAGACGTCTAGGCCACAACTTTGTTGGGACAGAGCAGATTCTGCTGGGCCTTATTGGTGAGGGAACTGGAATTGCAGCGAAGGTTCTGAAGTCCATGGGCATCAATCTTAAGGATGCCCGTGTGGAAGTTGAGAAGATTATTGGACGAGGCAGTGGGTTTGTTGCCGTTGAAATCCCATTTACACCTCGTGCAAAGCGGGTACTGGAACTATCACTGGAAGAAGCTCGCCAGCTAGGTATTACCTTCATTTATCCACAAATTCAGCTAGTTTCATGTTGTTCCAGATTCAATCAGTTTGATTAGCTATTATCTAATTCTTACTTTATGTACATCATCTAAAATTTTTGTTGATATACCTCTAGATTTTAAACAAATCAGTCTGTACTCTAGTTTCTTATCTCTGGTATCCTGTTCTGACTTTCTCAGTCCACATTAAGCTTTCAAAATACTAATGTAAATTGGTTCAGAGTAGTGCACAATTGCATGTAGTCAATTGATCACTAAACATGTACCAATATCCGAGTCTATGACTAAATTAGTGATTCAGAATGATAATTTAGGAAAAGTGAGCATCAGGTCTTCTGCTAGGTACGGTAATGTGGCTGCGTTCTCCTTTTGGTGGAATTCCTCCATTATGGGACAAGGATGGGCAACTAGTTGGTAAATCATTTCCCATCTGGTGAAGTAAGGACAAGAATGCTTACCCCATTCCCATCCTCGACCTTCATCAGGCCCCTGACTATATGAGACATGGGCCCCATTCTTTGTTATTCTATATGCTAGGCCCAACCATGACCTATGCTTGTATATTGTGTGGACATTTTGTTTTTTATCGGAATGAAAAGAACATGGACCAGGCCAATTAACATGAAACCATCCATTCCACAATCTATAACTATAAGCCGGTACCAGCCCTTGGACACCATTCCCCACCCCTTCCATCTTTACGCCTGTAGAGTGATGCTGCTAGCAAGTCGGCACAGTGCCTGTCCCATCCTGCCGCTGCCATCGCCCTAACAACCACCACCACTTATCTCCCATCCCCTGCCTCCACCCACCAGTGTGGCCACTGCATGTCTTGTCCAATCATGGCACTGCTGCCTCTTGTCCCACCACCTCTGTGCTGCTGCATCACAGCTAGCATCTCCAGCGAGCAGACACTGCTGTTGTCTTTGTTAGGCCAACTCTGAATTCCTTACCCTTGTTTATCAGGGTGGCCGTTGGGGCCCTAAGATCTGGCGGGTGAAGGGAATTATTGTTATACTTTTATATTACACTGCATTAGAGTGATAAATAAGTGAAATGGTAAATATGGCATTGTTCTTGAAGGTGATGAAATTTCAGTATTTCTTGAGCTTAGGTGATACGTTACTATATCAAATCAAGCTCTCAGGTCCTTAGTACTAAAAAACAAGGCTTGCTAGTTGATTAGCCCTTTCCTTTCAGCCACTTTTGAGTTTGGAATTTGTGCTACTTTGTGATTGCAAAATTTTCAACTGATTTTCCTTATGTTCATTGTTCAGGGCATAACTATATAGGATCTGAGCACCTACTCTTAGGGCTACTTCGTGAGGGTGAAGGTGTGGCAGCCAGGGTGCTTGAAAGTCTTGGTGCTGATCCGAACAACATTCGTACCCAGGCAATTTTCTTCACTAATATCTTTCTTAGACAACTATTTCAAGTTAAAGTCGTGCAGTGAATCATATTTGACATGATGTGCAGGTCATAAGAATGGTTGGTGAAAGCACAGAAGCTGTTGGTGCTGGAGTTGGTGGGGGCAGCAGTGGCCAGAAGATGCCTACACTTGAAGAATATGGTACTAATTTGACAAAGCTGGCAGAAGAGGTATTTCCTCCCTCCTGTTTGTGCTTTCTATATTACAAGTTTAAAGCAGTAAAGAAAAAATATCTCATAATTTTCTTTTTCTGCAGGGTAAACTAGACCCAGTTGTTGGCAGACAGGATCAATTGAGCGTGTAACTCAAATTTTGGGCAGGCGGACAAAGAACAACCCATGCCTAATTGGAGAGCCTGGTGTCGGCAAGACTGCTATTGCAGAGGGGCTTGCACAGCGTATTTCCAATGGGGACGTTCCAGAAACAATTGAAGGAAAGAAGGTTAGCTTAGACCGTTCTGTCACCTGTGCATTACCATTGTTTTGTATATATGCTTGCAAATGAGTAGCATCAATTGCAAAAACTACTGGTGACCTTTTGTCTTTCTCGAGTAACATGCCAGGCTTATTTCTGTGAAATTTACTTTGTCACTCTGTACTGACACTATCAGTATCAGTATTGGATCAATATTGAGCCTTTGACAATTAAATGTCGAGGACTAAAGGCTATTGTCAGTCGCATAGGATCAAGATTGTTTCTTCTTCTCCTACTTATCCTCATGCTGTTTCAGAAAACTAATCAGTATTTCTCTGTTTAGGTTATTACCCTTGACATGGGGCTCCTTGTTGCTGGTACCAAGTACCGTGGAGAGTTTGAAGAAAGGCTGAAGAAACTTATGGAGGAAATTAAGCAAAATGATGACATTATTCTCTTTATTGATGAAGTGCACACATTGATCGGAGCAGGTGCAGCTGAAGGTGCAATTGATGCTGCTAACATCTTGAAACCAGCTCTTGCAAGAGGTGAACTGCAGGTAATGTGCCTTACTTTAAATTCCAGTGTACCATCACTATGTTGCTCACATGTCTGGTTTAGTCTGGAGAAAGTGACAAAAGGCCTCATCTAGGCTGGCTCCAGAAAGTGGTTCATTCCACTTCATGAGCCATGTCTACGAAGGATATATGAGCATTGCACAGTTTTGCCCCTAAATTACCACATTCTGATGCTGCTTTCTCTTTTAGTGCATTGGTGCCACAACGCTGGATGAGTACAGGAAACATATCGAGAAAGATCCTGCATTGGAGCGAAGGTTTCAACCAGTTAAGGTTCCAGAGCCCACTGTTGATGAATCAATACAGATCTTAAGAGGACTTCGTGAGAGATATGAACTTCATCATAAGCTGCGATACACAGATGATGCTTTAATTGCTGCGGCACAGTTATCATACCAGTATATCAGGTTTGCATTGCATCATAATTTTAATTAATTTATTTTACTTTAAAATTTTTATTAATATTGTGTCTGCCAATTTACGCCAATTCTGGAGCAGCAATTATTTCTTAGATGATATTAGCTGTATCGCTTTTAACTGTTTCAGAATTCAATTTCACTTGGGCATGTTGTATATTATTTTGATATCCTTGGTGATTTCTTTTGTTTTTACTGTTCACTATGTGTACTATCAGTTTGATTACCTTTCCCTTGTATAATTTGGGTTGACGAGGGGCTTGCATTGGTGACATCATATGGTTTGATTATGAGAAAAGTGCACATTACCCCCTGAACTATAGCCCGAGTTCAAGTTTCAATCCCGAACTCAAAACCGTTTAGAAGACACCCCCAAACTCTCAATACCATTTACTTTACCCGCCTGACCCAAACCATAGTGGTTTTACTCTGACGCGGCACTAAAGTGGCGATTGGACCCACATGTCATGGCAGCCACGTCGTTGGCCTTCGCCATCTCATCCTCTTCTCTCTCTTTCTTTCTCTCTCTCCCCTCCTACACTCTCCTCACTCTTACCTCTCATGCCGACATGCTCGACATGGCCACCATGCTCACAAAGTTGAGCACCAAGGTCACCTTGCTTCCCTTTCCATCACCCTCGCCTCCCCACTGTCTTGCCCACCAAAATCAGCGCATCCACCGCAATCCATAGCGGCCAGCGTGAATCTCTGCTATGCTAATCAAACGGTCGGGAGCATCTCCCTCAAGCCTGGGTGTCGTCATCCTCTGCTCAAATCCATTCACAGCCATCGACGCTCAAAGAAGGTGGGGAGGGGGCAGTGGATGAACCTAGGGAAGAGGTGGAGGAGAGGGGTGCATGCCAATCTAGTTGCGGGTGCCGCCTGTGTCGCGTGGCACTCCATGTCCAGCTTGGCCTGCATCTCCCCTAGTGCCACTTGCTGTTGCGCCGTGCTCCGTGTCCAACTAGGCCTGTAGCTCCCCTAGTGCCGCTTGCTATTGAGCTAGCACCTCCCGCAGCGCCGCCGCTTCATCCCTGATCTCCACCTGCACCATTGTGATGGGCGTCTGCGGCATGCTCTTCAATGGCGGCCTGGTAACTACCAATGACGACGACGAGGAGCCAGATGAAGAGGTGGCTGTGGTCGGTGAGGGGAGGGAGAGAGAAATGAGTGAGATAGACAGAGAGAGGGGTTTGACATGTGGCCCCATAAATATTCTTTTGTTTTATTTGCTGAGTTTTTGTATGGCATGTGGGTCCCACTGACATGTAGGTGCCACGTGGACGACATGTCAGTGAAAAACCACCTTTGAATGCTCTAAAGGGGGTAAAGTAAATATTATTGAGAGATTAGGGTGTTGGATAACCGGTTTTGAAGTTCAGGTTTGAATATTAAACTCTAGACATAGTTCAGGGGGTAATATGCACTTCTCTCTTTGATTATCCATCATCAAAGGGTTAATTGTCCTGACTTTTGTTAATTTCCCAATGTGCTGTATGATGCCCTTTGCTCTAAGACTTTTGCTGAAGATGTTATAATGACCTAAGTTGTGTTATCTGCTGTTTCACCCTGAATCTTGTAGGGTCATCATTGTGTCTAGAAAAATAATAATTGCGAAAAGTCTGAAATTTAAAGTTTATATTATGCATGACATTGGTTGATTCTACACATGTATGGTGATTAGGGTCCCTCCTAGAAGCAAAAGGTCAATTCTAATTATCTATTTTGAGATTTGGTTGACCCTATGTTTTCCACCTTTTTAAAATTTGGCAATAGAGCCAATCATTTGATTTATTACTGTAACAAACATGTCCTATTTTTGTTATTTCTTCAGTGACCGCTTCCTCCCTGACAAGGCTATTGACTTGATTGATGAAGCGGGATCCCGTGTTAGGCTCAGGCATGCACAGGTACTAACGCTGAATTATTCTGATCCCAGACAGTCTATTTCACTGCATTGTTTCTGTCTAATCATGATGCCTTTACGTTACAGCTCCCTGATGAAGCCAAAGAGCTGGACAAAAAGCTTCGCCAGATAACCAAGGACAAGAATGAGGCAGTACGAGGCCAAGATTTTGAGAAGGTATACATAGATTTTGTAGTAGTGCTCTGAGTTCTACATGAAGGTTCCTAACTGGTCTGCTTTAGTAAGATCTTAATGTTGTTTTATTTGCAAGCCGATGGGTTGATTGCCTGTGTTTACCTTGTGTTGTACAGTTACTCGTAATCATAGCTAGAAGCGAGCCCTTTCTTCCTTTTTCTGTTTATGCACCTAGATTCGCATGTATCCTGAGCCAACTCTACCGTTTACAAAATTATTTTCCATGTTATCTTATCATTGTTGTTTCTTGACAGGCTGGGGAATTAAGAGACCAAGAAATGGAGCTGAAGGCCCAAATTACAGCTATTATTGACAAGAGCAAGGAAATGGTTAAAGCAGAGACTGAATCTGGTGAAGTTGGCCCTCTTGTCACAGAGGCAGATATTCAACACATTGTCTCCTCTTGGACCGGCATACCTGTGGAGAAAGTCTCTTCTGATGAGTCTGACCGTCTCCTTAAGATGGAAGAGACACTCCATACGCGTATCATTGGGCAGGATGAGGCTGTCAAAGCTATTAGCCGTGCTATCCGCCGTGCTCGCGTTGGCCTCAAGAATCCTAATCGACCCATTGCTAGCTTCATATTCTCTGGACCAACTGGTGTTGGTAAATCAGAATTGGCAAAGGCTCTGGCATCCTACTACTTTGGCTCGGAGGAAGCCATGATCAGATTAGATATGAGTGAGTTCATGGAGAGACATACGGTCTCAAAACTCATTGGGTCGCCTCCAGGTTATGTTGGCTACACTGAGGGAGGTCAACTGACAGAAGCAGTTCGCCGCCGTCCATACACAGTTGTTCTCTTTGATGAGATTGAAAAGGCACATCCAGATGTCTTCAACATGATGCTTCAGATCTTAGAAGATGGGAGGCTAACTGATAGCAAGGGCCGGACAGTTGATTTCAAGAACACACTATTGATCATGACATCTAATGTTGGAAGCAGTGTCATTGAGAAGGGAGGCCGGAAGATTGGATTTGACCTTGACTATGACAAGAAAGACACCAGCTATAACAGGATCAAGAGCCTGGTGACTGAGGAGTTGAAGCAGTACTTCCGGCCTGAGTTCTTGAACAGATTGGATGAAATGATTGTGTTCCGGCAGCTGACGAAGTTGGAGGTGAAAGAGATTGCTGATATTATGCTCAAAGAGGTGTTTGACAGGCTCAAGGCAAAGGAAATCGACCTCCAGGTAACAGAGAAGTTCAGGGATAGGGTGGTCGACGAAGGTTACAACCCGAGCTACGGTGCCAGGCCTCTGCGACGTGCTATTATGAGGCTTTTGGAAGACAGTCTCGCAGAAAAGATGCTGGCTGGTGAGGTCAAGGAAGGTGACTCTGCTATTGTTGATGTGGATTCGGATGGTAAGGTGGTAGTTCTCAACAGTGGGAGTGGTGTTGCAGAGCCACTGGCGCCTGCCCTGAGTACCTAGTTGAGGTCATCTTTGGTCTGGAATCTGGCTTTCTTTACCTCTCAGCCCAGGGTCCTCATGATGGTAAAACTGGATTGGCATCACCCCCTACAATTAGGTGCTTTCTCTTTCTTTTTTTAATACTTTTTTTTCAAGTGAGGCAGTAGAAATTGTTATTGAAATGAAATAGACAGAGATGCATCTACGAACAAGCCGTATGCTAGATCTTGAGTTGCTTTGCTTCTGAAAGAAAGTTGGAAGCTCCATCTCCCTGCGAGTACTTTGTATTCTTTAGGTAGCAGCAAGATATGGATGTCGGTGCACTGTTGTACGTAACTTCACATCTGACCGATTCCAATACATTATCTACGGTTTGGTGGCTAATGATATAGAAAATAAGTTACCTGCCTCAAAAAGGGTAATCATTTGCTTATTCTCGCCTTGTGGTGTCATCGCTTGCAGCTGATGGCATGCTGTTGTACACCGGATGCTGACTTGTGTTTAAGGAACTGAACGTTGTACGGACCATCCTAACTCCAAACCTCGCCATTTGTTTGCTTCGAGGAATGACATGAATCAAACACGGGCATCATCTGTACACAACTCTCTTACGGCAGCGACCGGCTCCACCAACCCCATAAAGATCCAGGCGCCACAACTTCAGTCTCGGCGACTCGAGAATAGTCTCGGTGACAGGCGTCTTCCTGGCGACTCGAGAATAGTCCTCTCCTTGTGGTTTCCGTCGGCTCTCGCCGGAGCTCCGCCCACTTCGTCTCCGCCTCTTTCCCTATTTTCTCCAGTGCGATCTCCCGGCGGCTCGAGTTTCGACCTTCTCCTTAGGGTCTCCATCGGCCCTCGCTGGATCTCCGCCCGTTTCGTCTCGTCTCCGTCCTTGTCCCGTTTTCCTGTGTGTGTGTTCGTCTGCCGTCCGGGCTCCGGGACGTCACCCCTCAACGCCATGGCTGACAAGGATGTCGACCTGGAATGGAGAATGCGCTCGCTCCATCTCTCGGAAGCCGAACGGAAAAGAATTCCAATGGTGTGTAGGAAGGAGGGAGAATTTGCGGGAGGCAGTTGGCATGCTGTAGCAAAAATTCTAGCTCGAAGATCGATCCATCCCGATACAATCGTGAATTCCCTGGGGAAAATTTGGTGTCCTGACAAGGGCATCCAGTGCAATCCAGTAGGTGATAATATCTTCTTGCTTTCATTTAACCAACCTGATGGAAGACGAAAGGCACTGGAGGATGGTCCTTGGTCAATTGGCCAGAGCAGAGAGCTTGCAATAGTCGTCCCATACGATGCTTCCAAAACTATTGATGAACTGGAGTTTAAAGAGATTCCTATATGGGTTCATGTCAACAGCCTTCCGATGGGAATGATATCACGCGAGGCAGGGCAGACGATTGGTTCTCAACTGGGCGTCTGTCTGGATGTCGACGTTGGGGAGAATGGCATGGCGACTGGAAGATTCCTGCGCGTCAAGGTTAAGCTGGACATCCGAAAACCTTTGTTGCGTGGTGTTACAATTCAGAGGACTGATTCTGGAAGAGATCTCTGGTGTCCCCTCGAATATGAATACTTACCGGAATTTTGCTATCATTGTGGTATAATTGGTCACATTGACAAAGTTTGCTCGGCTACAGAATGTAACAAGGGTGATACACCATTTGGCTCTTGGTTGAGAGTTATCCCACCACACAGATGTTTTGTACAAGAACCAAGGAATAAGGATGTTTCTCGCACTAAGACCAACAACCAATCTGCAGAGGAAGGGAATCAGAGTACGAAGAACACGGACTCAACTAGAACAGTTCAGGAATCTCCTAATTATATCAAGAAGGGGGGACCCAACTTTCAACAATATGCCAGACGCTGCCACATTATTGGAACCAACTGCCTCTGTGCAGATACATGTGGACTCAAGAGAGTGTGCCCAGACTTCTTCCCCCAGCGCCAAGCAGAACCCCATCTCATCTCAGCTTACCTTAACGCCAGCTCCCACGCCTAGTAAACCAATACGCAGATTCTCTCGCAGGAGATCTTTGCCGACTATCAAGGAAGCTGGCAAACAGTCTTCAATTACTAAGAAGAGAGCAGCTGATGAGATGGATGTACAAGTTGTGAAGGAATCTATTAGGAAGGTGTGTGGGCCAGAACCTGCTACCTCTGATGTGATGCCCCCATTCATTATTCCTTCCGACAATGCTTTGGCGCCTGGTGCCCCTGAAGCCATAAGGGATAGCAGGGATGCCCGTATGGCAGACTCAAACAAGAGACAGAAGATGGCATCGGTTGGTGATATTGACCGACTGGCGAATCAGGCGGTGGCTGCGGAGCAGCCCCGCCAGATGCAATGAGTCTCTTATGTTGGAACTGACGAGGATTGGGGGCGGACTCGGTAGTTGGAGAACTCCGCTGGGTTGTGCGGACGTATCGCCCCTCCTTCCTCTTCCTCTCAGAGACGAAGATGAAGGATACTAAAGCTCAACAGTTTATGTGGTCTCTGGGTTTTTCAGGTAGTTTTGCTGTCAGTAGCGTGGGCCTCAGTGGGGGGCCTCGCTCTGTTTTGGTTGCCTGAGTTTACGGTGTCGCTGAAAGGTTTTAATTCTCACTGCATTGATGTGGTCGTCTCCTCGGTGAGCAATGCATCGTGGCGAGCAACCTTTGTATATGGTGAACCGCGTCGTGAGCTTCGTCATGTATTCTGGGACTTGCTCCGTCGTCTCCAAACCCAATGGGACGGCCCTTGGATTTGCTGTGGAGATTTTAATGAGGCTCTTCACCAACACGAACATTTTGGTAGTAGAGATAGATCTGAGTCACAGATGTTGAACTTCAAAGAGTGTCTGGATGATTGCGAGTTGTCGGACCTTGGCTTCTCTGGCCCTCTGTTCACTTGGAATAACAGACAAGAGGGTGATAATCATGTCAAAGTTCGTCTTGACCGAGCAGTAGCTAATGGTGCTTTTAGTGCCCTGTTTGATCGTTGTCACGTTGACAACGTGATTACTACTACCTCGGATCATTTTGCCTTATCCATTACCCTCTCGGTTCATGGTTCCGAACCGCCTCGGACTCCGGTGCAACATGGTTTCAGATTTGAGGCAGCTTGGCTTCGATCCCCAGACTACCGCCAAGTCTTGGAGAGGGCCTGGAGTGATGGCCAGGATGATGTGGTGTCACTGCATTCTACATGGTCTACACTCCACAAGGTTGCCGGCTCCCTCATGCAGTGGAGCCGCGAGTCTTTTGGCGTCGTGCGCCGACAAATCCAGAAACGAGAACGACGCCTGAAGGCTTTGCGCATGTCTGATGCCCCGTCGGCTGTATCTGATGCACGCATAGTTGAGCGGGATCTCTGTGAGCTGTTTGAGCGGGAAGAAATCATGGCCCGCCAACGCTCCCGCGTGGGCTGGCTCAAGGAGGGAGATCGCAACACCGCTTTCTTTCATGCGAGGGCCTCAGCACGCAAACGAGCCAACCGGATCAATTTCCTACTCAGGGAGGATGGCTCTCGTTGTGATGATAACTCGGAGATTAAGGGTATGGTTCAGGATTTCTATGGCAATTTGTTTTCCTCCGAACCGAATATCTCCCTTGATGCTGTCCTTGATTCTATCCCCCGTAAAGTCACTGATGAGATGAATGCAGCCCTTTCTAACGAATACTCAGATGATGAGATTAAGGCAGCTCTTTTCCAGATGGGTCCCACCAAAGCTCCAGGACCAGATGGCTTTCCCGCCTTGTTTTACCAGACTCATTGGGAGTTCTTTCAGAAGGACATATGTCACGCCGTTCGAAGTTTCTTGAGTGGAGGATTAATCCTGATGGCCTTTGCGATTCTATTATTGTGCTGGTCCCCAAAATTGCTAATCCTGAACACCTCAAGAGCTTCCGGCCTATCAGTTTATGCAACGTGTTATACAAGATAGCCTTGAAGGTTCTGTCTAACCGTTTAAAGCTTATTCTGCCTATGATACTATCTGTTTATCAGAGGGCCTTTGTGCCTGGCCGTTTGATCACGGACAACGCTTTGATTGCTTTCGAGTGCCGCCATACAATCAGACATCAGCAGGCAAAGCAACCCTTTTTTGCTCTCAAGGTGGACATGATGAAAGCCTATGATCGGGTTGAATGGAATTATCTGGAGGGCTGTCTCCTCAGATTAGGCTTTGCTCCGGCATGGACTAACACGATCATGAGATGTGTCACCTCTGTGCGGTATGCCGTCCGCGTTAATGGTGAGTTAACTGAGCCGGTTATTCCTTCTCGGGGCATTCGTCACGGGGATCCCATCAGCCCCTACCTCTTTTTCCTTTGCACGGAAGGCTTATCCTGCTTACTGCAACAAAAGGAGGCTCAAGGTGAGCTACATGGTATTCGAAATGGTCGACTTGGCCCTCCTATATCCCATCTTCTGTTTGCAGACGACAGCCTTTTCTTTGCCCGTAGCGACGCGAGAAGTGTGGACTCTCTGCAATGCACCCTAGATCTTTGTTGTGCGGGCTCAGGTCAGAAAATCAACCGTGACAAATCCTCCATTTTCTTTGGCCCCCACTGCCCTGCGGCCACCAAGAATAGGGTTATGCAGAAGCTTGGGGTACAGGTTGAAGCGCTTCATGATTCTTATCTCGGGATGCCTACGGAGGTGCGACATTCCCTGACCCGCACCTTCAAATTTTTGCATAATCGAATGTGGCAGCGGATGAATGGTTGGTCTGATCGCCCGCTCTCACGCGCAGGAAAGGAGACGATGCTCAAATCGGTGATTCAGGCCATCCCGCTATATGTTATGAGCTGCTTCCACCTGCCTCTCTCCTCTTGTGAAGACATGAGGAAATCGATTGCTAACTACTGGTGGGGAGTTGAAAATGGGAAGAAGAAACTTCACTGGCGGTCTTGGGATTGGCTTTCTTCGCCAAAAGCTTTGGGGGGTCTCGGATTTCGGGATTTGCAGCTCTTCAATCAGGCTATACTAGGTCGGCAAGGATGGCGCCTTCTGACCGATCCATCCTCCCTCTGCGCTCGGGTATTGAAGGGGAGATACTACCCCCACTGTGATTTCTGGGAGGCGCCTCAACCCCGATCTTCATCCTTTACTTGGCGCAGTATTTTGTTCGGACGGGAGCTTCTAAGGAAAGGCGTTCGGTGGGGTATTGTGGATGGAGCCAGGATAAGGATTTTGGCTGACAATTGGATCCCTGGTTTTTCCCCTCAACTGCTACGCCCGCGGATTCCTATTACTACTGAGCAGACGATCGACACCTTGATCACTCCTGATTCTCGCTCATGGGATAAGGAGCTGGTCCTCTCTCTCTTTCCAGATGATGTGGCTCAGAAGATCCTTCAAATTCCTATCAGGCGTCGGTGCGGAGAGGATTTCGCATCATGGCCGCACACTCGTTTTGGTATTTATACTGTGAGATCAGCCTACAACTTGGCTAGGGTGGATCGCTTTATGGTTGAGCGGAGCCGATCTGGCCGGGGATGCTCTTCTGCAATGCTCGACGAAGCTAAGCAATGGAAGGCTCTCTGGTCTTACAAAGCCCCGGGGAAGATGAAGATCACCTTTTGGCGCTTCGCTCACAATTGCCTTCCCTCTGGGCAGCAACTTCAGCTTCGGCAGATTCCGGTTTCGCCATCTTGCATATTCTGTAACAGGTTTGAATCAGCCGAACACTCCATGCTCTTTTGCCATTTTGCGTCTCAGGTTTGGCAGGAGGTTAAATCTGAATTTCCAATCAGCCTTGCGCGCCAGAGCTTTTCCTCTCCCAGATCATGGGCGCTGGATTTTCTGGCTCGGTGCTCTGACATTCAGGCCACGGTGGCTATGGTTACTATGTGGCACATTTGGGACGCACGGAATAAAACTCGCGAGGATGGAGATATGGTGCACCCCCGATCTATTGCAGCGAAGATTATAGCTTATGTGCGCATGATCGTCGAGCATCTTTTCAAGTTTGGTACTAACCACAGGCGTGAGACCCCTTTGTCTTCTCCAAATTGGTCTCCGCCGCCGGAAGGTACAGTTTCTGTGAATGTTGATGCAGCGATCTTCTCTGCTATCCATCAGATGGGGCTGGGTGTCGTGATAAGGAACCACCTCGGTGACTGCTTGGCGGCTTGCTCCGAGCTTTTAGGGGAGGCCATGTCGCCTGAAATTGCTGAAGCCCTGGCCGTCTGCCGGGCCATCTCCTTCGCACGGACTGAAGGCTTCACCAGCATCATCTTGCTTTCAGATTGTCTTTCGGTGGTGCAGCGAATCCAGTCGTTCGAGGACGATCGCTCCCTGTGTGGCGCGGTGGTGCAGGATATCAAGTTCTTGGCTTCGGGTTTTGTCTCATGTCGTTTTCAGCATGTTTCTCGTGTTGCAAATGTTGCTGCTCATGTTTTAGCTAAGTCCTGTCTAAACTCGGTAGCTTCTTGTTGGCGTGGTGTTGCCCCGGATTGTATCCGGCTGATCTTACGTAATGACAGTATGTCTATATGATCAATAAAGCGCAACATTCTCTCAAAAAAAAATTCTCTTACGGCAGCAGAATTCGCGCACATTTTCCACGCCTTGAAAGATAACGTTTTCCGTTTCCAAGCACACCTGATTACACTTGCGAAAAAAAAATCTTGTTGGATTTCCAATCTCAAGCTAGCTACGTACGTCGTGCAAGAACATGGACTCCCTCTTCACGCAACACTATCCCATTCTTGGTCACTCGAACGACTCAGGCAACGGCTGGCCGGCGAGGAAAGCCCTGAAGAGCACGAGGGACCTCTCCGGCTGCGAGAAAGGCGCTTCGTGCGACGCGCCCCGGATGGTCGCGAAGGACAGAGCGTCGCCGAACACCTGCGTCCATCCACCAACCTGCACATCCCGGAGAATAAGAAGAGGCTTCAGTTTCACCACCATGATAGGAGTGGACCTGACGACGACAATGGCCAAATGGAGGATGGAGATGGACCGGAGCTCACCTGCTTCCCTTCGAACCAGACCCGGTACGGCACCGTCGCGTTGAGCCGGAGCCTCTTGGCGAGACGGTGCACCAGCGTCCTGCTGCCCGTCAGGGGGATCACCGAGTCCTGATCACCACTGCAGACAAGAGCAGAAAAAGTCTACAGCGTCAGGTCAGGTTCTGCATTGCCTTCAAGTCCATGCTATATGCCGAGGTAACTGGCGAATTTGAGCAAATTATTTCCTTCAGTTTACCTGTAAACTAGCACCGGAATGCCGGACTTCACGAGTGCGCCGACGATGTTGATGGTTGGGATCTTAAGGTCTAGTTGCTTGTACTCAAGAACACTGAATTGGACAAAATATTGAACAATTTTAACCTTGCTGAAGGAGTGCAGAATTGAAATGCAGTAACTACATAGCAAATGTAGATAGATTATTAGATTGCAAATCAACACCTGCTGCAAACCGTCCACTTGGGCACGCCGTTGAGGCGGGCGTGCATCGCGGTTTGCACATCTTTCCGGTTGAGGTAGTTCATCGTCTCGTCCTCGACGCACACATCAAGCTCCCTGTTCAGTTGCTGGGTAGACTGCGCAAAAAACTTCGTCAAGGACATGGTTACGTCTCCTTAATATAGGTGTAATGCTGAACTGTTACCTGTGGGGTGAGGACTTTGGACTGCATCAATACTGAAGAAATGCAGACGTCGAGGGTGACATCGTACTTATCGACGAATCTGCTGGTCTCTCGGGTCACTTGGCTCATCACCCTATCACAAACCGTGCTGATCGAGCCGTGGTAATACTCGCTGACGTACCGTGAGTAGTTGCAAACCGTCGTGAAGATATTGTAGGTTGAATCCGATATCAGCCCGTGCGACCAGAAGAACTCAGCCCTTGAGTTGAAATCAGTAGAGAATTCCAGAACCGGATTGCCCAGCTATTAGAACAAAAAAGCAATAAGCACAATTTTGTCTAGTCCCTAAATCTATAGATAGATGAAGCTTCAATAACTATTTCTTGGTATGGTTGTTAATTGCTTACAGCAATGCCTTTCAGGTTGAACAGCTTCTGCTTCTTGTTGAATTCGACCATCCGCTGCGCTAACTGCGGAACATAGTGGCCTGAAGAAAATATCATGGTGGTTAGAAGACGAAGGAATGGATGAATTGAAGAACAAGAAGGTAATCAAGTAGAATGGCTTTACCTGCATAGCTCTCTCCTGTGATATACAAGTCCCTGCCTTTGTACTGTGGGAACTTGGCAAACCAGCCTTGCAAGAACCTCAAATTGTCCCTGGCTTTAGAAAATTTTGAAAGATTCTGGCTTTAGAATATTAAGACCCCTCAAAAATATTTATCTGGGAGGTTAATCCAACACAGAAATTGAGATACAAATTTGGAGGTCACACCTGTCCTGCTGTCACCCACACCCCCATAGAAGGAAGGATCAGTGGAGTAGGAGAAGCCCACACCTGCCGGGCTCTCCAAATACAGCATGTTGGCCTCTGAAACAAGCCAATGGATACCAAGAAGAAATAAAGTTGTGTTATTAATTTTGTGGCCTTTTTTCTTTCTTGCATCACAAAAGAGGGCACACAAAGGTTTTGCTTTGGTGTTGATTTGATACAACTTTTACAAGAGAGAAGGGCTCACCTTTGTTCCAGCTATACTCATTCCTCACTAGAGCATTGCCACTAGGCCTGAATGGCCCATTCTCTGAGAATGCTCCCACCCCCACAGATGAACAGCCAGGTCCTACACATGCATGGCAGTTGCATCATCATCAAAACACCAAACTCCAAACAGAGGGAGTCAGAGAGACAAATAAATCTTGATCAGAAATCAGGCGAGATCGCCACCAAACTAGCTTTCAGGAATTGAAGAATTTGGAAAGATAAAAAGGTCCCTTTTTAGCAATTGGGACACTTCTTCTCTCTTCTTTTGAAGAACCCAAGGAAAAAATCTTCATTTTAAGTGTAAGAATTAAACCTTGGCTCTAAGCGCATTTGCACAGAAAATTGAGCTTCCTCTCTCTCTCTCTCTCTCTCAACATTCCAAGAGTCCCACGATTTCCTTTCCCATCTGGCCTTTTTACACTGTTCTTTCTTGTGCGATCTCCCCAGCACCAATAATGCAAGAAGATGTAACAGTGAGAAGCTTTCATCACCTAGAGAATTTACCTCCATTTAGCCAGAGGACAAGGGGTTTGGTGGCCGGATCCAGCTCGGCCTCGGCGAAGTAGTAGAAGAGCGACCTCTTCTGCACGGTGTCCACCGTGACATAGCCGGAATACTGCGCGAAGCTGACCGGCGGCTGCCCCGGCAGCCCGCTGATCTTGTCCTCCTCCATGGCCATGGCGACGCAGCCGCCATTGCTGATCAGGAGCAGCACAATAGTCGCACACACCTCCGCAGCAATGGTGCCCCTGTCCCTGCGATGCATGTTCTTGGCTCTTGAGTGAGTGAGAGAAAGAGGGAGGGAGAGAGAGAAAGGTGAAGTGCGTGAATGCTGCAAGGTGGTGAGGTCAGAAAGGGATAGGTGGCAATAAATAGGTTTGAGAGGTGTGGAGAATGCTTAGTTACATTTACCTTAGTATCCATTTTGGTAGGGTTGGAAAAAGGTGAAGTTAGGGAAAATATATAGTTTACTGAATTTGTTCTTTTGGTACATAAATTTTGAGTTGACTTGTTTGAAATAGGGGTTCAGATAGAAATGCAGGCTTGTGCGTGTTATGTCTTACATCAGCCTCTGTTAGAAAATGCCCTGCCTTGCAGATGTTTTGGTTTGGAAAGTTACTTTTTGAATTCTTTGATCTTCGAGAAAACGGTAGGTGCACCCCAGGGCAAGGGCCTCTCTGTTCACAGGGTTCCAAAAATAAAAAGCATATGACTGCAATTTTTTCAAGAGGTGGGAATCAACAATGTTTTTTCTTTGAAATAGAGTACACATTATGGTCATAGGAAAATTTTCTACTGCCTGCAATCCTTCAAATCAAACGACCTGCGTAAGAAACTTTCTAAGGATTACAATCTTTCAAATTTTATACAAAAATTATTTGAATCAAAGGGATCCTAGGATCTTTTTCCTTTTGCCACATTTTAGTTTTCATTATAGTATTTAGTAAACATATCCCTTTAGCAGGAACCAAGGAGACAAAAGGGGAGTGACAGGACAAAGTGCAAGTTAGACAAGAGTCATGTCTTCTATTTTACTCGACCATCACGTCTGGCAATTTTTTTTATAAATATTATTTTTAAAATAAAGAATTCGAGATCTATACGTCTGATTTCAGAAATTATAAAAGTATCACCCTGTCGTCTGACGGTTGGACGACGTGGGCCTTATCGTTCAACCGTCGGACGAAAAGCCCCTGTCGTCCCACAGGACTCCGATAGCCCACCGAAAACGCACGGAAAAGCGTAACAAGATACCTGTCGTCCGACCATTGGACGACAGGGGGCTTGTCGTCCAAAGGTTGAATGATAAGCCCCCTTGTCATCCGATGGTTGAATGATAAGCCCCACAGGTGTCCTTTCGGTCCACCGTGGGATGACAGGGGCTTGTCGTCCGACGGTTGGACAATAAGCCCCCTGTCGTCCAACGGTCAGACAACAGGGTGATACTTTTGTAATTTTTGAAACCAGACGTATAGATCTCGAATTCTTTGTTTAAAAAATATTTATAAAAAAAGTTCTGTCAACTAGTAACTTTATGTCTGCAGGAATTTCACAGAAAATAATTTAATTTTAGAGGAATATTGAGAAGTCCAAATGTTCAAATCCCTTGCATTTCAAATAGACCGTAAGTCTATCTGTTTTCAAAAACTTCATTGATCGTAGCACCTAGCCAAATATGGTACTGCAATCGCAAAAAGAAAAATGTTACTTACTCTCTGGTTAATCTCACCATATGCAAATTTATTATGCAAAATAGATGTTTTAGCACCGCACATACTAAGGCCCTGTTTGGTTTAGCTTCAGCGGTGCGTTTGCCCCCGCAACAGCCGAAGCTAAACCAAACGAGGAGCTTATGCCCAGCTTCCCCGAACAGCCGCTTCGGCGTTGCAGTGCAAAAATGGACCACTGCGGGAAGCCGGCCGGGAGCAGCTTCCCGCAGTGGTCACTTGAACCATTCGGATCTGCCCTGGACATTTCAAAGAAATTACAGCGCAATGCCCTTACCGATCATCTCCCTCACGCGGCTCTCCTCCCCCAACCTCGCCGTCGCCTACCTCGGGCTCACCGCTGCCGAGCTCCTCGGAGGACGCGGTCGCCGCTCTCCAGGCCGAGGCCTCCACCGTCCGCCACCAGATGCCGGAGCTCGGGGGGAGGGAGATGCCGGAGCTCGGGGGGAGGGAGATGCCACCAGATGCCGGAGCTCGGGGGGAGGGAGCTCGGGGGAGGGAGATGCCGGCGGGGAGGGAGAAGTCGGGGGGGAGGAAGATGCCGGAGGGGAGGGAGCTCGGGGAAGGGAGATGCCGGTGGGAAGGGAGAAGTCGGGGGGGAGGAAGATGCCGGCGGGGAGGGAGCTCGGGGAAGGGAGATGCCGGCGGCGGTGGAAAGGGGGAGGCGGCGGCGGTGGAAAGGGGGAGGCGGCGGCGGTGTCAAGGGGAGGCGATGGAGAGGCGATGGAAAGGGGAGGCGTGGGGAGGCGATGGAGTTGGGCCGTGGTGGCCGATGCCCCCGGCCCCTTTTTATTTTTATTTCTCTTTTTTTTATTTGTATTGTATTTATTAGATTTTTAGGGATATTTTTAATCATTTATCAGTTTTATCATTTATCATTTATCATTTTTATTATTATTTATCATTTATCATTTATCATTTATCGTTTTAGCCATCCGAAAAGAAAAACCCTAACGCAAGCGTCCATACGTACAAATACACTCAAATCAGCTTTACGTACGTACTCTCAGCACTTTAAGGGCATTTCAGACATTTCCTTCGTACACAGCCAACAGCCACAGCCCAACCAAACATCCACAATCGAATCCTCACGTGCCAACAGCCACAACCGCCTATTCCATACAGCCAGCCAACAGCCGCTTTTCCAACAGCCACAGCCCAACCAAACAGGGCCTAAGAAAGGAATTGGTTAATTAATGTTTAGCTTGTGACTTTATTGCTCCTATATATCAAAACTTTCTATCAAAGTTGGGTGTGAATGAAACATAGGCAGTGTCACGGGCTTGTTTTTGGTCTGGTTTTGGATACCAAATGCGGTCAACACGATTGCACATACAGTCGTACACTCTAAAGTTGCACCTATGATATACAATCATGTACTGTAAAATATTCTTTTGAGATATTTATGGGGAGCACAAATATTAAAGTTGAGTGGAGATGAAGCACAAGATAACGCCACATTACCATCTTATTCTTCATGGTTCAATTTCGAATTCAATAGGCACAATTTGACCTAAGCTAGACATTCAGCCCTCTAGAACCCTCTATTAAGTTGTACCTCAGCCCGATACAAATACACTAGAACCGTCATTGATATATTTAATAGACACTAAAATAGACATTGACATATAACCCAGTATAGATATATGTAAGATATACAAATTTTTTTGAGAGGGTAAGATATACAAATTGATATATAGAGGAATGTTGTACTGTCCTTATTGCCTTGCTTAGATAAACGAAGGAAACTAATGGAAAATATAAAACATCTATTATATCAATTCTCAGTATGTTTCACATTTTTTTTCTATTGCAATACGATTGAGTTGTTCACCTATTTTTCAAACTTGATATAGCAATTAAAAAAATTAGAATTTAAACTAGTCTAAGTGGATGGTGCAACATGTGATATTTACACCAAAATCATTTTTAGTTCATACGAATAGTTTACTTACTATTTTCTCTTCTTCTTTTAACTCAGTTTACTTATCTCAATTAGAAGTATATAAAGAGTCATACTTAATTAACCACAAATACTTGTTGGCTAATTTGGTAGAGTTCTTTATCTAAAATATTCCATCCAGTGAATAATTGTGAAAAGAGAAGTGCTTTGCATACGACAACTGAATGCACTATTGACTTACGATAATGTGTTTCCTCCTGCAGTCCATCTCTCAGCTTTGCTTTCTTCCATGTGGACCCAACAGCTTGGTGAATCAACTACTCATGCACTAGTTATACGTGCATCGGGTGTTAAAGCGTACTACTTACAACACCTCTCCACATATCAACTTAAAAAAATTATATAATTAATGTGACAATGTGTGGATTTAGTTCAGTTTAATTGTATATTTATCTTGAATATTAGGAACAATAATCATTTAATATGGCAAAATTTTACTTGCACTATTATTAGAAACCCTAAAACTCCTTGCGCAATTCTGACAATACTTATTTCTTTAAATAATATATATGTCGTTAACTAAACTACTTTTTAGAAACCCTGAAACAAATTTTCATACTGTTTACACCCAGTTATTCGTTACTATTACTAAGGTGGTTATTATTAGGCATTGTCTCAAGAAAAAGAACCGCGATGAACTAACTTAAGCCATGAAATTATTTAAAAAAATTAACAAACATGACAGGAAGAAAAATGGTCAATGATACTTAGTGCAAATCCAAACCAAAATATTAAACATTTACGTTAAAAAATATATGATCCTAAACCAATCTGGTCGCACTCTCTAACCATGCTCGAAGACGTGCAGATTAAAACCTCGAAACGATCTTACATGTCAGTGAAAACACGTGGAATATGTATTGACTCGTACGAACTGCTCAGTGAGCATGGCAACAACGAGAAGCTTTAAGATGATGTTATCCTTGCGAGAAACTCGGCCTCATGTTGGACTGAAGGAATTGATGCGCCCAGCAGAAGGTGAGATCCTTCTAGTCGCCCTCGCCAGTGTGATACTGACATAATGTGAGATAAATGGCCAACTACGAGAACTAGGAGCGAGACGCCATGTAGAGTTGGCTCATTGCTCTTGTTTTCGTGGGGTGTTTTTGTGTGTGATAGTTGTCGTAAGTTGGGAGACTGCGTGGGGACATCTCTCGTTGTGTAAAAGGATGTTATTCTGTTTTTTGGGTCCACTGAGATCATCAGTTTGTCAAGCAAATGTGGGGAAGATCGGCTAGTTTTAAAATCGTGTCATATAACATACGAGTTGAATATGGTTTTCTCTGTAAGTTGATGGATCCTTTTCGAGCGCATATTCCTTAAAATAAAAAACTAGTAACTTTATATAGTACCGTCAAAATAGACAAAGAGTTGGAGAAAGTGCGACTAGTATTTGTCCATACTAAGTGTGCATGATATAATAATTTTATAGTTTTCCCTAGCTCCAATTGATACGATATCAAATAATATAGATGATTGTTATTAAATCTAGACTTGTAACTCCATTACCACATCCTTTGGGCATTTGTAGTGTATGTACCTGAAGAGGTGCTTAGTAAAACAAAATTATAATTTTTTTCACCACATAAGAGGTAGCACATATGAGATGTTGATATTGTAGCATCAAGTCTTAAGGCTCCAATTCGGGTTTGTGAATCGTGTAGCCTAACTTGGTAAACAACTTTCTTGTTTGCTCGTAATTGGTAATAAAATTAGATGTAATTAAGTCTGGATATCTTATGCATTTTGGAACTAAAAAATATGATCTCTTGTAACTTCACTAAGAAATAAGAAGATAAACAAATACCTCATTATCTAAAAGCAACTCGACACGACAAGATTACCGTGATCCACCTCAGTCCTAGCTTAGCCAAAGTCGGCACCAGCCGGAGGATACATCGAGCTAGTGCTCTAACTAGTTAACATGCCACAAGAAAGCATTTCCAAGCACACAATGACTATTTTTCACAAATATCCCAGTACAACTAAGATCCAAGCAAAGAAGAAAAACAATTTTAACATCAATTTTTCTAGTTTTGTTCTCCTTTGGGGAGTTCTTCACCAGATTTTATTTAGGAAAAAGTCCTCAAACTATCAGGTTGGCTCAAAAATCCCCCTAAACTTTTCTGAGATGTACTTTAGCCCCTAATCAATCCCTAATCGTCCAATTTACCCCCTAAAGCGAGATTACAGATATCCTCCAAACAATGGTATTGGATTCCTAACGTGCCATGAAGGTGGCTTACCTGGCATAGCTGCATGTCATTTGAACTTTATTCCCAACCAGCAATGAAACGTCATCTCGGACAAGCAGAGGGAGGCGGATGGCGTATGGGATTTAGGGTTTAGATTTCCACGAGCTGAGGAGATGAGCTCGGTGAGTTGCACTTGTCTTGGAGGTCATTGTCCTCATTGGTTTAATGCATCATGGAGGACCAATCGCGCTTGCTAATGTCATACAGAGAGGCCCACTTGGAGTACTACCTTGCGGAGATGTGCGATTGTTGGAGGATCTCGTGGAGTGAGCCGAACCCAGGGAGAAGATACTAAACCTGCGCGAGGAATCTGGTAAGTTTAGTACCAAATTTGTGTGTGTTTTCTCCATTTGGGTTGAAATGCAAAGTTCTTGCTCAACTTGCTTGGATTTTCCCCCTTTATTCATTGTTTCCTCGTCGATAGGATGGTAGATGTCGATTCTTTCATTAGCATGACCTAGAATGTAGCACCTATTTGAAGTAGCTTTTGGTCGATTTTAGAGATACTATCTGAGGTTTGAAGGGCACAGTCTCGGAGAACAAGAATATGATGTTAGACCTGAATAGAGGGATTGATGAGTTGAAGAAAAAGTGTGTTCCAGATATGGAACATCTTAGAATATGTGAGCTTGCAAAGGAAAGAATTGGAGATTTGCAAGGCACTTTGCATAAGACCAAGATGTGGAAGAATTTTTTCACATTAGCTTTGGTTTTGTTTTTTTGTATTTACTATCATGTTTCTTGCTATGTAAGTAGTTGTGATGATTGTGTGCGTGGAGCATATGTAGAACTGTCCATTGCACATTATGTGAACAAATTTCATCTTGTGTAATGAACCTGCTATTTGAATGTTATAACATCATATTGAGATCACAAATTCTATATTGCACTTATGGTAATGAACTTAGGTTTGGAACTTTGTCGTCAGGGCAAAATAGGACAAACAAAATGGTGTACTTGAGAGAACCACCTAAATGAAGAAGGAATTAAGGAACCTTATGTAGAGATATAAGCATTGTTGTGGCAATGGTATCAAATAGGGGAATTCACACCAAATTCTTTTGTGAAATGAAGACAAAGCTTTACTGAATATTACACACGCTCCAAATTCAACTAAATTTTACACAACACAAAGGACAAGTCTCAAGTTTAACAATTTTGGCGTCATAGCTTGACTCAAAACATTACTGATAGCATAACACATTCAGACCTCAAAACAATATTGACACCACTACCAACTGAACTAAAGGAAGTTTGACATAAGAGCTAGGAAATAAGTAAATTGTCTATCTTTTTTGCTGCTTCTAGATTCTTGTGATCCATTATCAAGGAACCTTTTGGGAAATTGATGATTTCTCTAAGACCATGCGCTCTTGGTTGGAAGAAGCTTCTTGGTGACAATCTTGCATAATCTACAGTTGACCTAGCTGCTTTCATAATAACAATGATGAATTTCCTCCATTGTTGCTCTTCGGTTTGAGAGGTAGCCTGTGTAAGCACATTGTATCTAGCTGAACACTAGGTACAACTTAGATATGAAACAAAGAGAATTACAAAAAGTCTTACCTAAGCATGATGCTAAACTTTTGCCTCAAGCTGATTGTGTGATTGACATTGCTTCACCTGGTTTGCTTGAGAATTCATGTGTTGTGTTCCTCCTCCTGTTCTTCCCGATACCCATCTCCGTATTCTTGTGACATGTCCGCATGTTATGTATAGTAGCATGGCATAGACTACAACTCATCTTAGCTCAAGTCATACTAATTTTTCCCTTCTTCTTAGGCTTTGAAGCATCTCTCCTTCTCTCCTTACTTGGCCTCTTTGGCATCTTCACATATCCTGGTGACCTTGGTTTGGAATGGGTAATTGAGGCCAACTTGGCATACCTTCCATTGACATCATTATGCTTGCTAATTGTCAATATCCACATGAGCATTATTGCTTTTCTAAATACATTATGTATCTATTGTTCTCACTCTCTGATCTCAAAGTAATTGTTACCATTCCATTTTGCACAGTTGCCAGATTGAACAATAACTTTCTTCACCTTTTTGAAAATGTTTGAACATATCTTTTTATTCTACCTTGCACTTTGGCCCTTGTTTTCCTGAATTTTGACCATACCCTTTATCATTATGGATTGAAGCATACTTATGATTGGTTACCCCCTTGATGTAGTAATCATATTGTTAAAGCTCTCACACATATTATTGTCAACACTATCACAATTTGGTCCTAGTATGAATCATGCTCTACTCCAATCTATTGGATCTATCTTCATCATATCCCTAGCTCCTTCCATAGTTGATTATGCCAACTTAGCTCTATGATAGTTGAACATAGTCCTACATGGAACTTTAGCACATCTCTAGACCTTTTTCTGGTAAGCATTATCCTTATAATATTCCTTCAATTTAAATCTTTGCAATAGCATGCAGAAGTACCTGCGTAGTAAAATAAACAATTAGCATCCACATAATTGAACTACATGACAAACATATGAAACGAACATGAAAGTGAAATATCTTCTATTGGCCATAAATAATCACCCAACCTTCATGATCAGCTTGCACATCATCAGGAAAAGAATCAAGTTCAGTTGCAGGTACCACTTGCACTTCATCATCTTGTATACATCATCATGGAAAGCATTAGGCTAAGGTGCAGGTGGATCATCATTTACTGCTTGCTTCCTTCTTCCTTTCTTTGGTGGAGACTTGTAGAAATCCTTTACAAACTATAATCTCTATTGTCCTTACTTCTTGGGATTGATATAGTGATAGCATCTCTATCTTTATTTCTCCTAATAGTTTGCTCTTTTGATGATTGATTTCCTCTCCCTCTTAACACCATCATCTTCAATAGATACAATAGTCTCATCCCTGTCATCATTTTTTGTATCATAATCTAGCAATTCATCTACATAATCACTACCCTCCTTGCTACGATGTGTCTCAGCTAAAATGCATCGTGTTTTTCATCAACTCTGTCCATGCATTTTTATCAATTCTCATACTTGTCTTACAAATTTATGCTACTATTGACTATAATCATTAAGTGTTACTTGTTTTCCTTTTACTACTGTTTTGTTTTCCTTTCCTTTTTGTATTGTTTTTATAGGGTTTTAGGTGGCTTTGTTCTCCCATGAACACATCATGGTTATCGCCACCAAGTTTGGGCTAAAACAGAGAAGAAATGACCCTGTATTTTAGTATTAAAAAGTGATTGGCCTCAAAATGATCTCAAATGAAGAAACTTACAGCACTAAAAATTTATTTTTGGATCATCTCAATCCGAGCTCGATGCAATATTTATATTCAAAGTACAAATTCTACACCGGAGAAAAAGACAGAGCCAAAGATGGGATACGGTACGTACCACTTGAGGGCATGAAAATGGCGATATATTTTCTGTGTTAATTCTGATTTGGGTGTGCTTTGTTTCCATAGAATCCTTGGGAGATAAGGAAGGTTATTGGTGCATCTAATCCACCGATTAACAAACCTAGAGTGGTGGTATTGGTTGATGAAGATTGGGAAGGCCAAGTCATGCTATATATTCACCTCCAAGGGTGATCTGATCTACAACTTAACATAACGACACACACAGCCACACATCCTTAACAAGCCATGAATTTTGAAGCTTCATTCCTTCCACCACACAACCAAGAACCAATCTAAAAAAGTGCCAAAAGAAGAAGAAAGTGACGGCACCTCGACACTTGGCGCAGCCCTAGGGCCGCGGTCAATGCTACCATCTTCACCAAGTCGCCATCACCTCCATGTCCCTCTTTCTTCATCCATTTGTAATCTTCCTTTATACTTGTGTCTTGAAGCTTTCTATTTTAATGAGAACTTTGTTTGAGTAATTCATTGTTTCTAGGCATTGGTGAACTAGCATGTTATTAGTTTGCATATTTGTATAGACTTTGCATAGATCGTAGTGCCGGTGATGGTTGCAAATTTTTATCAGGTTACAACACTTGGGGCTTGTACCAAGTAGATGCTATTGGATAGAGGTACCGTAAATGATAAAAGCTACCTCGGAGTCCTTGATCATTTATTTAGGGGAATCACGAAGACCCACTTGCTTTATGTCATAACCATGGGCGAAACCTTAATTACTACCATACACTAGTTGGATATTGGGCGGGTAAAGGATCAAGATGTCGGCCTAGAGGGGAGAGACGAATAGGAGACTAAATTTTTTTATCAACTAAAATCTTAACTTGCAATTATGAGAAATTAAATATTTTGAATGCAAGAGCTATATTACTAGTCAAACACAAGCACAGTAAAGTGCAACAAAAGGTAATGTTTGCAAGAAGTAAAGGATGAAAATAAATAACCAAGGGAGCACAAGGGATTTGTTGCCGAAGTCTGGGTTCTTGGGAGAATCCTACATCTCCATTTGGGGAGATCAATCACTTTGATCAAGAGCCAGCTTCAACTCAAGCCTTTATGCCTTGAGGACGCACTTTGCATCTCCTCGACTTCTTCCTGGTGATCCTTCCCTTTTGGAGGCAGATCTCAACCTTCACAAACTTCTTAAGGCTCACTATAACTTTCTTAGGAGCTCTCAAGCACTCCTAGCTGCCTAGTAGATCTCAATCTCCAAGAGTAACAAGCACAATGAAGAACTTGGAGGTGAACTCATTGCTCTACTACTCAACTAATCTCAACACTTACTCACTTGAGATCTTCCTCACAAGAATCAAAGGTTCGAGGCTTCGGGAAGAGGAGAAGATTTCTTGAGAGCAAGAAATGATTTGGCAAAGAGTTGGGCATGGAAGAGGGAGTGAGGGCTTAAATATAGCACTCACGAAAAACTAGCCATTGCCTGAAAAGATACCTACCTGGATTATTTGGACTTCCATCCAGAGTATCTGAGATCTAAACCAATGACTGCTTGTAAATGCCCAGACAAACAGGCCAGAGACTCTAGATAGAATTTCCATGGAGTATCCCAGACAAACAGGCCAGAGACTCTAGATAGAATTTCCATGGAGTATCTAAGAAACATTCGAACACTCCGAAGAGGGTAACAAAAACTCTTCAAACACGAATAGCACAGTCGGAGATATGGCTAGACACTTTAGGTGTCCGGAGTATCCAAGAGGAACTCTGGACACTCTCGGATTAGAGACAAAAGACCTCAAAACATATTGCACGCCTAGAGAGATGCTCAGACAGTTCAAAACTCTGGGGCATCCGAGAAAAATCCGGATACTCTGGGTCTGAGATAGAAGACCCTCCAAAACTATTTGCACGCCCTGAGACTCACTCATAGTATTCGGGCCATCACTTCACGAAAAGGATGCTCTGCACCCTAAGAAATCTTGGAAAACTATGGGGATCTTTTGAGGCTCAAAGATATGGTTGAGCATTTTGAGCATAAGCCACTATTCCAACCCCTCGAACCTGTTTAAACACTCAAAAAATTTATTACTCCCTTAATCATTCATCACTAATCACCAAAATTCACTTGGGGGCCTAGATGCACTTTCAACAGTGTAGTGGTTACGAGGGGTATGTACACCAATTGGACATTGGGCATATCTAGTTATGGCTTCACCCTCATGCTTTTATACATAGTGAGCCTTTGCATTGTTATCTAGCTAATTTTCTAGAAAATGCTAATTACTTTTCATCTACTTTCATGTCTTTTTTATTTTTGTTTTTAGTTTGTTTAGTTACTAATTGTACCTTTTTTGTTACCTAGTTCTCTTTTCCTCATTTTGGTAAAAGGAATTAGTTAGTAAATTATTTTTGAATTATAATTCGGGTGCATATACAACTATTCTTGGTGACAAGTTTAGATGTGGGGAAGGGGAAACATTTGTCCTTTGCTCTAGTGGTTCAATAATCTTGGGCTGATACTTCCCGACAAAGGTACTACGGTGATCCGATGCACTATGTCGGCCATCACGCATTCCCCAACACATGTATGTGCTACCCCATCCCTATTTAATGCACTCAAACATCACCAAACAAGTGTTGTCACCAACCACCAATATGAAACCTTGCCAAAGCTCTTTCCGTGTAAAATGCCAATGAAAGAGCTTGGTAGGAGTAACACTTTTGCGGTCTTGAAGGTTCCCTTTTATCTTACGTAAAGAGATCTTGTCTCTTTCGATGCATGGCATCTCTTCATCCCCTCATACATAGCCCAGCTCTTTACCAACATTAACAAATGCACTCACCTCCCTTGAAGTGGAACCTGACCAGGGGAGTGCCAAGAGGATTTATAACACCTATATTGCATAACGGCATGGATAAGAAAACGAGAATAGGAACAAGTTGTCACAATTCATCTATTCAAACCTGCACACAACCGAACCCTAAGACTGATCACCACATTGTATAGCACAAGAAACAAATATTCATCAATTACTCAATTTCTATCACATATATTCAAAGAAATTGACCATAAAAATGCATAATTTCAACCTAAATCCAATCAAACCTAGTTCTAACCCTTAATCTTCCCACCAGACGGACTAGAATTCTAACCATGAATGCTAAAAAGCAAAAAACCAATACCAAATTTACCTGATCGGTGGTTGGGCCCTTAATCTTCCCACCTAACAGACTAGAACCCTAAACATGAATGCTAAAAAGTGAAAAACCAATACCAAATTTACCAGATTTGTGGTTGGGACTAACCTCGACAATTAGCACTTTAGCGATCAGATAGGTTCTCTCCCATCCGTTGATGGCCGGATCGTCGTACACCATCGTGACCAAGAGAAGAAACAGAGGTGGTGCAGGGAGTTAGGTGTAAGGGGCAATGAAATGATGTGTGTCTAGTTGGGTGGTTTGGGCCTCACGAAGAGGACGTCAAGTCAGCAGTGATCCTAGGCTTAGGTGGCATTTGGGGTGTTTAAGTAGCGTTTATGGCATGCAATCTCGAGCACGTCATCACTAACCCTTGGCTAGGGGCTTAAGTGGGCAATTATTTGATAGATTAGGGCTAAAGTGTGCCCAAAATGCTACTGCGGGATTTGTGTGCCAAGTCGATAGTTTGGGGGGGGGGTGTAAACTTTTTCCTTTTATTTATCTGTGATGAATTTTGTTGGACCGACTGATGACCCACAAGTGTAGGGGATCAATTGTAGCTTTTTTGACGAGAAGTGTGTTGAACCCACATGAAAGCCAGTGATTGACCTCACTTCGTTCAAATCTAGAACCACACTTTAAAATAATAAAAGTGAAGGTTGAGATGCACAACTGCCTTTCTCAAATAATTGTGAAACTCTGATGCAATGGATAATTAAAATATGTAACTACTTGACCTAGGATGTAATTTATATTTTTGGAATAAATAAAAAGTAGAAAATAAAATATATGAAAAGTGCCCGAAGAGGTGTTATAATAGCTAAAAATAAGACATGGGGTATGTAGATTCACTAGTAGAAATTCTCAAACAAGCAATAGAGATTATGCAATAATGAAGTACCGACTAGAGATTTGCAAGGATTAAAAGAGACGCTAATATTAATAGCAATAGATAGATACAATCTACCCTTTGTTCAACCATCAATTAAAGGTGTACATTAAGGCATGAGCCGAAACAATACTAATAATTTTGCTAATGAAGAACATGAGATCACACGATTGGCTACTCTACCCCATCACCCGTGCTTACCAATAAATGAATCACTAAGTGTTGAGTATGATCAATTCACAACACAAAATCAATTAATCTATTAAATATATAACATGCAAAAGATTAATCCCAAACACAATATTGATTACGGGAAGATGGATGGTAATCATAATAATAAATTGATGGTATCGAAGATGGATGACCATCACAACAAAATAGAGAATGCTAGATAGATACTACTAAAAATGCAATTCATCAAAAGCAATGGATAGGTTGGATCTATTATCAAAAATACCGATGGACAAACCAATCTTTCTAGGTTCCAATGAAGTAGATTAAGTACAAGGAGCAAGTAATCTATGCTGGCTTGCTGTGGGTGGTGATCTATGGTTAGAGATGAAGGTGGTGATGGGAATTGTGATTGCTGAAGGTGTTTCTCCGTTCTGTCTCAAAGGTTTCTCTGTTCCTCAAGTTGTGAAGACTTTATATATGAAGCCAAAACTCCGCAGGGGCTTTCTAGAGGTTGAGATGGATCTACAATTGAAAGGGTGGCAGTGGCCGACACCAGGTAGGCCCAGGCGGCAGTGGGAGGTGGCAGACCTCTAACGCCTGGGCCTATCGGCCCACCTAGGGCAGGCTTTGCTGCCCATCTCCTTACACACGGAGTTTCTCCCTCCAGAATGTTCCCGAATACGTTTGGTTTTCTGATTTCTGCAGTGTTTTTCCTGTGAATAGAAAATCAAGGCATAAATAGGCAACCTGACAATCTATTTAGTAACTAAAAAAATATATTTAAAAGGCATCATTAAAATTAGAAAAAGATGATACATTTTTTATGTATCACGGAGCCATTTGGAAGACAAGGTGATGTAAAAAAGTTGACACCAGCCGAGTTGGATACAAATAAACCACCTTTATTGTCCTTGGACAAATAGTGGTGCTATTGGGGTGTGGGTCCTACATATATGCCAATGAAGATCATCGACAATCTACGTCCTATGTCCTTATTGCCGCAATGAAGACATTGTTGTAAGGGACGAAGTTGATGATGAGGAGGATGAACAAGTCCAACACATTCATGGACTTGACCGTAGTAGTTGTCTATCTTTAATGGTCAATGTAAAGTTAGATTAACTAAACTATCAATGTAAATTAGAGGATAATAAGAAAAAACATCTAAAATTTTTGTTTTGAATTTTTTAGCTTTAAAGATACACTTAGTTAGTCTATCTGATTGTTTGATTGGGCTTATAAGTTGACTTTCTTAGCTTATAAACCAAACACTCAACCAGCCAGTGAGAACGACCAACACGTTTATTTAAGAGCCGACGATATCCACCGTGTATCGATAGAAAGCAAGTCGATAGGTGCTTTCTTCGCTTTCGCGGGTGCGCCTCCAGATTTGCCCTCGAACTTGGAAATTACTTATACGCCTCAAGCTCCTCCGCCACCAGCCAATGCCTCAAAGGCCTTCTCTCCTCCTCAGCCTTCTAGGCCTCCTCCAAGACGCTGCCCGGATCTTGTTGAGGATTCTTCTCCTTCTCGTTGCTAGTTCATGTGATGCCTAGATCTGTGATTGTGGTAATTGCATAGCATAGAATTATGTTGGTGATTAAATCCAAGCTTTGATATTCCTCAATCCAAATTTGGCTTGTCTTGATCTAAGCACATAGAAGCTAAACATGATTTATGTAAAATTATATACCTAAACAGAGAGATAACCTTGTCCCTATAAAGGCTAGCTATGTTCAAAGATGATCAGAGATGGAGATGGAGACGTGATTGTCAATTTGTGCAATCTTTAGAATTTGTTTTTAGTTTATGTTCAGAGATGGCAATGGTTCATGTTCAGAGATGGGGATGGAGATGCAATTGTCGATTTGTGCAATCTTCAAAATTTCTTTTCAAGTTAATGTCCAGAGATGTAAAAATGCAATGGTTCATGTAGTTGTTCATGGAGATGGTTCAAGTCACCTCCCTATCATGTGTGACTCATCTCTTTGTTGTTTGGCAAAACCTGAAAATGAAACAGTTATCAATTTTGTGTTTGTATCATGCTATTGAACCTATCATGGATCATTATGCTAATGTAGTATAGAAAAGTTGCATACAAAAGGCTGCTAAAGAATTGTATTGGAACCGGATAGTAATATATGGAGAGTTTTCTTGTCAAATACTACTATCCTTTGATTTCCTATTAAAATATATTCTCTTCATACGGAATCCTACTAGACGAACAATTAATCCAACTTTGGCTCTTTGGTCCGTGATGGAGTTGCATCTCCGACCATGTCTAGACAAGGAAAAAAGACCATATTTACGATAAATAGCTCGATTTTACGTGAAATCACCTTGAAAATATGGTCATTTCCAATAATGACCTCAAAAACATGTTTCTAAAAATTAGTCATTTATGGCTAAATCAGCATAAAATGAGTTGATTAACATTAAATTAGTATATAAACAAGATCATAGCATTTGAGGGGCATTTCAGATATTTTCACTCATAGCTATAGTTTTGATGATAGCTAGTTTGCTAAATGACCTCCTAACTCTCTAATAGCGGACAACCTATAACTACTTTTTAATGGTAGATGGCTCATAACTGTGTTTAGATAAGCCATGGTCTTAGTAAACAGAGCATGTATATACGGTTGATGTGGTTCGATTTACCTTGTTCGTCCCCTACTATTCCACTACCAGGTTGGCCACGACTTTCAGTGGCACACACATTAACACAAAGTATCAATGAGTGGTACTACGTTCCAAAGTTATTATTGGATCTGGTGGCACATGTGATTGGCTGGCCAGCCAGGCCGACACCGCGCCCATCTTGACGATTGAGAAAAGAAAGAAATGGAGCCCCCTATCAGACGACACTCAAACACGGCCACCGTAATTGATCGTTTACAGTATTGTCGCACAACACTCTTCTTATCTTATTGAGACTAAAAGGAGTAAAAGACTATTTTATCCCTGCAGTCCTCTGCAGCTAATCAACAAAGGTGCAAATCCGAGGCTATCCAATGACGGATAGATTTTGACTTTTGACCTTGTCTGTTTGGTGCAGATTTGACCACTGTTTGGTTTCTGCATAATTTTTTTCTCAGGGAAATCTTGACAGCTACATATAAAGAAATATTAACAAGATAGTTCTAACTAGAACGGAGAAATTTTCACAGGGGTTTATGATGGTTGGTAGAAAATTCTATCAAAATTCCTTGTGTTTCGAATGATACTCAGAGTTTGACATCAAGCACTGTATCAAAAAATGAGATGATTAATGATCTAACCTTTTGATCTTAAACAAGAAAGATGCATCCTATAGCATATTGGGACTGTCTGTCCAAAAACAAGACACTACTGTACCTTTTCATGATCATAGTTCAGTTACCTGTTCAAGTGGTAGGTCAAAAGTAATATCGTTATCTACCAATCTTCCTTCATTTCTTGCTAGTTTCAATAACGGGAACTTATGGGCCAATAGCTCATTCACAATAGTTATGTTTGTTGTTTCTATAGAATATGCTACATTTGCCAAAACGAACTAAGCATAGATTCATAGTTTTAGGAGAGTGTGTCACCAAAAGCTGTTATTCAAAACTTCCTACTTCAATTTATAGTAGATACAAAATGTGTCCACAAAATCTAAAGATAAGCTACTGCACTCAATTCACAGTGACTTTAAACTGTGTCCACAAAACCTGAAGCGAAGCTATAATGCATCCCTCCAAGTCACCATTGAAAGTACAATTCTAGGATAATTCCACATAAATTAGTAGAAGCTACCATAGCTTTCTTTGGAGCCAAGCTACCATGGGGGTGGGAGGGGTGAAAGGACCGAGATGCCGACTAGAGGGGGGTGAATAGTTGGCTTATAAAATTTCCCTCTTTTGATCTTTCGTTTAAGTTGTTAGATTAACTTCACAAGTTAATAGTGGACAGCTGTGACACAGGTAAGTGACACAGGTGAGAACTATGTGTAAATTAACACACAGCTGTCACACAGGTGAAAGACACAGGTGAAGAGTTAACCTAACACAGGTGCTCTACTTAGACTGCTTGTTACACAGGTGCTGAGACAGGTGAATACAAGAGAATGAAGCAACTGAGTAACATGTGATCACACACAGGTATAAAGGAAATATAGCACAGGTCAAAAGGTAAACTTAGCAGATCAAGTCTAAGAGCCACAAGCAAGCAGGTATAAGCAGATATGCATGCAATATAGGAAAGTAAAGGAGACTCAGGGGTTTTTCACCGAAGTTCCCAACTCTTTGCAGAGAAGGTACGTCTCCGTTGGAGAGACCACTCCTAAGAGCTAGCCAGCACTAAACCGTGCTTCTTCTCCGAGTACCTGATCCTTCAGGACTCTTCCTTTTGCTTGTGGAGATCCTTTTGCCTTGCAGCAGGTAGACCTCAGAACACCTTCACAAACTACTGGTTCAGCCCACACAAGCTTGGGTGATACCAGCAACTCCTACACCCGTCTAGGAGCAGACAATCTCCAAGAGTAACAGATGATGCAGCAGTAATCTCTTGGAGGAACCTTTGCTCGTGCTCTAGCTCACAAACCCACTCGAACTAACCCTTAGGCTCTCGGCTCTTGTGGAGTGGTTGGAGGCTTTGCAACGGTCGTATGCGAATCACTGATTTGAGCAAGGTTGAGGACAGAGTCCTCCCCTGGTCCCCTATATATAGGGTCCACAGGCACCTGACCGTTACCCTATTGCCACGTAGGATTAAATGAGCCACCGGTGTCAACTACCGATGACACAGCTACACCCTACGCCCAACTGTACCCGGCTCAGGCAGACCGACACCTGTGTCACCGGCGGCGCACACAGGTGAACCCTTAGCTGATAGCCGCACTACTCAGCCCGGTCCTGGCACATGACATGCCCTCAGCATACTTCAACTCTAATACCTATAAGGAGAGAACCTCCGACAGACTTCTGACTCATCAGATCGCCTATCGCAGTGCAGGTACCTTAGCATTTACAAGCTCTCCCCTGGTACAGAGATGTACCTGAGTCATAGAGCAGAAGACCACCTGTGACACAGCTGTGTCACACAGGTGCCTAAAGCTCTAGGGTTTTCACACAGCTACATACTTTTGTGCAAAGCTATTGACACAGGGCAATTGGCCTCAAAGCACCAATCCCCTTGACCAACACTCTGAGCAATGAGCAAGGTTCTCTTAGACAACTGCTGCTGTTTCATCCCTCTTGATAGTACGGGTGATTCCTATGGACTCAAAGAAACTAGCAAATCTAGGCTTCACCTGCCACCAGCTGAAGTCACGGCCCTTGACGCATCAAGCCACCATCACCTTGCTTGCAGCTCCCTGCACAGCACCGGCTTCTTCTCAGCTGTGGCATAGCTGTCTAGCACAGCCATCTCTTTGTCCTTGAAACCACCTCATACCCTTTTTAGTGGCCATCCTTCTCTGGATAACCTTTCTTTATGGAACCTGTAGATTCTGCTTACACTCAATGTAAACATTAGATTCCAGTTTAGGTTGCCATTAACCATCAAAACCATATTAGGGCCTAGATGACCTTTCAAGGGGGACATGGGTGCGTTGGAGTAGAGACGACACGCGAGGGCCAGTCCTTTTGACCGCTATCAAAATCGACCGCGTGGGATCATTCAAAAATTAGTAGTCCTGTCACCGTGTCACCTCTCTCCTGCATGGAAGTCGAAAGCTACTATACACGGTATAGCATTGTAAATGCTCTAGTCCATCCATCTAGCTATATTGTTAGCTTCATAAATAAGTAAACGAAGATCACTTCCTAAAATTTACTTGATTCCTCTCTGAATGAATAATAATCAATTATTCGAAAAAAATCATGAATGATAATGTGCATCCTTGTCTTCATTGGTGATCATCAGAACTAATAGCATCTCTCAAGTTGAGTTGAGAAAATGAAGAGAGCAAAATCGTCTCCTTCATAAAGCATTACCAAAGATATGGGTTTCTTTTACACAGAGCCAATCCTTTATTACAAAGTTGCAACCATAAGTTGTTGCAAAGGTTCAACTAAGTGTTGGAAAAAAAGTTCAACAAACCATAAAAAGTTTGAAACACAAAGCTCAAGCCATACATAGCTTGTGTTGCTAAATCTCCACCCATGCTTGGTAAAGAGCACTCGTACCATGACCACCAGTGAGGTGACGCAGCTAGCACCAAATCTCCCGTCTCCTACCGCTGAAGCATGGACCACTGTCGCAGCCAATTGGTGCACATGTAGATAACCTGCAATTGAATAAAAATTCTTCATTTGTTAAAGATAACATCATTTGTATATAGCCAAATTGACCAACAAAGCACGGTAGCACCAACCAAGATGCGAGCCATTAAATCTTTCCTCAACCCCACTAACCAATTTTCAAACATATTGATAACGCTACTAGGAGGTGGCAAATTAGAAGCCTCTTGTATAACTTGCCATGCAAGATGAGGAAATTGACAGTTAAAGAAGAGATGTTGTATCATTTCCTCATTGTTACAAAATCATCACTCTACTACCATTCCAATTTCTTTTGCTAAGGTTATACTTTGCTAGAATCACACCTCAATGTAAGTACCACAAGAAGATTTTATTTTTTTAGTGGCCCCTTAAGCTTCCAAAGTTGCCAGATTATAACAGGGATGCTTTGGTGCACTAAGGCAGCATACATCCACTGAATAGGGCATGCGGCCTGACGGGCCGACTTTCTCCCCCCGCCTGGGTCTTTCCCACTCCTGAGGTTCCCTTTCCCCTCCCTTCCTGACTAGCACCCCTCCTCTCTTAGATCCAGCTTCTCTCCCTCCCATCTCAAGTGGCTCGTGCTGTTGAAGAGGAGAAATAGGGAGGCCTGGTGGCCCCTCTATGTAGATTATGTTGCTTTTTGTCTTCATTAACCAGATCTGGGCATCTTTTCCTCCCTATTCCTGCTTTCCCTTGCTTTGTCCATGGTGGTCAGAACTTTGGTGAGCAAAGGAGGACTTGAGCATCGTGGATCTGTGCTTCCCTCGGATTCAGGTCGCGGTTCCTTGCTCTAGAGTGCTCTTCAGCCTCTATTGTCCCACCATGCTAATAGCAGGGCAGCCAGCATGGAGAGTGGTGCTCAAATTGGAGCCTATATAGGATCTAAAGCTCTCCTATCCATGGTATCGGGTAGATTCTCATTCGGCGCTGCCCTCTCTTCCTGGGCTCCTCCCCTCTTCAAGGTTTTAATAAATTCCTATGTTTTCCTTTGGCTTAGCTCGCCAGATTTTGTTAACCAAATCATCTGCCTCCGATGAGCTCTCAATGGAACTTCATATATGTCTCCTGCCTGGTCCGGGTGGGACGGTTTGCGGACGAGCATATGCCACTTTTGCATCTGCTAGCTTCATTTGCTTCTCTCTCTGGTGATTCTTTCTTCGATCTTCTTATGCACAGAAGTGAGGCCATCTCTGGCTAGAGTACTTGTTGAAGATCCCTGGTCTCCCTCTTCAACCTCTATCTCAAAGGCCAACTTTGTGGCTCATGGGTGCAACGGCTCCTTGGCGTCCTTTGTGGTGTGCCTTGGCCACTGACTCGGTGGTATCTTCCCGATTTAGGGGTTCAAATCAGTTCGTCGTTGCATGCTCATGTTCGGCATCTCTGGCGTCGGTGACTTTAGCTTCACGCAGTTGAGCCAGCTTCTATCGCTGGCTACACCTCCCATTGAAGTCCTTAACCTCCTGGTTGGAAAGCCAAATTATTGGTTTCGGCCTCGGCATGTGCACGATGGTCTTGCTTGCCGTGATGTCGTCACCCGCATCTGGCCTCCGAGCAGCCTCTTTGCCAGCTGATGCACGTGCTTCCCCACCACCGATGGCATCAACAAGGCTTTGATGGTTGGTGCATTGGCATCTTCTTGATCATGGGCACCAATTTCTTCAAACTCAACCTCCAGATCTCATCAAGGATCAAATGGAGGCCTTTGGTGTGCATCCTACAAAGCAAGCTTCATCCCGTGCTGGTGGTGGTCGACAGCGGCCTACCATTAGCGGTTTGCTCTTCAATCGGTGAAGGTGAGCTCAATCGGACACGTGGAATCATGCATGGTAGCTGTGGAAGCATGTGCCCATCATGAACTTGGTTGTGTGCTCGTGTCCCTCAGGGCGGTTCTGTAATTTTCCTTTTCTTTTTGCCATTTCCATTAACCGTGGGATGTAATGTTGCATCAGCGTCTTTTGGGCTCACCTTGGTTTAATATAAAGCAGGGTCATATTTCAGGAAAACAATCAACTGAACAAGTGTCCACTTTGATGAAGGTTCCATTTATAACATCTCGTTCTTGTTATAAATACACACTAACTAATCTTGTAACTTGTTCTTGCAAATCATAAAATTGGGCCCCACGATGGCTCTACGAAAAGAGATGTTGAGTGGATATAAACTCATCACTCTAGCCAAAGTGGCATCTTTTTCCAGACAATGTTAAAATGTGAAGGGTAATGTGTACTAAGGGGGTTATTTTCTAGCCGGACGTAAAGAAGTGGTGCTTGACCTTTATAAGGCTAGCCCAAAAAGGAGATGGAGTCCCCTGGCTTTCCTTCGATTTGATCACGGGTCTTACTGCCCGGGTATTTACTTCTGAGGAGACTTTAGCAGACACCATCTTTGATTAGCAACTTGAAGAGTCATTTGCTAATAATGCATATACTTTTGACATCAAGATCTTGTATTCCAAGGCCACCTTGATCTTTGGATCAGCACAATATGTTCCACTTAGCTAGTTTTTTTTATGGTTGACTTTGCCAGAAAAATCTGGACTTGAAGTAATCCAACCCTTTAAAAGAATCAAATGATATCTCTAAAAAGAATAATATAAACATGGTTACACTGCTAAGGATGTACTAATCCACCACTCACAGATATATGTTTGCCCCTGTCCAACTACTTAGTCGTTTCTTACATCCTTCTTTTGCCCCCTTCATTCGTTGTTTCTCAATTTTCTGTGATAGATTGGGATGCCAAGATATTTGAAAGGAAAAGTATCCATTTCACACCCACATAACTCAATGTACTGGGCTTCGAACTCCTTAGCAGCCCTGAAATAGAATAATTATTTATATGGAATATCTTAAAGCTAAGAGTTGTTCAAATGCTTAGCAAAAATTTCAATTTATTTGGCATGCTCAATATAGGTGTGCTCCATAAAAATAGGGAGTCGTCAACCAGATGACCGTCCTCTTTAGCTCTTGTAATAATGGTAGCCAATATATTTACAATAATATCAAATAATAGAGAAGTGATTCTATACTCTTTCAATTTTTTTCACAAATCTTAAAGAGTACTTAGATGACTGACAGAAGGGTAGATTAGTCAATTTTCTTAGGACCCGAAGCCCAAGTCTAGATCCAGTCCAGACCTGCTCGAGGTTGGTTGGTTCTTCGCCGTCCGATCTGCAGCCCTCCGCTGCCGTCAACACTGCCAGCCATGGTGGTTGTCGGGCTCGCCGGTGCTGGAGTAGGGGGAGCTGGCCGGCTGACCATGAGAACAAAATCCCGGCACCTCCAGGGACATGCGCATGGTCTTGGTCCAAGCGGAGGTGCACCGCACGACCAGCAGCGATGACATCTGGCGGCCGCGGCGAGTGGTCATCATGGCAATGGGGCTGCGGTACTCCACCCACGAAATTGGTGGAGGGGAATCAATCTAGGTGGGAAAGGGATGTCATGGTGCAAAGGAATCGACGTAGAACTTACTAAACGCGACAATCCGGGCCGAGGGAATCTCGCCGAGATTCGGCTGGAGGAGGCGCCAATGGTGACAGCCGAGGAGCGTGTCCTCTCCCTTGCGTCCTTGCAGCCCCTTCGGTGCTCAGAATCGGCCGGAGGAGATCTGGCGGTGCTAATTGGAGGCGGCGGTAGCGGCAGATAATGGTGGCGGTCGGTGGAAGCTTATAAGTGATGTTTTCATCAATGTCAGGCGGCGGTAGTGGCAGATAGCAACAGCGGTCGGCAGGCGGAGGCGGCGGAATGCCGTCACGGCGCGTGCAGCACCAACCTCGAGCTGGAAGTGGCGATGTGAGAAGAGAGAGACACGCAGGTGAGGTTGGACGCGAAGGACACGAAATTGATTTTTCTGCCCTTTTCTAGTCATCCAGGGATGCTTTGAGATTTGTGCAAAAAAGTTTTAAAAGAATATAGAAGTACTTCTACAAAATACAAGTAGGTATAAGAAACTAGAGGATATAATTTGGATGAAGAATAGTGACATGATGTGTGCAACTCCGAACAGAGATATGCTGTAAGGCTGCGCTAGAAAAACGACGCGATGTTGACAACACCATACATGATATCAAGAAAATGCTGTACACTCACTCGTGGACTTGTGGTCATACCAACGCTCATCGTGGCTAGAAAGCAGAAAACGCTAACTACAGTGTCGTAGATCCCTTTGCCTTTCAGCAGCAAAGGTGGTGACCGGCCGTGGAGAGCTAATCGGGAGAATTTATCAAAGTTAAAAAGCTGCCAAGAAAAAACAAGATCGATAAACCATATCGGATATTTTTTTCCCAATGTTTCGAAGCCGTTGAACTTTTGAAGCCACACATCGTTTGAAAGGCAAAGGCAAGGTTGATTCTTCAAAACATGCGTCTCTTTGTTGTGTTCAGGGCTGAATCCGAATTGCCGACGCGCTTTATGCCACTGAGATACTGACGACGTACGTACATATTGAGACTGGATGCTTGGCTTGGCTCCATTGCATGATGAGAGGTGAAGAATATGGGCACTGCTTAAGGGTCTGTACGGTTCGCAGGGCATGGACCGGAGTGAGCGACCCAAAGGCTGCAGAAACACGAACACACGCAGAGCTGACAAAAGGCTCTCGCGGCAGCATGGCATGCGGCTGCGGTGCGTCCTGCCGCCCGTGGGAGTGGGACTCCCCCCTCGATCGTCTCTTTGTTTTTGTTTCTGTGTCTCTCTCTCTCTCTCTCTCTCTCTCTCTCTCTCTCTCTCTCTGAGATAAGGACCATCTGTAATCTGTATTTTGATGAACTTCTATTTACTTTTCCAGAATTCGCATGAGATCGATCTATATAATGATATAGATCGCATAAAACGTAGACGAATGCCCAGCTCAAATGTATTCTCTTGCACATCAATATCAATATATAGATTCTCCTGCACAGAGATTAGAATACAAGCGTACATTGAAACGCACGGTGGATTAGGATAATCATACATAATTTTCTTTCATCCTCGTCTCGTCGGCAGGCACGGACTAAGAAGTTGTGCGATGTACGTTGGTGTGTGCTGGGCATGTGCCTTGGGATCTCAGTCTCGTCCTTCGGATTTTCAGAGCCTCCTTGTCCCTGGAGCAAGCAACACCTTCTCTTCACCTCGATCAGTGGCCTTTTCGGAGCGTGCACCATTACCTGCGCCTGCATCTGCACATATTACATGTAAATTAATTGCTCCATGACAATTGTGGTCTGAGTTAGTACTAGCACTAATACTAATTAAGGACACTACTGGCTAATCGGTGGCCTTTCTTGATGCAGGTGGCCTGAGATTTTAGGCCTAGTAAATCAAGTGAACAAAAAGTGCCTACCGCATGGTGCTTTGCCTGAAAGCTGGTGCAGAAACGCAAGTGCTACGGCCCTTTTCGGCCCCAATTAGCAGTGTGGAATTGGGCTGCACCAGTTGAGCTTTTCCCCCGCTCGGCCCAACTGCTTTTCCGAAGGCCTTTTTATTGTGATCTATTGATCCAAGACCATCGCAAGTGCGCGCTCTCTCTCATATTTTCTCCATGCTGTAATATAAAGCATATTTCAATTGGTTAAGACAAAATTTTAATCACTAATTACTTCATTATTATATAATTTATGTGATATAAAATTAATATTATTAGGTCGGTAATCAAAAGTATTTTTTGATGATTATGATTTTATATTACATGAACCGCATATTAATAAACTAATTATTGATCAAAGTCTTGTCTTAACCAACCAAAATATGTTTTACATTTCTGAATGGGGAGTATTTTTTGTGAGGGAGCATGTACTTGTTATTGGCATAACTGCATTTCAACGCATCAAAAATAAGTATACATGGAATATAGGAAAATAGTGCTGCTTCCGTAAGATTCCTCGCAAAAAAACAAAAGAGATTGCTTTGTTATAAATAAAGTTCAACTAGATGATCCTAGTCCTCAACTCAGATTATCCTAGTCCTAGCAGGTACAATAGAATTAATACTTGCTATGCGATTTATCACATCAATAAAAAAAAGATTATCCTAGTCCTAGCAGGTCCTACGTTTCGGGATCGCCGGCGCAGCGGCGGTGGCCGGCGACGACTGCCCCGTGGTGGTCCTCGTACGGATCACACACACTCTCTCTCTTCGTACGTGGGTTCTTGGTTGGTTCAGCGTTGTCCCAGGCATCTCTCTTGCTCTTCATTACCAAGATCCAACCACCAATTCATCGCGTTATTTGTTGTGTTTAAGCTCCCATTGCCTTGAGTTGGCTAGTGGTTGCTTAGATTAGTTCTCTAGACTGAATGCACACTTTGCTCCACTGCATTGAACAGCCTTGAAGACCTGAAAGGGCTCGATCGGTTCTCACTACACAACAGTGTTGCATTCCTCTGCTCACTTCTGTATGTATTTTTTTTTAACAGATAAGAACCTGGATAATGATTGGCCATGTATGATGCATAATTGCATATACAGTCTGATCTGATCTGATCTGATCATGCTTTGCAACTTATCATATCATGTATGTGTCTAACAATATATATAAATTTCCATGGATCAGAATGGTTATGTTATAGCAGAACATGGAAAAAAATGTGCTTCTTCTCACAAATGCTGTTATGGCTAGGACATATTCTGACAGCAGAGTAGCATCCTAAAGCACAGCACCCAATGCAAATATATACTAATTGTACGATGAAAGATGGTGAGATATTCCTTTCTTTTCCAACAAAAGGTGTTCTTCCTGATACATTCTCATTCCATTTTTCTCACTTTAGAGGCTTTTAGTATGAAAGTCTTTTCCTCTATTGCTCGGTTTAGAGGCTTTTAGTATGCAAAAACATGCGCATTGTGTTGTCATTTCAGCCCTCTAGTCGCATGTGGATTATTGCATATAGCTTCACCTCAACGATAAGGGTGTTAATCTGTCCATATCCTGACATATGCCATCATGGTTTGTGGCCTTACCATCTCCTGTTTCCTAACACCTATTCACAGTTCAAGTGATTCTACTCTGGGTGAGTTATATCTTGCTATGGTTTTCCTTTTCTAAATAAGAAGAAAGTTTCTGCTGCAAAAATGGATGCAACTCTGTCAGGTCATGACCATGCTTATAAGTTGTAACACAATCTTGTGATAAGAAAGAGTGAATCCCAACATGGATCGATCTATCACCTGCATCACATTGCTTGCTTCAGGTTGTTGTCGCACGGGACGATGTTACTGGATTTTTTTTCTTTAAATATACTTTTTGCCAAGATTCTGTTCTAGTTATCCAAGCAATGTCAAGTTCACTAGTGCATGCTAGACTGTAAATGGCAACGCTTTTACATCAAGTACTTTTGGTTCTCCAGACTTAAAGTAAGTAAATGATGATGAAATGCACACAAGATGCTTGCACAATATGCTCTCGAGTCTTGACCATTGCATGGATTCCAAGCAAGCTATAGTGTACCACTGAATTATCACCTTCGTCAAATAGTACATGATTTGGACAAGCCATGGATAACATTTGGTGTTCTCTTTTTTGCATCACCTGAAATCAGAAAACTTCTACACACGCATTTATACAATATGCTCTTGCCTTGTGCTCTAATATCTGTCTACTTTGTCTTAAATAGCGCTAATTATTGGTTCAGCTTTGCTGAATCCAGTAATTAAGTCTTCGTTTCCACTTGCAACTCCAGAAGATGAGGTGGGTGGAACAGTATCATATCTTCGCTTTTGTTTCTTCTCCATGTTTTTTCTGATTCCAACTTAAATCAATGCAAGTCCTATTAGTTGCAACATGGGAGCTGATGGTCCTTGTCCCATATAATCTATCTGAACTACTAGTGTCGTTAGCAGTGCTGTTTCTGAAGCAGGTGCTCAAATTAATGGGCACATTTGTCATGTGTTTGATTTCCAGTCTGCAAGGAACCTTCATCATGCAGTTATGTACTTTATTTTTCTGGTGACCTTGACATGATTTATACTTAATTCATTCTCTGGTGGAGCTTCATGACCATTACATGTACTGACTGAAGAACACTGGAAATAAATGGACCAATGTGATGATGTCAACCTTACCTGTTCTGATTCAAATCCATTTTCAGAAACTGTACTAAAACCATCAAGACCAAGTGGAGCATGAATGTACAGGTACACTTCGTTTTCCCATCGTATTCTCATCATACATTCTTCTAAGTGCCGCCTTGGTTGCGACTAACGCCACGTTTCTTTCCTTGGTTTTCTGTAATAGATGTTATGACTTGTGAACGAGCACTAGGGACTGCAAAGAAAGAAGAGAGCAGCAAATCAACAACTGCAATGACCTTGTTATCATTATCCCAATTGCCAAGTTGATGGTTCAGAAATGTGGTTGTTAAGGTGGCCTTGTCAACCACGCAGATCGGTTAATCCTGGTTTAAGCTATCGTGCCGAGTTTTAGTTACGGTCTCACCTTAATGCTGCTCCCCGGAAAGCTCAGCTTGTCTTAAATCATGTTTATCCTGCACTGGTCACCCTGTCTTTCTCAGTAGCAGTGTGCGTTGGAATGTCTCTTACGTGTATCTATCTAGTCTATGGAGTTTCTTGACCTCACCTCATCGTCTCAGCAGCATCATACTTGTCTCAACTCCTACTGGTGATGGCGACCCTATACTGGTGGTGCCTGACAGGGAGTGCCCTTTGTCGAGGGGTATTAGGTGACACATTCACGTCTGTTGTGTTGTAGCTTTCCATCTGATTATCTTACCTTAATTCGTGATGTGTTATCATCACTTACTGTAATTTGTTGTATTACCTGTTGTCCTGCTCTAAATTCTCGAAAGGCGAAAAAAGAGTGGTTTTCACTCTTCGCTTCAGTTTCGTTGGGGTTGCTCAAGGGTTGTGAATTTGATTTTGGAAACTCAGCTCAATTGTTCTTGATGTGATGTGGGTGTTTCTCTTAGTATTTCCATTACATGGATGCATCTGAGGTGAAAGTTTTGGTGTTCTCTGAAGTGTGAACCTGATGTACCTTTAGATCCCATCAGATAGAGAAATTGCTTGGTAAGAGTTTTGAGCCGTCAACGAAAGAGGAGGGCGATCGACAAATCTATGAACTGAAAGAGCTAGAAATTGTGTGAAACAACTGAACTTCTGTGGCACAAACCACTGAACCAAAAATAAGAGCTTCCAGGGTAAAGTCATGAACAAAGAAAATGCTCAGTGAGATGTCAAGTTTGCTCTCTCAAGGTCTTCAGTAAGGGGAACATTGGCTGCCTCCAACACAACAGCTGGAATCTGAAATTAGTAAATCAGGTGAAGCGAAGGCCAAAATGGCTTGGAAGTGCACTCTTCAGTGAAATTCCTTCCTCCCACAGTTCGATTTGATCTAATCCTGTCAGGCAGCTTCCAAGCTGTTTTCTCTCATAATTCACTGGAGAAAACAAGCCTGTATACAAAAGGGGTGGCCAAGAAACAGCCTTTGGTGTGCCAATTACCGCGCCGTTTGTCAGGGGAAAAAAGGCTCCATTCCACACCTTCTCTTCTGTGGTTCATCAATAGATCATCAGCAGCGTGCAATCCCAGGCGGTCCGGAATTATCATCCGTCATGTCGCCTGCTGTCGGTACGGTCACAGCCGTGCCGGCAAATGGTTAAAGAGGGGGTGGTAGAATCTACATTTTTGTGAGTGTCATAAGAGGGGAGGGGGCTGTCTACTACGGCCTTCTGCCATACTGCAAAACCATGATGTGGTTAGCGGTTGACATGTCCGGCGCAACCGACGGCGACACGGCGTCCCTCTGGCACCAGATGCTATCTCGGACATGCTGCAGGGTCATGAACGGGAGGAGCGGTCGCCCTCGGCATGTTATCTCCACCTGCAAATATACAGTTTTATTAAGTTCAGTACTGTCAGTGATAACCAAAGTTCTTCAGAGAGCAAGCAAGGAGGCATCAGTCGAGCATTCCTTCTTTCTGAAATGATGATGTACATATGACTCCATACTGATGAGCTGATGCTAGTGAATTGTGAACCGATCAACAAACAAGCCACAAGTGGATTACAAGTCAAGCAAAAAGTTTAGTAGGACATCAGTTACTGTTTCCTTTTTGAAGGTAAGGCATCAATTACTGTGAGGTGAGGATGGATGGAAGCATTGCATTGCTTCTGGTGAGAGTGAGGTAGTGATGTGATGGGACTTTTCCTTTGCGCAACCACAAAAACATACATTGCAATTCCATGCCTAAAGCCCTATAAAGGTACAATACACAAAAGAGCAGGCAGGTCCAAGCGATGCATGCCTGATGCTGATGTCTGATTCCTCTGTTAGTTTGTGATGATGGCATTTCATTACCTTCCTCCCCCACAGCCACCTGTGACATGCCCAACCAACCAAAGCTAAACTATACTAAACGTGCTTGCAATTGCAGGCACAGATCTGAGATCCCAAACCACAACTCTTGCCTATCAAATTTATTACCCATCCATGCATGTTCTTTCTTTAACTAATCATCACCTCAGGCTCAAGTCAACGAATGAAGTCCTAAAAACAGGTGCTCATCTAAGTTAAAACAAAAACTTAAACACTTAGTGAGCCTAATCTAACAAAGGAATGCTGATTGATTGAATGATTCTCCTTCCTTCCCAAAACTACCCAACAAGAGCGTGCGTCCTAGCTACTCTGCCCGTGCTTGTCTACCAAACATGCCATTCCATGGCATGACAAGAACATCCGGCCCTACTCCTGATTATGATTTTAGGTAATATCGCACCACCGACACGTCGACAATGACATCAGATCATGGTACAGAGCCTAAAATAGACCTCGTGATTCATTACTCGCTGAATAAACATTCAATCGCGAACTAATTAATAATCGCGAATCGATCCGATAATTGGTCCTAAGGGTATGGAGGATTTATGGCAGTATGCAGCACGGTAGCTAGAGTAGATACATGAATGGGGTCTGTGGTCACATGCATGTTTACAGGTCGAAGAAGCCTAACCATTCAACCTCTCCTCCCCATGACAATCCATGTAGCAACCAACGCCAGTTCAAGTGAAAGTGATTATCTGACACGATGCACTATGTTTTTCTGTTTCCAAGTCAGTGTCATATAGGAGTTTGTACTTGGAAAAAAATCGATCTCATTTATAGATAATCACTTTCACTTGAACAGGCGTATAGTATCCAGATGTCACTTTAGTCTCAAATCAAACATTGCACATAGTATGAGAGTAATCACTCCCAAGTCCTAACTACGAACCGATAGAAGTTCAGTATAGATTTTATTTACATGGCGTTACTAGGATCTAACATAACAGGATGCAGAGCAAAAGATCACCCTAGGAAGTTAGATTTCCACCAGAAGGTCGTAGTTACCTAGCTATCAAGGATTCTCATTGGTAGGATGAGTATTAGATGGGTGAGAAAAGCTTATGCAAAATGCATAAGTTACATACGCATTTACCATAGTCGCTTTATGAGATTGAGCATGTGGACTGATAGCCTGTTTAATCTCTCCACCCACCAGGACGAGGGTTCAAGTCCTAGCTAGGACCGGCATGGGTGCTCATTCTTTAACCAATTGGTAGAGTCCTTACTTCAAAAATATAAATAAAAACTTTGTAACATTTTTTACCAAAAAGTATACATAGAAATATGAACAAATTTTGCTAAAGTCATTCGACACTCCCAAGTCCTAACCATCACCAACTGCCTGCAAGTTGAAACTAGCTATAGGAAAAGAAGCAAAACAATATTAAGCCCTATTGCTAGGTCTAACATGATCATGTGGGCATGCATTTTTCTACATGGAATGCAACCCTCCACCAATCAGACATATACAGCCAGGATGCGGAGTTATATAAAAAACCTAATCATCCACCACACTAACAAGAAAACAAAAAGAAAGAAAGAAACACCTATTCCATATATTAATTAGCAGATTAAATGCCAACCCGCGAATCTTTAGTCGCATCGATCGTGCGTATATGACGCTATTAGACGTGCCCAACACTTTGGCTGTAAGCAGAATTATTTAAAGACCATCGATCAGTGTATATGTATATACAAACCTATCACCATTATACGCATTCCATTAGCTATTAAGCTGTCATGTAGTGTCAATTATATGCATGATCATGCATGCACTACATCGATCGATCCTTGCGACAATCGTGCACGAAACTCACGTAGCCCTAAACTATATATAATGCATCCTCTGAATCATTTGGTGGCTCATCTGATTCCTTTGGATCGGTGTACTTTCTACACGACTATATATCGCTAGTGTTTATTAAGTTGTGTATACTACTATATATATGAAATATTCTCCTGGCTAATACACTAATTTCGGATGCGATCCTGTGACTTGTATGGCTATGCGGCCGGCCAAACGTCCAACGTCCCTTTGCTCCAAAGAAACACACCTACATAAATGTGACCCACGAGCTGCTACTACGCCTAACTACTAACAAGTCTAATTAGTCACGAGCCACTGATACTTACTATACTTTCTATATATGTAATACTTATAAAATTACTTAGGGATATAATTATGGATAGAAATATATGCTCGCAAAACATATTTGATCGAAAAGGAGACGAGACCAATGCAAGAATTATATTTATTGCAAGGAAATTGATGATTGTATTGATGTGCTAAGTCCCAGGGTGTGCACGTTTTGTACAAACATGGGAGGGGAGCTATTGTTATATGCATGATGCATGCATGCATCACACCCTTTGCCCTATGGAATATTTTCTAGGCAAGGCCACAAACAAGTACCCTCCAACTAACTCTCCAGCCTTATTCTCCCTAACATAATCGTGGACTTTGGACTTGATTAGTGGTTAAGTACAAGTGCGGTTTAGCCGCTAATAGTTGGAGGGACGAGGCGTGCATGCATAAGTGCTGCACTGCATAGTGATTCGGCTGGTGCACCTTAGTGATTTAGGTTTTGTTGTTGTTGCTAGTAGGTTTCCTCTGCTAAAGCTCCCTCTTAATTCCCATTGATAATTGGTAGGTGCAGCAAGTGCTTTCCTTGAAAATTACCAAAACTCAAATCAGTGCAACTTGCACCCGCTCTAGCTAGCTAATCACTCTCTCTACAACAAAAAAGAGCATATATGCATATGGTCCCCCAATCCATATGCATGAGAAAGAAATTAAGTGACAATTGATAAGAGATTGGAGATGGATTAAAGATAGCAATATTTCAGTGCCCTAAAGTGCAATTCTCCACAACTCCTTGTTTCAAGGGCTCTAAAGTGAAATGCTTCCTTTTTAAGCCCTAGTCCTATCATATAGTACTTGTACTGCCAAGTAGTAGTACAAACTAAGAATTGACACGTCCGATCCAAGGCATGCATGCATGAGAGGGAATTGCAGCTAGTGCTTGTGTAGTAATACTAGTAGTTAGTGGTCCTTTTGGCTTGTGTCCATCCGTCTATTCCTTCCTCCTAGCTTCCCTTTCATTGAGATGCCTCACCCTCACCAACTTGGCATTATTCTCTCTCTCTCTCTCTCTCTCTCTCTACTACGCACGCATTTTTTGCATGGACCCACTCCCATGCACATTTTCTTTCTCCCCTCCATTTCTCTCTCCCAAGACCAATCATATGGGCATAAAACTTGTGTTGTTCTAGATCTGTTTCATTGGCTAGCAAGATGGGGCCACATGCATGTTTGTGTGAAAATATTCCACCACAAAGTGCACCACTTAAGGTTCTTCGATTTGTCATCTAACCACACAACCCAAGCTATATATCTAAGCTATCTTACCTTCCTCTTAGGCTTTGTCTCTGATGGGAATCAATGAAAATTTGTAGCTTGGCTTCAAAGGGGACAAGGGGTGCAAACTTAAGTGAGGTAAGCTCAACGATAGCATGACGGCAGTACATAGCATGGAAGCATTTGCTTGCTCCATGCACATGCATAATTGTCAATTGGTCATCTAATTAGTAAAAGTAGGTAATATTGCAGTAAGAGCAGCATATTCTGACATATATGAAGGACTAATTATATACCAGTGAAATGTTTAGATCAAAATAAGGGCTAAGTGAAATGAGTGCAATATCGCCTCAACCCCTTGGAACACCATAGTCCACATGAGACAATAGATGCATTGGATTTGTTCTCGATGGATCTCTTTGTTTTTTAAATATATTTTTTATTTGAAGCGATGGCTAGATGCCTGCCACATTAAGTGAACGACTAAGATAGCAATTGAGGAAAAGAGCATCAAACTGCTAGAGACAAAGAAGAAAGTACAATTCATATGCATATATAAAGTGGAAGAGCCGTTTGGTGCATGATGTGTAGTATATTAAAGCATCCATGAATAGATGGAATCTTTTGGTTAGCTAAGAGTTGCCACTAAGCTCTGATTATTACTACATATTATCCTAATCAAAGCATGGTCACATTCCATATTCTTTGTAGATTGTTAAATCAAACAAGCATCCCTACTCATCAGGCCTTTCACTACTCAAGACTGACACATGTTTCAACCTAGTAAACCATCACCATCTCTTTCTAGAGAAGAACCTCCTTAATTATTGTTAAATATTAGATGATATAAAATTGGCTGGTAGAGACAAAGTTGACCCTCGAAATATTTATATGCATGGCATCTTGCAAAAAGAAGAAGAGGAAATTGTTATGCATGGCGTCGGTTAAGCTAGGCCCATTCAGGAGCAGATGATAACTATAAATCAGAAGCAATAAACATTTCCTCCATCAAGCTGCATGTTCAGTTGATCAATCATTCTGCCAAATCGTGCGTGCATGCATGCTGATAGAGGCCATTCTGTTAGCTAATATAAAAAAGTGATGATAGAGGCCATGGTAATTGAATATCAATGAAGGTGCTAAGACCCTTTTTTTGGTGCGATTTGGTAATGCCTTTTGCTAAGACATTTTTTGGGATCAATGTCCTTTGGTGAATTTCTGGAACTAATTTGGTTTCGATAGCATTCTGGACTTTTTTGATTAAGCGCTAATATTAGGGCTTGTTGTTTTATCATCTTGTCATATATAGGATGTAATCCTTTGAATTATTTTAGTGATGCAAATATTTGAAGGTAGCTGCACGAACAAGTGAACTTTTTAATTGTACTGTACACCATGTTAATATTTGTATGTATCATTAGAAACCAAGATTACAAAACTGGTTAAATTTACAGGCATTGTGCTGCCAAAATCGTTAGCTAGCTACTCCAGCATATAAACTCTTTATGTTATGGCTTTTCATACAAGCCAGACGGATGCCTTTTATCTAAGAGTCAATTTAACGCAAGCATATAAAAGATAGCTTGCCTTGGACTCGATTCAGAAAAGAAAACACGCAAAATATGAGCCAAGTTTCATCTATATGATATTTATCAACCAAGCCATGCATCTCAGACCAGAGTTTGCTTAGCCTGGGCTCTGAAGTTTGAACTTGATCCGACTTAGTAGCAAAAGGTCAACAAAAACCCAAATTCATTTAAACTACTAATTAAAACTTGTAGAAAAGTTTTTAAAAATAGTGTCTTATTCTTCCCTTTATTTCCATCAATATCCTAAAAATTTAGTATATGGAACACTAGAATATGAAGCTTCTAATCTACAAAGTACTTTTTCTCAACTACATAGCCAGGTGATCTAAACTCCTCAACGATCGAACTAAGTTGCATTATGACCGATCTATCACCGATCAGGCTGAGTATTATTTTTCACTATTACCCCAAAGGAGTCAACGTGAGTCAAAGTCACCTGGGGGGTGGGACCGTGGGAGCAGGGTTCTAGTTACCGTCGGGAAATTTTGGTTACCACCCAGAAACCCTGGTAGGGAGAGCTACAATTAATTTTGGAATTTACTGCTTAATGCCTTAATATATGCTCATATGCTACCGCCCAGAAACCACTAGCTAGCTTGTGAAAAAGCCCAAGACGATTTGATTAATTTTGGAATTAATTATATCGTGTATTATTAATTTGTTCTAGGTTAACTTACGAATTAAGATTATTTGCCAGTGGAATGCATATACAAGCAAGCATATACGTTTCACCCTATATATATGCAAATGCCAAACACGAAAACGAAGATTTGGCACTCAATGTGGGGCGCTATAGTTTCAGTCCTGTGGTTAGCGAGTCAATTCGTAGAAATATATAAATGGTCCATGATAAATATCTAGATATATATACAGGAATTTCCTCGGAATTGAATCTATTTTATAACACAACATGCATATGATTTATTGGAGTTCAAACGCAGAATTCAGTTGTATTTAAAACTCGTACCTACGTGCATTGTATTTCTACCAAGATATATCAAAGATTCAAAAAGAATAAGAACAGAAGTTTCTCAGAAAAGGAAAAAAAGGCGCATGCAGTACTCTGTACCATCCACGTATAAATATATATCGTCTGGGCATCACCTAAAGTCGTTGCATATAAATATATACATATTAGCCACCTAAAAAGTTAACCGTCCTTTCATCATTGGGTACGGCATTACATACAGATTAGCTAGCTAGAGTTAGCACTGATGTAATTCTTTTGTATATATACGCAAGAAGATTCCATAGCCGTGCATGCCATCTTGCATGAGATTGATCACAGAAACAACCAGACAAAGCAGCTAGGCAGCAAGTAAAAGGTCCATTAATTAATTTCCGAAGATAGAGTATTAACATAAAGAAATGTAGATAAGAAAAACAAAGTTTTCAGCTAGCTAGAGCCGGCCTGCATGGTGTAGAGTATATTATGATTTTGTATATGCGTGTACTCCTGAACAAAAAGAAGCCTATATATCATTGCAGTTGCTGAGAACATCTGCAGGCTTGCTAGCTAGGCCTATCGACTGCTAAAGGAAGCAAAGATCTCCAAGTCATAATGAAAAGGATCCATCCCTGTACGTGATGGAGCAAGAAATGGTGTGTGTGTGTTGCTCGTGCACACATATACACACACACTCTCTCTCTCTCTTTCTCTCTCTCTCCCCCTCTCTCACACGCAGGCACTCGAAAGCCCTACTTGATGCTTCCATATGGTGAGGATGGTGCATAGCTTTCAGTGATGCATGGTAGGTGAACGAGCCTTTTTTTCTAGGGCACCATCTATCTCACTCAAGACTCACAACGCTTTGCACAAACACAGCCACCCTGCGCCCCAACACAGACTAGCTAAGGCAGAGGCAGGCACACTACTCTACATGTACGTACATATATGCCTACTCATGTGTCCTATATATGAGCATAGCCCTGTAGCCTGTGGTGCATGCATGCTAGCACTTCCATGCTCCATTTGAGGCATTGCACTGGGGAGAAAAGGCCTTGGCAATAATGAGCTCTTTGGCCATTTCCTGGGCCTATGGATGCATAGGAAAAGAAAGAACAGAAAGGTGTGTGAGGACTCTACCTAGCCAAGGCTCCCTAAGCTATAATTATAGGCTTTGTATGTGCACACACAGGAGAGCAAGAAGAAACAAATTAAGTTCCATCACTAGCCAGTGATAACTAACCATCTCTCTAACCTCTCTACTCTCAATTCTCTCTTTGCTTCTCTCTCTAGGATGGATGGAGAACTCATGTCAAGTGGTGAGGGGATGATGCGCCACCCAAGACACAAACCCCTCACCTATAATAGGAACAAGCCCACCCTTATTGCCATGCTTAATATTATATATACTAGCAGGAGTGCAAGCATATGTATAAAAAAAATTCTAGAACCACATCTGTATGGTACAAGTAGTCCCTTTTCTAGCTGTAATGTTCCTTTCATCACCGATGTCGGAAAAAGCAACGAGAAAACATGCACCTTGGGAGTAAAAAAGAACAAAATCCACCACACTAACACCAAAAAGGCCGGAGAGGGGGGAAAGAATAAAATGCAAATGCTTCAAGAAAGGATATTGGAATTGTGTTGATATATAAATACCTCTGATTCATCTTCCAATCCAAGTTTGTTAACAAGGTACTTGATCAACAACCTTACTGTCACCCTCCCATCCCTGAAAAGATAAAAACGAATAGAAGAAAAAAACTTGTTAAAATTCCATATTTTACATACTGTAATAATCAAATTAAATGATAGTAAGTACGAAGCATTTTTTTTTGCAGATGAATTTTCGTAGATTTGGAGGAGCATTGACAAAACATCAAAAATTTCCAAATGCAGGATGATATAATTAATCTAAGCAACAAATTCAGGTTGAAAAAAAGAGATGGTAATAGAATAGTACTTGATCCTTAAGTAGCTTCTTTGAATCTGAGGCAAGAACGGCTCCCTCCCTCTGCACAAATCAAATTGCCCAAAAACAATTAGGCTTTCTGGCAAAACAACCATAATTAAGAACAACATGCAGAAGAAGGCACTGCATTTTGCAGGAATTAATCCTCCAAATACGAATCGACTGACATGCAGAGTTAGAGATTGAGAGAGAGGGAAGAGAGGTGAAGTAGTAGCAATGAACACATGAAATGCTCGCGTGTTTCCATGTAGCTAGTGCACTAGCACGACATGTACTCACTGGTGGGGCGCGGCCTGGAGCACGAACCAGACGCCGGCGGCCGCGGTGACCGCCGGCGCAGGCAGGACGACCCTGATCGTGTCGAAGCCGGAGGCGGCAGCGGCGGGCGAGCCTGGCGCGTAGAACGCACGGTGCGCGAACGGGAGAAGAAGCGGCGGTTGTTGCGCGGCCAGCGGCGCGGGGCTCCACGGCGGCAGCCAGGGCGGCCCGGCAGGCGGCACGGGCATTTGTATCGACGCCTGCGGAATGCCGGGCATGGCGGGGCGCAGGAAGGCCCCGGGTGGCATGCCCATGCCCGGGAGAATCTCCTGCCGCGGCGGCGCCATCGCGCGGTCCGCCGCGAAGAGGTCGGCCTCGGCGCAGGGGGACGCCGGACCGAGGCCGAGGCGCAGCCAGTCCCTGCTGTGAGCTCCCCCGCCGCCGCTGCCGCCGCCGCCGTTGCTGCTGCTCCCGCCACTGCTACTTCCGCTGGTGCCGGCGGGCTGGAGCTGCTGCTGTGGCGGCAACACTAGCACCTCCCTGCGGCGCTCCTCCTGGGGCACCTGGTGCTGGTGGTGGTGTTCCTGCCTCTCCTGCGGCGGCGGCGGCTTCGGCGGCACCTGGTTGATGGGCTCCTGGGCCATGTGTTGGCTCGGCGGCGGCGGTAGCGCCGTCACAGCGTCGACGCAAGCGGCGGCGACGTCGCAGGGTGCGAAGGGTGCCGTGCCATGCCCGTCGCGGAGGAGCTGCAGGTTCCGAGCCGGGACCATCCGGGCCGCCGCCGGTTCATGCCATCCACCCGGCCGGCCCGGCCCGGCCCGGCACCACCCTCCTCTTCCCTCCCTCCGTCCTCCGCTCACCACGGAGAGAGACCGAGACGCGCGTGCGCGCGCGCGCGGCACAGACGACGACACGCGGGAGCTGCGCACCTAGCTTGCCAGCCACAGGAGACGATCGGAGGTAGAAGACGAAGAAGCTAGAGCAAGAGAGAGAGAGAGAGAGTATTAGGTAGGCGCCCACGGAGAAGTAGCTAGAGGAGGAGCAGTAGTAGCATGGCACGGAGGCAAAGAAGAGATGGATAGAGAGAGAGAGAGAGAGACCTCGTTCGGAGATCAAATAGTTTCGAGGAGGGGTAGACAGAGAGAGAGAAACACAAACAGGTCTAGAGAGAGAGAGAGAGAGAAACACAAGCAGGTCTAGAGAGAGAGATGGGGGCGCTCCTCTCTCACTCTCTCTAACTTTCTTTTTTTATTTACCTTTTGGGACCTCGCAGCAGGGACAAAAAGAACAGAAGCTGCAGATATTTAAGCCCGGGTACTTCCCTGCGAATAGCAACACGGCGCAGGGGCTTTTGTGGAAGATTGGTCGGGGGCGCGTGGGGCCCGCGGGGCAGTACGTGTGTGTGTGTGTGGCGTGGTATGATTACCCCTCTTCCTACGGTGGGGTCGCCCTTGCGGTAAAAACAAAAAAAAGAGAACATTTTTTTCCGGGTTTTTGTTAGCCCTGGTCGTGGTGCGTGACGTGGCGGGCACATGGGTTTGTGCAGCTGCCTGCCTAGCTTCCGTGCGGGTTGGGGAGACTCGATCGGCAGCCGGTCAACCAAGCTTTGCATGCCCAGAGTCACTGACACGGCGGCACGTCCAACAGACGCTCAATATGCTCGAAAATACTGTTATTTTTCCCTCAGAAAAACTGCATATCTGACGGCCAAACTAAATTTCTAGAAACAGCCTTCGCCAAATGATATTACCATAATCCACTTCAAAATAATTGACATAGTATACTGCATTGAAAAAGAAGTACGATTTTAGACCCACTATGGTATTTTATTGGTTTATAGTTGTCGACAGTGTTTGACAACCTGAGTGTAGCTATTCAAAAGGTGTGCCTCAAATTTCTTGATAAAGTTGCACCATTCTGTCACATTAATGTGTAGTCATGATTTTAGACATAAGTAAAGTGTAAAACAAAAATATGGATACATATATATATATATAAGTTCGTCCTTTTATCAGGATATTTGTACTATAGGTGAAAACACCTAGTATTAGGTGTCAAAGAATGCAAAATTGAAATGACAAATATGAAAGGGAAAAACAAATGGAAAGAGCAACAAACTTTGTGCAGTTGGGCTGGACGTTTGGAGCACATTATAAACTTTGTTGTTCTGTGGCCCAGCAAAATCATGACCACAAGCAAGTTCAGGCTAAATGACAACAAAAATTTACCAAACGGGATCGCGATCTAACACTATCTTCGACTCTTCGAGCATGTGTATATGTACAAATGATGCCAGATGGAGTTGCTCTAAAAAAACTTGACCACGATACCCAATCTAATTCTAAGCTTTCTTCCGGGTGGCCAAAACAACCTTCCTTACATGTTACCTAGGCCTTCCGTTTTCAATTAGACGTCTAAAGAGGATAGATTTTCACCGACTAGAGGACAAGATTGCGGCAAGGCTCACTTCTTGATAGGGCAAGCACATCACTATGGCCGAGAGAGGTGTCCTTGTCAAGTCCGTCCTTACATATCTAGCAGTCTACCGCCTCTCCGCTGGTTATCCCTCCTCGGGTGCAAAAGAACATCAGCAAGTTAAGGCATGGCTTATTATGGTCTGTGTCGGACAGCAAGGCATTAGAGAGGAAATGCAAGGCTAATTGGAAGACGGTCTGCCATCTGACTGCTTTAGGCCACTCCCAATGCATTGGCTCTTAGCGCGCTATCGTAGGAGGTGATAGAATTTTAGAGACAATCACCCCAATGCATTGTCTCTTAAGTGTTGTATCTAAGAGGGGTTTAATTTAATTGCTTTAGGGATCCTACTTGTATTTCAATATTGTGGCCTATTTGTGGTATATACTAACACATTCATATTTTAACACACACAATGGGTTCAGACGCACTAGTATATGAATATGTAGAGGTAGATTTTAACTATTTACGAAATTGGTCAATCCATTAAGCATCTAGAAGTAAAAATACACTCGATTGATTGTCTAAAAAGACAAAGCTAACCATGTGACAACCTAGAAAGTTGCAGTCAATCACACTGATATTCTAGACAATATCTGAAACGGAGAAAGACTGAGAACTTTTACATTTTTATCTTGGTCAATAATACGAAATGCTTTTGTAAGCTCTTCTTTGGTATCCCTCTCCCCAATCTTGGCAGTCATCATGTGCTCAAACTCACATTTTCTCCACAATTAAGCACAAGCTCACATTTAACCATATTTAGCACCACAATTAACCACAAGCTCACATTTTCTCCCTGCTGCTGTCCATGCGCGGAGTGGAGGGAGGCGGCCTGCTGCTGTCCATGCGCGGAGGAGCCGGAGGCGGGGCGGCGGGCGGAGGAGGCGGGGCGGCGGACGGAGGAGCCGGAGGGAGGCGGCCTGCGCGGCGGGCGGAGGAGCCGGAGGCGGGGCGGCGGGCGGCGGACGGAGGAGCCGGAGGCGGGGCGGCGGGCGGAAGAGGCGGGGCGGCGGACGGAGGAGCCGGCGGCGGGGATTGCGGGTGGAGGAGCCGGAGGGAGGCGGCCTGCGCGGCGGGCGGAGGAGCCGGAGGCGGGGCGGCGGGCGGAGGAGGCGGGGCGGCGGACGGAGGAGCCGGCGGCGGGGAGTCAGCCTGCGCGGCGGGCGGAGGAGCCGGAGGCGGGGCGGCGGGCGGAGGAGGCGGGGCGGCGGACGGAGGAGCCGGCGGCGGGGAGTGCGGGTGAGGAAGAAGGAAGCGCCGCGCGCCGCACAGGATCGGCCGCGTTAAATTTTTCGCATAGGACATCGCGCGAGAGTCGTTTTCTAATTAGGAGTCGATCGCTGTCTCTCTCATCCTTAATCACGGTGCCACGTCAGAATCGTGATTACGTGGAGAGCTAAGAGCCGGTCCAGCGTGTAGCATTGGGACCGATCTTAGGTGGTTTAGGTTGTCTTGGTATCTGTCGCTTGGAAAAAAAATTATGAGAGCACTGAGATTGAGATGACTTGGTTCAAATGGATGGACCCAGCAAAAACATGAGTTGGGATGGGAAACCTATGTGATGACGTGGACATATATCTCTTTTACACGGCGACAGTAATCACCATCGGTAACAGTGAGACTGCATTGTTCTAGTACTCGACGTACCTTGCCAGGCATCGCCCTAAGTACATCGCTCCATTGATTTGTGTGGCCTCAAAAAAGAAAAAAAATGGTATGTTGGAAATGCCATGACTGAAAATGCTTGGGTGAGCTAGATTGACATCCATGATAGCCTCACCGTAGTGCACATTCAAGAATTCTTTGACCTACGGACTCATGTGAGCCAAGTTCAGCTCGCCCATGACACGTCGGACACCATCCTGTGGAAATTATCGGCATCCGGCGAGTACTCGGCGGCATCAACTTAATAGACCCAATTCCTAAGGTCCACGCCATCTAGGATGAAGCCAATCGTCTGGAAAGCATGGATGCCTCCAAAACGTAAATTATCCGCATGGCTAATCATTCAAAACGGGGTATGGACGATGGACCGACTAAAGAGCCCGGGATGGCCAAACTGCGGCATTTGCCCTCTTTACAAGCACGATTAAAAGACGACAGTCACATTCTTTTCAAATATCATTTCACTAAAAGCACATGACACATGGTGAAGGACTTGCTCAGGCTGCATGACCTCAACCCAAACCTCTGGGGGTACAGCAACTACGGTTAAAACAGTGGTGGATCAACAATGTCGCTGGTAGGGCAAATAAAAAAAAGACAGTTGCATCCCTTCTAATGCTCGTCTCATGAGAAATATGGAATGAAAAGAATGTGTGGGTCTTTCGTAGCACCCACACCTTACAGTGAGTCATCTTTGGAAAAATAAAGGCTGACGCGAGAATTGGGGCCTTGCATGGCAAAACATTTGGGTTCTATTTTGTGAGGAGATTAGGCTTTTGCTTTGGTCTCCTGTTTTCCTTTATTATGCATGTTCCAACTCTCTCTTTATTAATGGAATGATGTAAATCTTCAGGCAAAACTAGGGATTGGACGTCCGATCATAACGTTAATTCAGACGTCCACGAAACATTTCTGCTATGTGATGAAAATATTTTATTACATATATGCAGCAATTTTTTTGAGCCAATGCAACATGATGTTTTCACGTAACATATTCAATAAAATCTCATTCTACAAAAAGCAAAAGACAAAGTATAGATGTATAAAATAAATTCAAATCTTTTCCTCCATTTTGAGAAAAATAATCTCAAGCGTTTTCTTTTCTCCTGAAAAATGCTTTTTTACCTCAGCCATCCAGGGCTGGAACCCACGATCGAGCATATGTAAGTCTCAGCACTCCTTCCTTAAAGAGAACATATTTCGGGCTAGTTTTAATGAGAACGTATTTGCCGCGGAAACGTGTGTTAATGCGAAGATCTTGAAGAAGATGATGTTCGTCCTACTAAATCATATCTCAAAGCAACAAATAATTGTTCCATGAAAAGCTTCTGGACATCACAACTTAATTTTTGAGGGCGACGTTATTTGCTTATAAACTGTTAATTGCCAGAGATCCCGAACATTAATTGACCATATATTACTTGCGTTTAAGCTAACTGAATGAGTCTAAATTATTTTCTTTAATTTCCGCAGCTAATTAATTATCTTCTTTTGGGAAGAAGGCCACGTCAGGTCAATTGTGTGGAACGCCAGATGGATACGGGAGAACGGGACGGACATGTACGTACCAATACTCTGCCGTGCGTCAATTCAAGTTGGATACCGATCTTGTAGGCGACAAAGCCACTTGGAATGTATAGCTCAAATCGAATCAAAATACGTCATGGAGTACTTGACAGCTACTCCATGTACTAAACTTAACAAGAACCGGTTTTTTCATGTACTAAATGAACAGAATTGTGATAGAGATATTCAGATATTTGCCACTGCGGGAGATAGTGTTAATTTCATGTTTGGACTAGATTCCAAATATATGTCCACAAATATTTTAGGCGAACTCAAAACAAGACTACCTAGAAGGAACTAAAAATATTTCTGGTCGAGACTTACACGTTCGTAGTAAGTATATAAGCAGCGGGCGCGCTAGTCCGCAAATAATACTACGAGCTACTATAAGTTCCAGTCCTTGATTCTACCGATTCGAGTATCATACGGGCTCAAGCGGGCGGCCGCTTGCACCCTACTTCGCAGTGTGTTGAGCTGCCCTACGACATTTCAAACTAGAGCACTTCCAAACGCTAACTCCAACTCGTATTCAATAGGCATCCATCCGTCAGGCACGAGCATGTACGATCGACCAGCAAATGGTCCCTGTAGGCTAATGCGCACATGCATGATGGGTGGTTAGCTGAAATCGCATTTTCCAGCGTATAATAACGTACGCCATACAAAAGCAAAACGGAGATCCTGCCAATGCCATGCCAGGGCCAAAGCGTGACGCCGATGGAACGATGTGCACCCTGAAGCTAACCATGCATAGCCCTGTTCCGTTCTTGTATCGCGACGCTTCTACACTCTTGGCGGATCAAGTGCCGTACGTACACCAGCACAAAAGGAACCAGAGGTCAATGCAAGCGGGCTTAAGGCTGGAAACGACCTGAGCCGAAGCCGGCTCACGGCTTGGCTTGTCTAGACTCGGGAAAAGCCGAGCCGAGCCTGGCTCAACTCGCCCACACCAATGAGCCAAGGAAGGGGTCCTGTTTGGGCTCGGTCCAAGCTCAAGCCGGCTCGGACCGGCTCACGAGCCAGGCCTCCAATAGAGCCAGCCCACTCGATGTCGACCCGCACTCCCTCTCACCCGCAATGGAGTGATTAGTGTTAGGGCAGGCGCGCCACTGCCGCCGCTCTTCGTCGGATGCCATTGCGCCTTAGACAATTGCAGCTTCGCCAACAGACATGGCTCCACCGACTGTCGCTGCTCCGCCGGCGCCGTAGCTCCTCCTCCAATAGCCGCTGCTCAACCCCTCCACCTAGCACCTCTTTACGGGAGAATAGAGGAGAGAGAGAAGAAACAGGGAAGGTTCCCATGGCCATGGTAGCTGTCAGACTTGCCGGCGATGGAGAGGGAATGGTGTCCGGGTGACCATGACGTCGAAGCCGCAGGCACCTCTGCAAACTTCCGCATGGTCTTGGTCGAGGCGGAGGCACACCGCACGACCAACGATGGTGCCTCCCGACGGTTGGCGGCGAACGGCCATGGCAGCGAGGGAGCTATGATAGTGACATCGATAAATTGATCGAGGGAAAAAAAAACCACAAGGGCGAGAAGGACTTGCAAGAGAGAGGGCTTGGGATGAAGCTTACCACGCATGGAGAACGACCGGAGATGGATCTCGCCGAAGCAGAGGAAGGTGGCCGGAGTTCCAGCTAGTGGGGCATCGGCAGAAGGAAGGGAGCACAGATTCGAGATCGCCTCATTGGCGTAGCCCCTTGGGTGAACGGAATTGTCACGAGGTGCCCGGGTTGACCAAATTGCACGGCGGTTGTTCTCCCAACAGTAGCAAAATGTTATATGCAATGAACCGCAACGAGCCTTCGAGCGGCTTACGAGTATTTTGGCTTACTTGGCGAGCTTTACAAGCCAAGGAGGCACATTGAGCCTACGAGCCAAGCCGACCTAGCCATGAACCTCGAGCTTTTTGTCCAACTTGAAGCGGGCCAGTTGAGAATTTTGTGCCAAAATAATTACAAGGTTTTATTTGATGTTGTAATGCCTACCTCATCCCTCTAAAAATACGCTACATATTTTAGTAAAAATGTAATGGTCAGTAATCTGAAACGGTAAAGATTGCCATAACCATTTCGACAGCGTGCGGCAGCTAAGCACAGGACGACAAGTGTCCCTAAATTCCACGGCGCTAGATGGAAAGATATTAGCTGGCGTTTTAGGAAGCCGACGCCACAAGCATATTCTTTGGCCGCCAAGACGGAATCTAACCAACCAACACTACTACAAAAACGATTTAACGGGACGCCCCTGTACAGACGGATTTTTGAAACCGTCTGTACAAATAGTATTACAAACGGTTCCAAAAGAAAACCGTCTGAGAAAATGAGTACAAGCGGTTTCCCAACAAGCGGGACGCTACAGTACAGACGGTTCTAAACTGGAACCGTCTGTATAAATAGCAGAAACAGGTCCAAACTGGAACCGTCTATACAAATCAAACAGTACAGACGGTTCTAAATTTGGAACCGTCTGTATAAATCTGTGAACAGTACAGACGGTTCTAAACTTGGAACCGTCTGTACAAATTGAACAATACAGACGGTTCTAAGTTCGGAACCGTCTGTAAACAGTACAGACGGTTCTAAATTTGGAACCGTCTGTACAAATGGAACAGTACAGACAGTTCAAAGTTTGAACCATCTGTACAAATCTAATAGTACAGACGGTTCTAAACTAGAACCGTCTGTACAAATAGATAAGCAAGGCTGGTTGATAGGCTGTTGCCGCGGTAGCAAAAACTACAGATTTCCTTGCCGCGGTAGGAAAGTGGCAGCATCGGGGAGGGAGTTTGACAGCTCCGATTGTCGAACGGTTTTCACGACTGTGAGCGGGAGGCCAAACTCTACATCTCCACAAATTTTGAGCCAATTCCGAGAAAGTCGAAGAAACGACTAGTGGAAATCCCGGCCCGAAATCGAAGATTTTGAAAACGGCACCTCGACGAAAGTGCTCGGCAGAAGCTGGGATCAAGGTAGAAAGCAAGTCCTCGGCTCAAGTTAACCAAGAAAACAAGAATCACACAATTCGAAGTCCGGGTGTAGGAGATATGCCCTCCGCAAGATAAAAAAAGTAACGGAAAAAGTTCCGGAGCGAAAAAGTCTTACTTAGAAGCCGAATTTTGAGGGTTAAGATGCGTACAGGTGTATACACGTGTAGAATTTTCGGATGCGCAATCATTGTTAGCTTCGATTTGAGTGGTCGTGGACCTAAAACGGACTCCGTATGAGAAAGTTACGGCCGTTTTACTAAAACCTCTCAAACTAGGGTTGGATCTGGACTCTAAAACTAGCATTCGGTGCTACATTACAGAGGGCTCCAATTTGAAATCGTCTGTACAAATAGCACAGACGGTTCCAAATTGGAGCCGTCTGTACAAATCTAACAGTACAGACGGTTCTAAACTTGGAACTGTCTGTGCTATTCAGACGGTTCCAAGTTTAGAACCGTCTGTATTAGAAGCGTCCCGCTTACTCGTAGGGATTAGTTAAGAGGAAAGCTACTTAGTTTCTATCGCGTACTCAGTCTAGGTTAGCTGGCAAATTCCCTTGCTTGGACAACACGAGGTTGCGGGATCGAATCCCGCTGGAAGCATATTGTGCGATTTAATTCCAATGGTTGGATGGGACGACGTGGACGGCCAGATGACACGCGGTTGAAGACTAGGAGGCACATGGCTCGTGGGGCCATATTTTTTTTCTAACATGACATCACAGACGGGTGCTAATCGATTAGTGCAGACGGTTCCAAATTAGAACCGTCTGTATAACTCGATTTAGACAGACGGTTCTAGTTTGGAACCGTCTGCACTAATCGTTTTGTACAGACGGTTTCCGTACAAACCTGATTTGTACAGACTCTTTCGTACGGACGGTTTGAAAAACCGTCCCGTACGGGAGTTCCGAACCGTTTGTACAAATTATTTCTATTGTAGTGCAACCAACGCATCAACCGACCGGATGGGCACCGTACAACCCGTTGGATGGATCGATTGGTCCCTAGCTAGCTACGATCGCGCATTGATCTAGCTAGTAACTAACTAAATTATCACAATAAATCTCCGTTGGATCGGATGGGGTCGAAGTGCCCACAGGTACGAACAGACCGGGATCGGCATCGGTCGGCCGGGAGATTGGTCCAGCCAGATCCCAGTTTGCATGGTCCAAGTTGCAGGAGAGGTTTGCTGCATGTACGTACGTAGGTACGTATACTTGCTGCTGCTGCTGTTGCGCTGATCTTGTCCTCGTGGTCCAAGTTGCATCGAGGCCCGGACGGGTGGTTGATTCGTTGCTAGATCGATCATGCATCGGCTCGCACGTCCTCGGTCGCGGTCGATCGAGCTTCAGCGTGCATGGGCTCGAGCTGCTTCTCCGTGCAGCTCGCCGCCCTCATGGCACTTGTCGATCCACAGGGACGCGTGCAGTATCGGAACGACTGGCCGAACTGAAAATAGTCACCTGCTTTGATAAGGTTGATAATCCGATTCTTTCGGTTATTTCAGCTACATTTTTCTTGAAACTTAATTTAGTTACATTTATTTTTGTTTTAAGTAATTATTGGGATCGCGAGCGGCTGAAATTATCTTAGATGCAGTTTATTCTTTCAACTATTGGATTTATGTCTAACACTTTCTCTTTCTCCAACCTCTCTCTAAACTCGTCGTCCCGTCCTCACGATCTGCCTCCATCCTTCACGGTCCCAGGAGAACGAGATTATCTACAGCGACGGTAAGCACTCCATTCCTCTGAGCCCTAACCCCAGGCCTCTCTGGTGAGGTCACTGGCCTTAGCTCTATCTTCGTTGTTTGCTCTGTGTCTACGTCGACTTCGGCTTTGTCTTGCACACAACCGCACTTGCGAGATTGAAGAACAACGCCTGAGTCACCGAGAATCGAATGGTGAGAAATCGATGGAGTTTTTTTTCGACTCTATCGACGGAGATTTTTAGAATATCGACACTTGTGAAATAGCATAACGGTAACTAATGCCCTTTCTACCAACTTATTTGACTCTAATCACGGAAAACACGAATATTTGAATATGTGTTGCACTTTATACTTCCTCTTTCTTTATACCCCACTTGGAGGCGCAGCCTTACTTTCTTCTCTTTGTGCGTACTTTCTTCGAGTGCCTTAATGACCTCTTTGATCACTGTACAATACATAAAAACCTACCAGTGAAACATTCTTTCCGGTCCTTATCAACACCACATGTAGTCTCTTTCAAAGAAAATATAAATACAGGTAGTACAGTAATCAAAGCAACATGACAGGGGGACTCGTAAAACTCCACCGAAAAAGAAAGAAAACTAGGATCAAAGTTGGACGTACGTACGTATAGGGTTGTGTGCAATCACTGCCACACGTGTGTGGCGGGTGGGTTATGCATCACGTCAGCTGAAATTTTAGTGGCACTATGAAACGTACTTGTCGTCTCACTCAACGTCGCACGTCACGTACGTGCGTAACTATCAACACATTTATTCTGTGCCCACTCTCTTGTTACCCGTCATCCTACCGTCACCACGCTCGTCATGCATATGCCGTCGGTCCCGGTAAGTACTGACGGGTGTAACTATGAAAGTTAGAGCCTGGCAAATAAGAATTTTCCATCAATCACTTTATTTTACGTTGGTAAGAAGTCATGTGTTCCAGATGCAGGTACCGCAGGTGATGTCAGCTTGGATGTCTGCTTGTGAGCAGCGATAAGCTTGCATTTTCTCGGTGGTGCATCCGCCATGCGGTCTATATTTCTTCGGTTTTATCCATGACATGTTTAATCGATGTCATGACTAATTTTAGTTAATTACGGCTGTCATAAAAAGTGTGGTAAATAATATGATGATCATAACTGTGATAAATCTTGACAAAAAAAGTTAGATCTATAACACGTAAGTTATAAGACTAATAAAGTATGTTAAGTGACAATTTGTGTTCAAGATTGCATGATGGCTATAGCTTACGCGCTGCATGAGATACTAGAGAGGGGCGATGTTGGAGTAGTTGGTGGGCTGGTGTGCTCCTGGCGGTCTTGCTGCCTAGTCAGGTCGTCGTGGCGCCACATGGCATTCATCGATGGCATGTCCTCTTTAGAGTCCGTTCTCGGCTCAGCAAATGATGGTGGAGTGTGACCGCTTGACCAACCAAAGTGGGTATCACGATGAACTTCAACATTCCTATATGTAGGTGCATTCTGCTTGGTAGGGCATGACTACAATCCGCATTGACAAAATTAGGGATTTGGCTAGGGGCTGCGATGATCGCTGACAGTGGTGCAGATGGCAGACACCGGAGCTGAAAACCCTCAATCTGTCTTTAGCTAGATGGATCCAGCAATGGTGGCACACAAGCGCCGTCCCCTTCTTGAAGGTGTTGTCTTTGAAGCAACGATACCAGTTCTCTGGGGTGATAACCCTCGATCTTTCTTCGTTGGATGGATTTGGCAATAGCAGCACACAAGCGTCGTTCCCTTTGTGAAGATGTTGTCATCTTGTAGAGTTATTATTTTTCTGTTCTAGTACCGTTTAGATGGTTATGCTAGTTGTAAAAGTAGCATATTATCACATTATTGATTGCAGGTTTTTCCTGTCGATGCTAGATATAGTGTGGCATTTATTCCATTTGCAAAAGCGACTTCACCTTGATGCTTTGGGCATCGTTTAAAAAAATTTAGCTACGTTCATTGCAAGACGCGGAAGCCGAAAGGAAAATACTATCATTATTAAGAAAAGTAAGGAGCCAAACCACCGATGAAACCGTTCTAGAACTTGTTAGGAGTTCGGTAAAAGTACAGCAATAGAGCCGGCGAGTTGCGATCTGTTCTCCGTGTCATGAACCGAAGTGGCCAAGACGAAGATGCTTAACTAGGTCTGTTAGAGATGATCGGACCAGAGGAAGAGAGAAATCAGAGTAGCGGAAACAATCGTGGCAACAATCAAACAAAGAATGTGCGCAAGAAAACAGAGTAATCACACATGATCCAAAGCACACAGGGAGTTTTACGTGAAAACCTTAGAAGGGTGAAAACCACGGACGCACGAAGACGTCAACTTCACTATGATGAATGAAGTTCTAACCCATTAGGGATTTACAATGCTTGGCTTATCCCATAACGTCTACAAGATAGGGTATATATAATAACAGGTGGCTGAAGGGGTATCTGTGTTACTGCCTGTGACACAGCTGACTGACACAGGCAGAACACTTAACATTGCTAGCACCTGACTCAGGTGAGCTAACTCTACCTGTATCAGATATGAGCCACCTATGACACAGGTGGATGACACAGGTGGCTGACGCAGTTGGGTGACACTGTTGGTTGACACCGATAACGCAGAACGTCTTCTGCAAAGAGGTGACAGGAATTTGGAGCAAACTCCACCTTGAGACAAATTCCTTTCTTCCTTGTAATTCCTGGGATAACAAATTCAACTGATTTAACAATTCATCACGCGTCATGCGTCAATAGTCACAAGGGACTATCTTTTAACACCGACTAAGCTTGAGCAAAACTCAAACTTAGCTGTAGGAACTGGCTTTGTCATCATATCAGCAGCATTATCATGCGTGCTGATCTTGGTCACTTTGACATCACTCTAGGCAACAACATCTCTGATAAAATAAAATCTGACATCAATGTGCTTAGTTTTCTCATGGAACATGGAATCCTTTGTAAGGCAAATTGCACTTTGACTGTCACAGTAGAAGGTTGTGCAGGATGAATCTTCACAAAGCTCAGAATATAAACCTCTCAACCATGTAGCCTCCTTGCATGCCTCAGCAACGGCCATGTATTCGGCCTCAGTAGTAGACAATGCAACAGTAGACTGCAGGGCTGTCTTCCAACTCACAGCACAGCCATCAATGGTGAACACATAGCCTGTGAGTGATCTTCTCTTGTCCAAGTCGCCAGCAAAATCGGAATCAACATATCCAACAATTTCATCTCTAGATTTCCCAAAATGCAAACAAACATTAGATGTACTCCGAAGGTACCTGAATATCCATTGGACTGCTTTCCAATGCTCCTTTCCAAGATTAGCCATGAATCTGCTCACAACGCTCAAAGCATGAGCTAAATCAGGACGGGAGCAAACCATAGCATACATGAGAGAGCCAACGGCACTTAAATAGGGAACTCTAGACATGTACTCATCATCTTCTTCTGACTTTGGACAACAGCTAGTTGATAATCTGAAGTGTGCAGCTAATGGTGTAGAAACCGGTTTGGCATCTTGAAAATTGAATCGGTGAAGCACCTTATCAACGTAACCTCTCTGACTGAGGTACAATTTTCCAGCAGATCTGTCTCTGGAAAACCACATGCCAAGAATCTTCTTTGCAGCACCTAGATCCTTCATATCAAATTCAGAACTCAATTGTTTTTTCAATTTGTCAATATCTGCTTTATCCTTAGCAGCAATCAGCATGTCATCAACATACAATAGTAAATAAATGGTAGATCCATTAGCAGATCTCAAGTAGACACAGCTATCATAGTCAGATCTTTGAAAACCTTGAGAAATCATGAAGGTGTCAAACCTCTTGTACCACTGCCTAGGAGATTGCTTCAATCCATACAGTGACTTTTTCAGTTTGCGGACAAGCTTCTCTTTACCAGGAACA